>JALRMC010000004.1:1200000-1521956 GCA_026120085.1 Cadophora luteo-olivacea | reverse complement strand
CCATTGGTCTGGCCCTTTTCAATTCATATTTGTTTAATCTTTCAATATATTGTAGGCGTTTTTAGGGGCCCGCTCCCCCCCCCCCCCCCCCCCCCCCCCCCCCCCCGGCAAAAACCGACCGGAAATAGAGGGATGGATTTCAAAATGTGGACTGTTCGATAGTGACGAGGGATAGCATTGGAGTGAGGCGAGGTGAAGGGAGGTGAGGTGAGTGAGGTGGTAAATTTTGGCAGGTATTATCAGATGATGATGTGAGGATACGTTGGTGCGTGTTAAGGGGTTCGGGCAGTGGATTGGGGAGGTGGGGGATGGGGGCTGCGGAATGGGGTACTTCGTTGAATAAGACGGGGGAATGGGTTGCCTTGACTGGATACAGAGGATTATGGGTAGCTGTTAGATGATAGACATGGAAATGTACGTATGATGCATCTATGTAGGTGAGCGAGTAGATTATAAGATCAGAGGGGTAGAGCTTGAGATTGCGGACTTGGATGACAGAGAGCGAGGTATAGATTTTGCAGGTGACAGATAGATCGATATAGCTGTTGAGTTGGAGAGGTTCGCGAAGTTTTTTCTTTTGGCTATGGCTTGTTCGCCGGGTGATCAGTGCAACGAATATATATGCTTCGATTGCTTCTCGCTGCCGGGAAGGTCGAGAGAGATTAGCGGAGGAGAAGCTTCATTTTCTGTTGGAATTAACTAGTTTTAATGGGGATACTGTTGAAGCGTAAGGTACGTAACAAGAAAAGAAAAGAGGCATCTCTTTGATCAAGTAGTAGTGGATGCATTTATTGACTTTATGCCTGCTTTTGATGTACCGGTAGCGAGCATATGCACGCGCCCTCCTGCCCCCTGAACGAAGCGAGGGCTTTGAAAGAATGCCTATTGAATTCATCATTGGAGCGTAGACTTGAAGCTCTTGAGGATGATGAGAAGAACGTGTCCCGAGGGAGCTTTGGTTAGTTGAAATTGCGATCTTGTTGGGCTGGTGGCCAGCGGATACATACATGTACGTGCCCTCTTTCCTTGACGGCAGCGAGCGATGATGGAGCGTGGAAAAGGAGGGAATTAACCGCGTTTCGTAAGTCTTCTGCCTGGAAACGAACTTGCTTGGACATAACACATTATTGGAATTAAAGAGATTGAGAGAAAAACGGAGAGAATAGAAGAGGAGGAAATGCTTGAGTGCTTGACCTGACCTGACGGAAGCGATGGTTGTGAGAACACACCTCCCCCGTGCCTTACTCGAATAATTGATCGATGGGCTTGATTTCTTTCCAATATTTAGGTACGGTACGAAGCTCGGAATGAATAGCGGAAAGGGACGAGCCAGAGGGGGTTAGGACTGCATTTCAGTGGGAGGGGGGTTATCATTATATGGCTAGAAGAACATACGAAGATTGCGATACGTGTGGGGAACAGCCGCATTTTTAGGTGTAAATTCAGATCGGTTGATCTCTGCTTCGGGGAAGGCATTCGATAGAGCAAGAAGCAGATTCTCAGCGACTGAGGGGGCGGTTGGAGACCACCAAACGGGAGCTGGCAACTGACTGTCCTGGGAAAAACATGTTCGATTCATCTATGTTTGACATAAAGGTTTCTGCATCCGCATGACAGATTTAATCAAACGTCTGTTCTGGTCTGACTGCAGTAATACGGCCATTTGAAGTTGCTCAGTGCTTGAGCCCAACTTGATTTGCAAGTTTGTATCGAGGATGCTCGTTCCAGATACCTCAAGGACACCAATGCCGCGAACTTTCCATTATTCCCCTCGGCAACAGTGATTGGCCGAACACCGCCCGAGCGTAGAAATTGTATCCTCCACGAAGTACGATTTTCGGTGTTCGAAGAAGGTTCGAAGGCAAGGCGGCCGATCTAGGATGGATGTAGCTCTTGCAAGAAGCGTTTAATTCGACGCGAAAGGATAGCAAGGCTCTTCTCCAAGAACTGTCGGATGCGGGTGAGTTAACATCCTGCAAGTTCTGCTAGGTGTGGACGAGGAGTTGCCGTTGTAGCCGGAGAGGTTGAGCTTGGAGACATGCGAATCGACAACAATCGGAACGATCAGTCCGCAACGAGCCACAAACCATATCTGAGACACTTGTCCACTGTCAGTGCCTAGAATCGAGCCTCTCGGGAACTTCTGAATGTCTAGAGCGGGTAGCTTCCATCTGCCGTGGCATAAGAGAGAAGTGACTTCTGCTGGAGACTTGGTGATTTCAGCAGTTAGTATGGAGCGACTGGGGATGAGTCTTCGGGTCGCGAGAAGAGACTTCCATCTCGAGAACAAATATATATGCGGTTGGAAATCTTGGACGGATGGCTGGGAAAGGCAGCGTCCTCTTTCGTTGGGCGCCCTCCGTATATTTGCTGCTTCTTGTTGCACTTCCTAGCTAGTTGAGTCCGAAGTCTTTGTTCTGAGGTTATAGAGCGAGCTCGATAGGAGAACTTCCGCTGCCAATATCGAGTACTGCAACTGTACTTGAAAGGTGTCCGGCTACTAGCCATTTAGAAAGTCTGAAAGTGATTGAGTCGCCTTCTCACGAAGAGACAATGCTGCTTCTTCGAAGCGCAGCAGTCGGCTCCGATTAAATCGCTTGAGGAGCTAGTGGACGAGGATTCACTTGTAGAGATTGCTCGAATCAGCTTTTGTATGACAAATCGGGACGGTTTCTGGTGGAGTTTATCTACTGAAGGAAGTGCTCTGCTATTGCGTGCAGCGTTGGTGTCTTGTTTCCGTGCCGATTTGCAACAAAGGTGCGAGAGACTGGTCTCAGTAGAAAATGACTTTGGGAATTTGCACTGACTATACGATGGAACTCCATCATTGTTGTTGTTTGTAGGGAGCTCGGAGAGAGGTCTCGAGGAAAGAGCAGTGCGTCTGCTTTTGTGACTTTGGAGGTGGATGAAAAGCCGCAAGTGAAAGAGCTGATTATTTGGCATCTTAAGCCATCAACGCTTGTGTATCGATCCCCGAAACTGCTGAAGGATTAACCCGGGACTGTTTGAATGCTCGTCAGCTACCAGCACTTGGTCAATCTTCCCCAGACTGTACGATATCCTATTATAGTTGAACCCGGGCTGGATTATCTTGATGCCTTGACCCTGACTGAACCCCTTTGTAGCTTCTAGGCACCAGAACAGCAGATTGTTGTGTATCGAGAATCGCGGGAGCCTACATGTTTGTCGTATATCAGCGGCGAGAGGAGCTGTTTGTATTTTACTTAGCCGCAAATAAGCTGACCATCGACTGGACATGACTGACAGCAAGAGCAGAATGGAAGGACCCACGACGGATCAGCTATCCTTTCCATTCTATGGCAATATTGAGCTTCAGCGAGACAATCGATCATCTTCCCTCCCAATCGATGTAAGCCACTGTCAATATTACAGCAACAAGATCCCCGCTTCGGAACAATCTGGCTGAGCTCAACCAGCCCTTGATTGGCGGAATACTCCTAATGCATGAATGGTTGCATGGCGGCTTCGACTTCAGAAGCAACAATTGGCTATGCCCAAGCGGCTTGATGTGATGTACTAGGTTTGCGATATGATTTGTTGGAGGAGTAGTAGCTTTTTCTTGCCGTAGGTTGTCCAGACTGCTCTCAGACCGTGGTGATGAGGCCCCAGCAGCCACGTAGGCTGAGGATTACCGACGTAATAGGCAAGCCGAGAAAAACAGCGCTAGGACAAGCCTTGCCATCTTCCTGGCTGCGGTCGGATCAATCTCCAGACACGCTGTATACTCGTAACCTTGAAAGGGTGTACATAGCCTGCACCACGGGCCCTGACCTAGGCTGTCCTACTGCAAGGTTGAAGGTTCGACAGAGGAAGTAGCCGGGCGACAGGGAGACAGCATATAAAGAAGAGCAACCTCTCTTCCACATACATCACATCCTTCTCTTTCATCCCCCTTTTGTTGCCGTCACGTCTCATGAACGACTGAAACGTATCATTGACTGAGCATTGCACTTGCTCGACAATTACAGATGTCTCGGACACGACCAAGATAAGAATCTGGTCCTCGGGATTCCCCGCTTATTCTAGCCTGTGTTCTGCCACACAAGGCCGCAGAAGAATACCCTTGACTATATTTGTTGCTTTTGCTCGGCGAGTACCTATCTCTTAGATTCAGACCAACGTACACTTACCAAAATCTGGCTTGATAGGTACCTTCCTTTCGCAGTCTTTGACTTTGAGACGGAGTGCTATCTCTATCGAGGTATCCGGATGTGCAGTTTCTTAACAGGGTGTTGCGAGAAGGTACGGCATGGCCGAGGATGTCCTGCAGCGTGTGGCACTGATGGAGCGAGGTGCATTGGCGGCAATTGTTCCGTCCAGTATGGAGCATCGCATGCGGTGTCCTTAATAGTCGTCTTCTGATGGGATTCGCTGCGACTCTGATGCAAGGCCATCAAGACCCAAACATTTCCAACACTGGTTCAGGGATATTTGGGGACACTCGCTTCATCAAGCCATCCCGTCTACCCGCTCCCCCGCCTTCTGTCCGCCGTATCTGCAGTCCGCCATTACTTGAGGTAGTTCGCATCGTCAGCGACGTTTTGAGTTGGAGTCAACTGCTTTTTGTTTTCTGTGGTTCCCCGGAACTGCCTCGAGCACTGTTTTCATTGTTTTGTTTTCATGCTTCGTGTCAACATGGTTCCAGCTTTTGGAAGACGTGAAACATCTCTCGCCTTCGACTGAGAAGTGCAAGTTGGACTCGTGCGCTCGGAGAATTAGGTCTGAAGATTATTCCGGTCGTTGGCCTTTCAAGTGGCTGCCATCTCAAGTATTGAGGTCATTGGCTCGGCATAATATTTGCTGTGGCTCAAATGCCGGTCGCCATTCAAAGTGAGACGCCTACTCTCAAGCTGTCGCATATTTGTTTTGGTGTCTCTTGCATCTGTTCGTGGGTACCCATACATATTTCAGTACAAAGTAAAAGTTGATTCTGCGATTTCAATATGAAGTTTTGGAGAAAGGGGAGTGTGGGCAAGAGGGAATGTCGGGATGATTATCAGCAGGGATGCTCGGTTGCTGCCGTTACAGAACTGGATGGCACCAGACGGAATCTGGACCTGGACGTCTCCTCATGAGCAGGGCGTACACTGTTCAGACTCGATACATTGCTCAACGACAAACGCTTCTACTGGCCGCCACAGAGGGTCTATCAATGCGGGGGAGAGGCTTGACTCCATATCAGCCATGGCTGACCGACAAACACCCTGGCAAGATATGCTCAACGAATTTTCGACAGCCTCACAATGTGGACTGAACCTCAATCTACACCGCAAGTCGAGGGCGAATGCAGCAGACTAGGCTTTCTGATACGGCGCGGACCACTGCCGGACGCCGTTCGAAGTAGTGAGTCTGCAGGAGGAACACACTATTGTTTTGGTCTCAATCCCGGTGGCGCGTCGTATCTTGAAGATAGTCTGTGTGACGACAATTCCCATGCGCGACAAACGATCTTCTTCAGTCATTTTTGTTGTGGAAAAATAATTGAGCTGCTCGGTACAGATCTCGCGATTACTTTCTGCCAACGCCTCCCAACGCCTCGCACGCCCCGAGAAAAGGAACGGCCAGTCGTTGGAAGAAAGAGGAAGAGGCAACACTATATCTGCGTGCATGGGCGACACGGTGACTCCCGGCACCCATACAATCGAGTCTGAAGACGGAACTCTGTAACATCTGGGCGCAGGTGTGATTGCAGGTAATAACAATGAGCTCTGAACTTCAAGGCATTCTTCCTGACACTCTTCAAGACTCTGACGTCCCTAGGACCCCGCCTACACCCCTCAGTCGAAGCCTGAACGACTAGCCTTTGAAACGATCCATACACTACAATTCGTACCAGGTCTGGAGAAGAATAAGTCTGGGTAGTAAGATAATCTGCGGAAAACAGCGAATCCTTCTGTGTGACACATATCTCGGAGCGAGCCTCATTAGAGAAGCAAAAAAAAAATGCCGGCTTATTGGCCTCCAGGATCCGAGGGAGAAGTAAATTACGATACTTCAATCTCAGCTGGTCTCTTCTGACTTTTACTAGGACGACGACGTCATCGAGCCACCAGAGTCCACAGAGACCACACAAACGTCGTCAGGAAGCCAGGTTAGCTCCTCGGGAGAAGGTCAAGGTAGCGCCTCCAGTAAAACAGCCAAATGAAAGCTACAAGGGCACATATTGGTCATGTCATATACTTTGGGGATGTCGTGGGATGCAGCCCTTGAAGCGTAGCGAAAGTAAACACAGCAAAAAAAAGTGTCTGGGACAGGTCGTGCGAAAACAAAAGGATCCAATTTGGACGGAACAAAATTTATGCAAAATTTGGAAATACTTCAGCGTCAAAATCATTCAAAAATCATTATATAGAATAGGGCTATCTAGATTGACAATAGCATTTGAATCAAATAAAGTCGTCCAAATCATTTCGGTCTGAGCCTCGTCTGAATGAGCTCGTTGGGCTGCCGCGCCTTGTCACGGGTCTAATGAACCGCTCCAATGGTGTCCCAGGCAATTTTGAGCATAAGTCTAGGGGTCTTTCCTCTCTATAAAAGCTCTATGCCCACTGAATCGGTTCCCTAGCTTTGTTCTGCCCAAAGTACCTCAAAAGTCCCCCAAAATACCCCAATCTGTATCTGCCGATTGCTCATACCGTCTGAAAACCCAATCAATACTTAATCCTGTCAGTCGAAACATCTAAAAAAGTGTTTCGTCAGAGTGAAAAGCGCTAGACGAGTGTATTTATGTGCGTTGATCTCATTTGTCCGCGACTTTGGAGGTGGTGTGCGGTCATCCTTTGCCGGCCCTGTCTCCTGTGCAGCACCACGTTAGGCATACAACAGCCTCAGAACTGGCTGCCAACTGGGCATCAAGAGAGCCCAGCGGTGAGTTGGAAGCACGGCGCTTGTCGAAAGCTCGAGATGGAGGGTTTTTCGAGTGTTGTGAACCCTCCGCCAGTTCTCCATCGCAGCCGCTCCGGGTGTTGCAACTGAGATTATGGCGGATGTACTGCTTTCTGTCAATAGGCTCTTTCATCTGGTAGCAAGGAACGATGGCGCTGCTAACTTACATGGAGAAGAACAAGGCTTGCCCTTAGATCAAATGGACGTCGAAGGGGTGAGGCATCGACCAACTCCAGGCCAACATCCTCCGGCTTTAGCAGACCTGTCGAGTACCCCGACAACGAGCGGAGTAACAGCTTCTGGACTTGTCGAGGATGTTTCGCAGGTACAGGAGGACACCGAGCTCAAAGGTGAAAGGCTTATAGTGTGTGCAGTCTGGAATCTGCTGACAAAAGATGTGCTTTATGAGTAGACTCCTTCGTGAAGATCAACCTCCGCCGCTTCTCCACTACGTTTGCTTCTCGAGCGACATCAAAAGAGAAAAGAGCACAAGAAGAGCTACTGAATGAACAGTGGGGATACCATAAGCTGATAAAGGAGAATTGTAAGTTATGCCACGATGTGTTCGCGTCGGATAAAAATACTGATACAAGGTGCCAGACCAGGAAGCTCCGAAGGGATTTCCGAGACTTGCCGCATTCGTCTCCAGCGATGAAGACTACGAGATATACCGCGGTTTTCGAACCTTGCATAATCGTATCATCCACCACCGCGAAGTCGAGCTCACAGAACTAGAGAAGCGACTTACAGAACTCGACAAAAGTGATGTGCACAACCCGGCAACGAGCCACCGCCTGAGGCGAATCAAACACCAGGAAGGTTGGGATGGAGAGAAGAATGAATTGATAGACGATATCGAATTGAAGCTCAAGAATTATGGTATGTTGCACAGTCCGCTTGGACAAACGTCGGGCCTGACTCTGGAGAATAGTCAAGCTTGTTCAGCGGCATGCCAACATGCAAGCCTTCGGTCGAACCACCCAAAGAACCCATAAGTCTTTGTACAATTGGATCTGGCAGAATAAGCCGCTTGTTCCCGGGGAATGGGATTTCATACGCTACGAGGAGGACTTCGTCAGCATCAAAGGAGACAGGTCCAGCTACTTCGAAATATTTCTTCAAGACCGACTTCAGAGCTGGCCGTGGAAGTTTTTGAAGGTAAGCCGCCACAGGCAGGGCTCGAAGCTGTACCCTCGATCAAACACTGACTCTGAGATCAAGCCGCTCCTTGTGACTGACAGGGAGCGCGAGAAGGCCAAAGGCAGCCGAGGGGAGTACTACTCTGCATCGCTTCTGAAAGTCTGGGGTGGCCTCCTCTTAGTCCTCACCACGGTCGGGATCTTGTTGACCCCAGTATTCCTGTTGTTCTTAATCCCCATGAGTCGCTCATTGATGGCCATCACTGCTTCCATCTTCATTGTCTTGTTCTCCGTGATTGTGTCGGTTGTCACTGGCGCCCAGGTATACAAAGTATTCGTCAGCACTGCCACGTAAGTCCGAGTCTAAAGCTCAACTCTGCCCTGCTGATAGATTTGTAGCTATAGCGCAATCGTAGTGATGTTTCTGGGAAATATCAGCGAAGGGAATGGGCCAGCCACTTCGCCAATCTGAAGTCGTCTTAGGTCGCATGACACGCAGCATTGGTACTACAAGAGGTGAGCATATATTTGAGGGAATGCGTGATACTGAAGGACTTCAAATGTTGTATGGTTTCTTTCCTTGCGCTCGTTCTGAGAAGGAACCGGTTTCCTAGGTAGCGAGGCGATTCAGACCGCTCTTTAACGAATCTCGTTTCTGTCTTCCACACAGGCGTTAAGTCCATCATCAAATTCAACACGCAAATGGTTGTATCCTTGTGAACATCCAAAGGGTTTACATAATCTTTTGTTGTCGCTGGGAAAGTATAATTAAGATGATATTGATAGAAGTGTTGTCAAAAGGCCTTGCCGCCGAGCTCCGGACGCACAAGCCACAGCCGGCATAGCGCCAATTAGCCCCGTTGTGTATTCCGACGACATATTCAGGAGAGATCCATTGATCTGGACCTGGTGAAATGACTTCATAAGTAATGCTTGATCAAGAGACTCCGATGTACTCCCGACGTCTCTCCTTCGAGCCGTCCTCGAGACTGTCACGTGAGACACCTGCTTCTCCAAACCTTGGTTGATCAGCTACCCAGAACTGGTTGGGAAAGTCCCATTAAACGATCAAATTTCTCTATATCTGCACAATGATAATGTTACTCTGCGAAAGGAATGCCACTTGAATATATTCCACTGTCTGCCAGATGAATTGGCGTCCCATAATTTCATGGTACTGAAACCCATTCGCGATCTGTTGACTTCCAAGACATGGACAGGAGAGCCCAAAAGAAAAGATTAGTTACCACCTTAGCCTCAGAGTTTCATGGCTCAACTTATTGTTTAATTGTTACCTTATTTTGATGTCTATGGGTCGCTTAGAGCCTTGTAGGTCTTTAAAGCCTTGCGATCTCGTGCCACTGGACGACGGGATATCGTCCGTCAATTCCCGAGACCAGATGTATGAGGTCTTATTGAATTACTTTCTGCGGAAAACCTCATTGAAAAAATCATCTGAGGTACGTATATAGGTTCTAATCTACTAAAATTCGTGAGTGAAGCAAGTTCAGTTGAGAGGTCATGGTTTGGGGGCCGAAAATGCGGGGTAATGAGGTGCAACATCTTAATCAGAAATTCCAACCAGTCGCAAATATTAGGCTTTGCTTGATCAGAACTTACTGTTTGTGAACTGTATCCAATAACACCAAGGAAAAAGCAGTGTTGACAGCCCACTGCAATACTGCAGTTTCCGGAGCGCAATGAGCTTCCTTACTCGACTCCCTATGTCGATTATGATATTGGACACTGGCAAAAGTTGTTTCAAGAGATAGAACAGAGTCCGAGTCAAGACTAGTCCTTTCAAATGCAAGAAGTTAGGGTGTCATCATCTTTGCTTCAAGATCTTGGGTCACAAAGACACAACTTATCTGCCAGGCTGCTTTTGAATAGTCACGTTTCAAAGTCTTTCACGTTGCAGGAAGAAATAGTAAACATGAAGTCAAAAGTACAATGGCTAATGGCGTTATTAGGAATCCAGCAGCCCTTGAAGTTTGTCTGCATGCTATTCGCTCGAATGATAGCGAGGCTTGTGTGAATTGCGAAGACACAGGAATACGCTACATAGCACACTTTAACTGGCGGGCATAAGGGTCTTCTCTTCAGTGATTCTTTGTGACTTATGAGGAAGAGATTAAATGATTTAGTTAGTAAAGTGGTCCATTTGATTCGAGGAGTCGGTGATAATCTTGCGAAGTGTCCTTCAATGCACGTTGATTGTGTTAGACGAATTCCAATTCCAGGCTGGCAAAGAGCCCAGTAGGATACAATACCACAATAGATTGATCTGAGAAAGACTTTGATGAGATTCAAGCTGATCACGACATTCTTGATCCTTTTCTCTCCTCGAAGTGTCTATAGGGCTTTAGCCCTAGCCATACTTTCGAAGTGTTCCAAAATCGGCAGTCACCTTACCTTCCCACCCATGTCGCCTCCCACCAAGTTTCGTTTCTCCCCATCACAACAGATCAACAACCACGACAACGCAGAGTCTATCCCAATCAGATCTTCAATATACACAGCGCTTCCTTGTGCGCATGGCGTCTTCTTAGGTTGCGTCAAAGAGTCTGCCACCACAAAAAGCCATTCTCCTCCAACGATCCTAGGGAGACTTTGCTCCGCGCCTGAGCTCTACAGTAAGTAAGCCTACCACCATACACCTTACACTGCATGTTATCTGATAGAGGGCTACATTGCCGGCTCTCTGTTTCGCGATGCTGACTAATCCCCAGTGTCTGCTCCATTCCTCCTTCAAAATGCTAAAGTCTCGATCACACGAACGATTTTGGCCCCCGAGATTTCTGTTTCAAGCATAGAAGCACGCTCTACACGAAGACATAACAACAGAGACTACCTACACGAGTCTTTCTAACCTAGAATATGACCTCCTGTGGCCACGCCGACTCCGCGATGCTCATCGATGGTGTCGATGCTGGTAACGGCGACGAGAACGCCCCTTCTCAGTAAGTAATCCCTATCGCGCATGCTTTCCCCAACAGCAACGCAACAATGCTCCCCATAGAGAGAACTCAAGTCAATCCGCATGCCGGCTTGACGATAGTACGCTTCAAGGGAGAATGCGGCTGACTGATTACTGATCGCAGTTCGAAGATGCCGCGCAGCACAATCCGCGGTACAACCTTGACAGTTCCACGAGACGAACACTCCAAAGCTTCTTTGACACTCTGAAACGGTTGTCAATACTATGGCTTGACTCTCAAGATGGACAACGAACGCAGAAGTCACTGAAGTGGGCCGTTGCTCTAATGGTCTCCTTCGATCTCGACGTGATACCCGCTTTACAAGAAAGGCCACCAGGTTCCCAAGCATCGACCGATTCAACCTCCACAAAAGCTTTCTCACCGATGCTGTCTCAAAACATCTTCGATATCGGGGCAATCCGTGTCGTCTCTCAAAGCCGCTACAGCATTGTTGCCGGCCTCTCACGGTCCAATGAAACACGACACTTTGGTGCAGCTGTCTCTGATGACCCTTTCCCACAGTAGACATCAATCTTCTACTTCACCAATTTGGCGATCCTCTTAAACACTGTGCACTACTACCACCTAGCAGATAGCGGGCTTGATCATCAGCTCCTTAAGACTATATCTAGAGACGATAGTCTAGACGACAATCATGGCCTTGGCTAGACAAGTATACCATGGTACAGCTCTTGCTTGCACAATTTGTACGGCCCTTCACCTGTAAGTACGAACCTCAATGAGTAAATTTAGTTATCTAATTAGCTGTCTAGTCGAAGACTCCGGCGCTCTTCTCCATTCAGGAGCAATCCACCTACACTATCGTTGCAAGGCATCTATAAGTACTAAATTCCTCCTATCGCCTACACCGAAGCTTGGACGGCCAGCACTACTTGCTTTCTAATCGATTTGCGCACTTAGAGAAGCGCTTCTGGCTTGAATATAGTAGCAGCTGATGCTAATGATGGTCTTCACTACCTCTAATCGTGTGGTTCGAACATCTGCAGAAGATTCATCGATATGTCGCGATGGCATTCAATTGGCATAGTGGTATGTATCCTATAAGCAGCATGCTACCAGAACAAGCTGACATCATCTCTACAGCGATCACGGCTATCACAAATACTCAGTAAAGTGGCGTCTTGAGATCAGATTTGTGCTCGCCTCAAAACATCATCTTCCTACGCGACTCGGTCTACCGTCTTTGTCCAACGTACAGCATATATCGTCCAGACACTGCTGAGTTCTTAATCCCAAAATTCGGCTATACCAGGCGCTACTGTCTTCGGAGCGATGACCATGGTCACTGCTGTCGTTGCACCTGAGCATATTCGATTCATCTCCTCCCAGTCTCACATACCCTACAGATGCCGTATCCTCGCTTAGCTTGGAGCTCGTGTCAACACATCACCAATCAATAGCCCTCTCGATCATTTACGGATCTCAAGGGATGTTCTGCGATACACAACGATGAGTTCTCATCTTAAGCGTCAGAACTCCAATATCATCGATAACTCTCGGTCATGAATTCTTTCCGAAATATTTGTGCAAGTAAGAAAACATGCAGCATTAATTTGCCGAAAAGCAAAATACTGACGGTATTCAAGTAGTACGACCATCGTGGCCCACCGGAGGAGCTGCTTACACGTACTTGGGATCGCCCGGATAAGAATCCACTCTCTCTAGATCAATATCAATTTCCGCACATCTCACCATTGGCCTGAGGTCAATCACGTCGGGGACTTGTTGCACTAGGCGCGCCGCAGCTCTCGTTCTTCACACTCCGCGCACAACCATCTCTTGCCAATCGTCCGAACAGTCCTCGACAGTAGTACCGCCCTTACATTTGGCCCAGGGGTAAGTGAAAGAAAAGGTACTTCTCAAACATAGCTAACGAAAGACAATAGGGACAGAAGGTCTGCTTTCACAACCAGCGTTCACACCTACCGAAACAGCAAGCATAAGCTCATGTACGGGAATACTGGCTCTGTTCCATGTCCTAAACACGGGTAGTCCGTCCGGTGAAGAGCCCGAACATGTCTGATCGGTGGCAGCGACAATGATCTTCTATTGGCTTTACCGAGCCAAGCATTTGAAGAGCCTGGAAAAGTACTACTGCTTCTTTTGCTATAGCATCACATTCCTTTAGGCTTTCATCCTTCTCTGGGTAGAGACTGGGGAATGGGGACCCATGTATGGATTCGCCACACTCTGGTGCTGGATCTCGGCAGATGGGACCACTATCGAACGTGGCTGCAATGGACTGACCAAGAAAGGGACTTTAATGCTTTCCCTCAGATGGAGCTCTCGCTCGTGGCCTCAGCATCCCACACGGGGCTATGTCCCACCACAATACCTCCGTGCCAGCACCCTGGCCATGAACCAGCCAGGTGCAGGCATGAAGTGGTACCCCGAGTACCTGGATGCTGGGGCCAAGCGAAGAGACCTTCAGCGTCTTAAAAAGATTCCTGTTCCCAAGTAAGGACCATGTTAGAACGCTTCCGAATGTTTGTGTACTGACTATTGTTTCAGGGCCATTCCAACCTAGTCACTCCGCCACCTCCTCCACTCAGCTTCTCGTTTGAGTACCTCCCGAGCGTTTTCCCGCCAGGGGAGGCCGAGAGACGGAAGCTGAGTCGCCAATATGATATCCTGTGGCCGCGATGGGGCCAGGAGAAGGCTGGAGACCTGATCAGATTGGCTATGAAGAAGTTTGGAACAAAGTTTGTCTCTCTTAGCTTCTTTCACAAGGACAGCGAAGTATTCAGAGAGCACTAGCTGGCCTTCTTTAGGAGGAGTATCTTCAACCGTCATAGAGATCGGCATGCCTTCTGATGGCGAACTGGAGCCGAGGGTGACCAGCCTACCGGCTGGCTCTTGAACACAAAGATCCCCCGTACCATGCAGTACGGAAAATTTTCTTGCTGGCCAGGTGGGAAAGACGAAGTGGGTTGCATGGGGAGCGAGTCTGGTGTGCGGGAAAAAGAGAGCAACCGGGGTTAAACTCGAGCTGCCAAGCAACACGGCAACACTTTGATCTTATTGCACTCACAAATCCGGAGCAAGCCTGGGTGGTGACGGCAGCCAGCTAGGCTTGGGTGATAGGCAATTCATGGACCGAGAGCGATTCCGGCTCGATAATGGCCAACAGCCTTTTGCAAGTGCTCGCTATCCTAGTCCACCTCCGGATACCAATCAAAGCAACATGACACGGATGACTATGAGGAGGAGGAAGTTGTCGAAGACCCAAATGAGGGCAACGTCAGCGAGCATAGCAACATAGAGTCGAGAAGGGCACACCTTCTACAGTCAATACGGCATCCCACAGCTCTCCCTCGGGCCCATCCGGTGGGTGCCTGCCTGCTTCCGACTTTGAGATTAAACAAGCCTACTTGAAGCTCTCTAAGTACTTTCGCCCCGACAAATAAGAGCTTCTAGCTAAGAGGCCGAAGCAGCCTTCGGCAACTGAGTCGACACTCTTTGACCAGAGGTCTTGATCTATCAAGCAACCCGGACTTCAGTATTGGTCCACCACGTCAAGCGGTGCGGCCGATTTCACCATTGCTTGAGCATACTGTCGACGGATTCTGTCAGCTAAATTTAGCATTGCTTTGCTTTGCTTAGCAGCGTCGCTTGTCGATTCGCTGATGTTTATGGATGATATCGATTCCCTTGGGCATCATATCCAAAATTGCTGGACCAATTGGTTCGAGCTGGCCTCGATCGATTAAAGAGACGGGGTGGGTTGAAGAAGGTCATGAGGAGGGACGGTGAACTTTGTAGAGAGCTGTGGAGAGGGAGAGGGAGAGGGAGAAGTAGAGAGAGCAGACTTGATGCTGGCTGAAGTGTCATGTACCAGTAAATAACAATCAAAATAAGATGAAACGTACGACAAGCACCATTGAAGGCGAATGAAAATGCAACTCATGGCCACAGATAAAAATTGTATCGATGTGATCGTGTCCAGTCCGCAGCAATGACGGTATTCGGCAATGACAAGATGTTGATTCATGAAGACTTCCATTCCAGTCATCGCCATCAACTCGCAATATTGATTATCGGAAGACCGTAATGCCGAGCAATATTGACTCCCTGAGTAAAGTGTTAAGTTGCTACTTGAGGAGATTGTTGAGCAGTGAGGCGCAGGGCAGAATAGAGTTTCGTTTATCGTTTACAGTAAATTTATGAAAACCGGCGAGGTTCTTTTATTGGATCGGCTGGACGTTTAATAGCGAAACCATTCGAAGTCGGGACTTTGTCTTGAGCGAACGGTCCACGGAAGAGGGAGGAGCCGGTTTGTTCATCGGATTGAGTATTGAGGGTAAATTTGAATGAAGCAAGCATCGGTGCTCGTATATTCGGATATATGAGGCGAGTTGAGTTGAGTGGAGTAGCGTTATCCTGGATACTGAGAAGAGAGAGAGTGCGTAGTGGAAGGTGGCTTAGAGCTTTGTTGATGTAAGGTACGGAATATCTCATTTTGCTAGTGTTCAACTGGTGGACATGGCGAGGTGCTTGCTCTTTAAGTTGCCAAGAGCTGACTGATTACTCTCGTTGAGCTTCTCTCGCTTTGCCTTCTTGAGATAATGGTGGCAACACTGGCAAGCGAGTAAAGAGTGACATCTGAGTAAGATTGACGCGTACCTTACTGTGTATTATTTACCTCTCATTGTTCGGCCCCTGGAAGTCATACTGGGGGCTTATTCGGTGCTAGGTCTTACATTTTACCTCGTTCGTGATTTATGATGTGATTTAAGTCGCGTAACTTGGTGTTGATGGCTGCAACCACTAGCAAGCAACTAGCAACAAATTGATCTTCTCCCCGCCGCTGTATCTCTGCCCGGATGATTGATAATTGTTGCAAGGCAAAGGAAGTACTCGAGGTACTCAACTCGGTCGGTGATCCGTCTTCTTTCTCGGGCCGTTCACCGCACCAATCACGTGTAAGCTTCAGCTCTTGGGCTTGAACTCGCTTCTCAAGACGTCATGCTGCCTCTTCCGTTGTTGAATCCCTGATCGAACGAGCCAAGACTACCCATTTACGCCCAATCCAGACTGGAACGGGCTTCACACTCCAGCTCACTCCCCTCTTCTCCTCTCCCCTCATCACAGGCCAGATTGTGCAACGTGCGGGCACATTTCTGCTTCTTCTCTGTTTCTACTACTGCATCCAACATCGTACAAAGTACAACTAAGCGGCAAGAAGGACACGATATACAGACAAAGGACGTACCGTGCCTGCGCCATTCTTGCACCGCAGCAACAAGAACACGAAGCTCGCCATTGCACTGCACTGCACTACGCTGCATTGTACGACATCCACCAAGAATTTTCCCGCCCACTGCTGGGCAGATTCTGGCCACTGTCAGAACGAGAGAGCTCGAAGGTGTGTGTGTATTATCTACCCTTGCTCATTCCAATCGAGCATCCCCGCATGCATTGGACGTAATCCCTAATCAAGTCCCAGAATTCTCCAGTCTAGAAACGTGAACGCACTCCGATTTGCTCAATACTCGGCGATAAAAGGTTATCAACATGTCGGAAACAGGTGAAGGGTTAGTATATCCATGCAAAGCCCCCCAGATACAAAACCCCTCAAGTCTTTCGCGGTTGCTTTGTTTATCCTTCCGTTAAGAGAGAAGCTGCCCCGTGAGACCCTCGCTGACAATGACGGTACTTAGTCACAAACGCAGTAAGTCGTCTGCACTTTCGCTGCTACGACGCAAAGAGGGAAAAGAGGATGAGAACTCCGAGGACGGATCTACCTCACAATTACCCAGCAAGAGCCCTTCGTCGACTTCCCTCTCACATCACAATTCGCAACGACACCACGCCCAGAAACAATCAACTGGTACCGCGGGGTTGATGCGCTCAATCTCCAACGTTCAGACCCCGAGAGCCATGCCACCACCCCCACCACAAGAGAAGACTGTGTCGATCGAATCGTCCGTCAGGAAGTTCCGTATATTTGAGGCTCTGCGAAGTGGTGATACGGCGGCCATTGCAAAGGCGATTCGGGAATCAGATGGCACGCGCATGAGCACATCTAGTGCCACTGGCTCAGGGTCGTCTAGTTTGGAAGACACAACTATACTGCACCTAGCGATTCAATGCGCTGAGCTTCCTGTGGTGGAATACGTGCTTTCTGATGGCGCTGGTACCATTGATATCAATGCTCGAGACAAAGAAGGAAATACTGCGTTGCATCTGGCTGCGTCGCAGGGCAGAGGACAGATTGTGCGACTTCTGCTTGATCAGAATGGCATCAATGATTCTATTGCAAATTACCAGGGCAGATTACCGCTCGATATGGCGCGGACGCCGGATATTTTCCAGCAGCTACAGCTATCACGATCGATATTTGTTGATGGGAAGATCAGACAGGTGCAGGCTTTGGTTGCGCAGGGAGACTACAAGAGGCTTGGAGAGGTTTTGGAAGAGCCGAGGGTGAAGATGGTGTTGGATATCAATGGAGGCGAATTCGCATCTGATATTGGCATCGTGCAGGCTGGAGGCACATTGTTGCATGAGGCTGCGAAGAAGAAGGATAAGGAGCTCATTCAAGTCTTGTTACTTCATGGAGCAGATCCATTCCGTCGCGATCGAAAGGGCAAACTTCCGCAAGATGTCACCAAGGACGATGCCACAAGAGCTATGTTGAAGCGCTCTCCAGCAGCAGTTGCGGCCCAGCGAGGTATCCAAGAAAAGGCTGTTCTGGGAAATGCATCCCAACAGGGAGGTTCTGGATCTGCGCCTGGCGATACGCTTGCCGGAAAGGATGGTCGTGAAATGAAGGGATACTTGAAGAAGTGGACAAATTACCGGAAAGGTTACCAGCTGAGATGGTTCGTCCTGGAAGATGGTGTCATGAGTTACTATAAACATCAGGACGACTCTGGTTCTGCTTGTCGGGGGGCCATCAATATGAAGATTGCGAGGTTGAACATGGACCCGACCGAGAAAACCAAGTTCGACATCATCGGAAAGTCATCTGTCAAGTACCACTTGAAGGCCAACCATGAAGTTGAAGCCAAGAGATGGTTCTGGGCGTTGAACAATTCCATTCAGTGGACGAAAGACCAGGCAAAGGAGGAAGAGAAGCAGAAACAAAGAAGCGCAGAGCTGCTAAGACAAGCAAAGGCCGAACATTCTGGATCAAGCTCAGCTAGAGAAGCCTCGACTACGGAACTGACCAGCGATACCTTGAGTGTTGTAGATACTCGGAGAAACAGCACACAGACCAATCGGTTGATTCCACAAACCAGTGCGGGAAAGCTCGGAGGTCACAAGGTTGCGTTTACAAGTGGTACAAGCGTGGCAGACGACGACGAAGCCACCAATTACGGATCGTACGAACCTAGCTACATGGGAGACATTGGAAAAGTACCAAGTAACATCGGACCAAGTGGGGATGATGGTGACGACGATGATGAGTACGGTGAAGGTTCGAGCGACCGCGAAACTCCAGCAAGCAAAGATGCTTTCGAGATTACTGCCCAGTCAGCCAAATTACAACTCGATATGATGGGACAGGTCAACGCTGCACTTCAAGCCGAGCAAGTCAAGAACCCAAACCTCTTTATCTCCGATCCTGTTGCGATGCAAGCGTCCCAAACATACGACTCTTCGATTCGGAACTTGAAGGGCCTTGTTGGGGATCTCCTTAAGATTTCGAAGGACAGAGATGCTTACTGGCAATATCGTCTTGATCGTGAAGCTGATATGAGGCGCATGTGGGAAGATAGTATGGCGCAAGTTGCTCGGGAACAGGAGGTTCTCGAGGCCAGGGTTGGTGAATCAGAGGAGAAGCGAAAGCTGACTAAACGAGCGCTCCGCGAAGTCATCGAGTCTGGCAGCGTCGCTGTGACAAGCAGACCGGAGAGTAGAGGGGAGCCATTGAAGGGAGACGAATTCGCTGATGCTCTTGATGAGATTCCTCTTGACAAGGAAGGCAAGGCTTTGAGACGCAAGTCTACTGCTAAAAGCTCTCTTCGGCGCAAATCGATCCTGGAAGAAGTCGGCCCACTTTCTGATACTGACGAGGAGGAGGAGGACGAGTTCTTTGATGCTGTGGACGCTGGTGAGGTCCAGGTTGCTCCGATGTTGCCACTCCCACCATACAGTGCACCGCCTGGTAAAGAGGCTGAGAAAAGAGATGTGAAGACGGAAGGGGCTGCGACCGATACTATCGATCTGAGTCCTTCGTTCAGAGGCTATGAAAATGGTATTCGGAAGAAGCTGAAGATGGATGCTGATGACAGGCCGAAGATCTCCCTATGGGTACGCAGCCTTTCCTCTGTCTCGCTACAATTGCTAACAAATCGCAGGGCATTCTCAAGTCTATGATCGGAAAAGATATGACGAAGATGACTCTTCCCGTATCTTTCAACGAGCCCACATCTCTCTTGCAGCGATGTGCTGAAGATATGGAGTATGCCGACCTTCTGGATATTGCAGCCGACAGAACCGACTCCACCGAGCGTATGGTATATGTAGCTGCTTTTGCTGCAAGCGAGTACGCTTCAACGATCGGCCGTGTCGCAAAACCATTTAACCCACTTCTGGGAGAAACCTTCGAGTATGTCCGACCGGATAAGAATTATCGATTCTTTATTGAGCAAGTCAGCCATCATCCACCCATTGGAGCTGCATGGGCAGAATCACCAAAGTGGACGTACTACGGAGAATCTGCTGTGAAGTCCAAGTTCTACGGAAAGTCTTTCGACATCAATCCACTTGGTACATGGTTCCTCAAGCTTCGCGCGGCGGACGGTACAGAGGATTTCTACACGTGGAAGAAAGTCACATCTTCTGTCATTGGTATCATTACTGGATCGCCTACTGTTGACAATTACGGACCTATGGAAGTGAAGAACTGGACTACGGGCGAAACTTGTCTGATCGACTTTAAGGCTCGTGGATGGAAAGCCTCAAGTGCATACCAGATCACAGGTCGTGTCAATGATGCCAAGGGGCAAACTCGATTTAGTCTTGGTGGACGATGGAACAACAAGATCTATGCTCGCTTCACCCCTGGCTACGAAGCTGCGGTTGAAGAACCCAAGCACGGAGGCATGCACCACCGCGGCAGTGTCAGCGATCCCAACCAAGCCTTCATCGTTTGGGAAGCTAATGCCCGCCCAACTGGCATCCCATTCAACCTCACTCCCTTCGTCGTAACGCTCAACGACATAAATGAGCAGCTCGAGCCCTGGCTTCCTCCCACCGACACCCGTCTCCGCCCCGATCAACGCGCCATGGAAGACGGCGAGTACGACTTCGCTGCTACGGAAAAGAACCGCGTTGAGGAGAAGCAGCGTGCTAAGAGGAGAGAGCGCGAGCAGAAGGGTGAGGAGTTCGAGCCGCATTGGTTCCATAAGTCGAAGTGCCCTATCACTGGCGAGGCTTTCTGGGAGTTCAATGGGAAATACTGGAAGGAGAGAGAGAAGGCCGGGAGTGGAGAGGCTTGGAGGATGGTTGAGGAGATTTTCTGAACGAGAGATTGAGTAGAATTGGACATGATTGGTGGAATGCGTATATATGGTGGGAGAGCATAACTTGTGGGTGGATGTTTTTTTTTCTTGAGGCTGTATAACGTAGCGGGTGGCAGTTTGTGGTTGATGAAATCTCGATGCGATTAAGCAGACCGTAGTATAAGATGCAAAAGAACGGTCTGAGAATTCAATAAAAACATACTCAAAACTATCATGCAAAGAGCACTGTGCATATGCGGTATCTGTACTCTCTTCAAATGAGTTGAGTGGTGCTCTAGAAATGGACGGGGAAAGTAAGCCGAGGTCTGGTGCCAAGACCAATCAAACTGTGCAAACACGAAGCTGTATGGAGCTTCAACTTCACTCGAAATCCTTACCAAGCACACCTCTCTCCCTTCACCAAGCACCACAACACTCATACAATCGCAACAATGAAACGAATAGCGCAATCTCATGTAGCATCCCTCCGCCTCACCTCCTCTTCATCGCAGATCTACCGCTCAGCGACCCTTCAATGTCGAGCCCAAAACATCCACACGACCACCCCTCAACCAGCAACAGTGCAACCCCTCACTGCATCTGGCCCACCACCAAAGGTCCCAATACCCAGTGCCGAACATGTGGACTCCAGAGTTGCGAGACGAAGGAAACAGGCTGAGTTGCTGAAGAGGGGCTTGGATTTGAAGGCGATCGCTGGTGGGACGGGGGGCGGAAGTGCGAAGACGAAGAGGTTTTGGAGGGAGGTGCACGTTAAGAGTGTGGATGGTATGTGAAGTCCTCTTTCGCTCGTGTTGAAATTGGTTTCCTATGGAAAGGGGAAGAATTCGGTTGATTGGATTGATGCTGACATGTATCTACCACTACAGAAGGTCTCCAAATCCACCTCGACACCCGCCCCCTCCGCCGCCCCTCCAAGGCCATCCTCACAATCCCACACTCCAAGCCTGCCCTCGCAACAGCCATAGCCCTAGAATGGGATCTCCTAACCTCCGCCCACCAAGCCCTGCAACAACACCTCATCCCGCTCACATCCCTCGTCTCTCGCGCCCTAGACATCGCAGACGAGGACTCCGCATCCTCAGGAGCGCCCGGACCAGTCCGCACAGGTCTTGCGAATACGCTGATGCGGTATCTCGATACTGACTCGCTTCTCTGCTGGGCGCCGCCCGCTTCGCCTGATCCGCCCGGGTATGAAGACCATGCTAGCAGGAAGGCGGAGGATCTTAGGAGTATTCAGAAGAGGACGGCGATGCCGATTATTTCGTACCTGACGGAACGGGTCTGGCCGGGTGTGGAGATTGTAGAGGTTTTGGATGAGGGGAGTATCATGCCAAAATCGCAGCCGAAGATGACGAGGGATGTGGTGATGGGCTGGGTCATGGGGTTGCCGGCTTGGGAGTTGGCGGGGTTGGAGAGGGCTGTGCTGGCGGGGAAGGGCTTGTTGGGGGCGGCGAGGTTGGTTGTGGAGTGGAGTGAGGGATTGGGGCATTTGAGGGAGGGAGCGGAGAATGCTGGGGAAGGAGGCATGTTTGGGGTCGAGGAGGCGGCGCGGGCGGCGAGTTTGGAGGTCGATTGGCAGACTAGGATGTGGGGACAGGTGGAAGATACGCATGATGTTGAAAGGGAGGATGTTAGGAGGCAATTGGGGAGTGTTGTGTTGCTTGTTTCGGGGTCTGGGAAGGGCACTAAGATGGGATAGTTTGGTTGGGATGAGCTTAGATGCGCTCTTGTATATTTGAACCTTGTAAGTTTCACTTTAGAGCTTGGTTGGGAACTGTAGAGGAGGACTATGAGCGCACACAAACGTTGTATGAGTATTGAACATGGCATGTAGAAAGAAAGACTGCCCGTTTGGGTTGTAGCACATACATGTATAAACAGTCCGCGGGATTCCAACGTACTTTGTATCAAAATTCGGCATTTTGGCCCTGGTGAGCCTTACCTGTAAATGCATAATACATGTCATAGCAATAGCACTCACCACTCCCCCCTCACCCTCTACTAATAAATCTTAACGAGTTTCTGAGTTATACGCGCTTCGCTTAACAAAAACAAGGAAAAAATTTGGTTCATCACTAGCCCGAGTCAGTAATTAGTCACTTGGGAACAGGAAATTGCAATTTACTACTAGAAAATAGCATATAAATATATGCAGCGAGATCCTTGGTTGGCTGTCTGGATAGGTTAAAGGGAGGGAGAAAGGAAGGTAGTGTTAGAGGTTGAAGTAAACAAATCCTCGCTTACTTACTTGAAATGATGACAACTGGCTTGTTATGGGTATAAGTTTGCGATGTATACAAATCGAGGGAAAATAATGGATAAATAATATGAGACACAGGATGGATCGTTGAGCAGATGGGACACGGAGAGAAGAATGGGGAGACGGGGGGAAAGGAGGTGAGAATGGTGAGGAGGTGAAGATAGGGAAGAGATGGCAACATGAGAGGGATGAGGCAGGAGTGTGCTTTGGATTTCATATAATCTGTGCTTTGTAGAGTAAAGGTAGTTCTTGTAGGTGCTCATTATCTTCTTGAAATGATGGCACAGTTATTTACTATATATGACTTGATGACTTCCCTTTGATTTGAGAAGTTTAAGCGACGGCATCGATCTTCATTTATTCAACAAAACCCAACCGGTCATGCCACTTCTACTGTATCTGACGAACCAGTGGGCTATCTGCATCCATGTTTGTTCATGTTGTATATAAGATGATAGCAAGTACTCGTGGACGAAGCGCCACATGAAAGTTGAGGTTTTCGCCAACGTGTATTAGGTGGGTAAACCTTTTTGGTCGAGTACAGCTTCACGTCCATCTTTGAGTGAGCAGATAATTGGAGAGTACGCCCAAGAGACGGCATTCTAAGCTGTTGCCGTTTTGAGTGATGATTTTGACCAATCTTGGTTCGCGAAGTCGTTCGGTCGTCTTTGATTTAAAAGGAGTTTATCTTAGCTACGGTAATGCACTTGCAGTATAAACGCGTGTCAATGGCAATAATTTTGTTCATGTCTTCAGGAGAACTCAATGTTAGGAAGTCACTATATGTAGTTTTCAGAATACTGGCGCTTTAGGTCATATCGATCTAGTATACGATGATGAATAACAACTCGAGGGATCAGGGCATGTTAAAGTATTCCATAAAAAGCTGTCCTAATCTCCAAAAAGCACGAGAGATACCACAGCACCACTCTTCTCTCATAATCTTGCACCCCGAAAAGCAGTATTTGAAGCAACCTCAAGGAAGAGCCCAAGTATGGCGTAGCAGAAGATTCCATCAACAGCTACTTTCACTCCCCGAGATCCAAGGGAAGACTCTCCCAATCTCTCCACCATTCGTTTGTCTTCTGCGGCCAAATAGCCTTAAAGGCTGCAACATAAGCCTCCTCTCCATACCACAAGTCCTCATCGGTCGAATTCATCATTTCCCTCCACTGTTCTTCACCGTATGCTAACCCTTCTAAATCCAGCTCATGTACCGTGACCCCACTTGACTTTTGACCGTCTGTTTTGCATACAAACGAGCGATTAAACCATCTCAAGGTGGGCATGAAAATGGAGTCATTCCCTGGATCACCGAGGTCCATCTCTCTGAACGGCTGAAAACGAACATACCTAAGCGGACTTCGTCCCTCACCAGCTATCAACTCGAAAATAGATCTTGCAAGCTTCTCATCTATAGCGCCATTGCTGAACGCTTCTTCGAGATACACCGACGGGATTTTGCCCGTTTGGCCGTCAGCAACATCCAGCGGGTGGAGAGCATCGCGCTCATCGTCCCAAAATTCGGTGTCTGGCGTGACGCGGAAACCGAGTCTCAGGGCTACATGTTCGAGACGTGGGAACTTGCTCAGAGCACGGTAGATGGCTACTTCATGCTTGTCTCCACGCGTACGACTGATCGGTATATCCAGGTGTGTGAGGTGCGGGCTGTGTACTGCCAGCTCTTCTAGGACTGGAGCAGAAAATGTAGCGAGAAGGCTTTGCAGCTGCTGCTTATCGCGGCCGGGCGAAAATTCGGGGTCTACTTTGAGCGCGCGAAGACTGGGACCATGTTGACGTGTGATGATGTTGAAGGTCGTGGCGCTGATGTATCCACTGATATCTAATCGTTCGAGAGGACTGCAACTTGAGAATAGAAGATTGACTTCTGCCTGTTGAGATTGTTCAGTATCGTCCTCGTCGATGCCGGATAAACGCAACTTTTTCAAAGATCTAAAACCGCCCTGAGAAGCTATTGCGGCCAAAGCAATCCCGTCACGGCGGTTCCACGGCATGTAAAGGGAGCGCAGGTAAGAGAAGTCTGTATGGCGAGCCCAGTGGTCGATACCGTCTAGCACATTGATAGGGACAACCAAAGACTCCAACTTGCCCCGCGAAGACGAGGACAAGCGGGCTGTAACTCCCTCTAATTCTTGCGTTGATGTTATCTGTCCGGGAAAGAAGCCTTTCCAATCTGGTCTCCCAAGTAAGTAAGTCCGGTCAAGTCCTGGGTCCAGCTCCCCAGACCCTTTCGTCGGAACAATGCATACGTGCGCAAGATTTGGGGCCAGTCCAGCTACCATCTGCATAACGGCTTCTCGGGTATAGTTCACCCTGCCACCTGGAACGAAGTAACTTGTGCGAACTGTGATGCTGTACAGCGAAGGGAGAGTACAGAGCGCATAGTCATGCGCAGAAACGGGCTCTGGCGGATCCCGCGCTTGAACCAGGCTGGGAAGGTAGAAATGATGTACATGAAATCTGATCCTCCTTTCCGCGGAAACAGACAGTACACTTGGCGCTATATACCACCCGGCCGCCCAAACCAGATCTCGGAGACCGGTAAACGCCCCTATGAAGTGGGCCAACAAATTCCAAGATTCGGAGTGAGGCTCTCGGATAGAACATGCGCAGTACCACATATCTTCATAAGACGGCCGGCAAAAATCGTGGACATGAAAATAATGGCGATTATTCCACTCATCGCTTTTCTCTTCGTACATATTCCCTTTCGCCGGTGCTGATCTGTCTTCGCTGCAATGTCTTTCTCTTCCGCTGTCAAGAAATCCGAAGTTTTGAGACGGCGAACGTGACGGTGTTTCCCGCCCACAAGAATATCGTTCCATCGCCTCACCGCGCTCTTCAGATGCTGCGGATCTCGTATCTTGATCTCGATTTGAGAAAATCGCTGCGATTCCGTCGCAGCATGGCAGCTTTGCTCGTCATGGAGAATGCCCGTAGGCTCTGTCGCGTTGATGATTGATCATCGAGGTATTCAGAGATGCGCTCCAAGATCAATAGAGGTAAAAGTTCTAGCGCGGACGTCATTTTGAAATGATTGGTCTGAGCGACAATCTTGCTGTGGTAAAGATTGGCGGGACTCTTGAGGGGACATGAGAGGAGAGGAGAAGAAGGGGCGTCCCAAGAGAAACAAAACAATCCCAGCGGCGCTAGTGTCCTTTGGATTTTGCCAAGCGAGTCCTTGCTCAGGGCTCAGCCTATCCTTCTAGCACAGTAAAGACATTATAACGACATATGTAATTGACGTCTTTATAATCCATTGAGTTCCTCTCTTGTGCACCTTGGAGTCTGATTTCCATCCTTCGCGAAAAAGTCTTGACTTTGAAGGGGGTAATTTGGGATTCGCACGTGAGTTCTTTACGCGAATGATACATTAGTGATATCTCGATGGAAAAATCATTTCGATATATTCATAGTGCAAGTAAGTTCTGTCGCGAATATTAGGATAGAGATATATCGGTGAACAAGTCATTTCGATATATTCATTCCCTAAGTTCAATACACAAATTACATTTTCAGATGACTTCGCAAGCTGTACAGCGATTCGCCCCAATCCTTGTCCCCTTTCACGCCTGCTTCACAGACTTGCTTTTCCCATTGTCTCAAATGGCAACAGAAGAGACAATATTCCAGCCACAGCATACAATGCTGCTGAGATGTATATTGGCACATCGGAGAAACCAACATAAGTTGCGATAATCGGGGCCATCAACCCACAAATCCTGTTGAAGGCACTTGCTAATCCCGTTCCTGTTCCGCGATGAAGTGAAGGGATGACCTCAGGTGTGTAGCAGTACAAAGCACCCCACATAATGTACTGTGTGAAGGTGCTGACACAGTTGAAGCCCAGATTCGCGGCTTCGGTTCGTGCAGTGGTGAATGCAAATAGGAACACAGCCGTCACGATTAGGGAGTAACCCAGAGTACCCCTCCGTCCAATGTATTTGAGCCCAATCAACCAGCCGCCGACCAACGTTCCGGGAAGACTGCAGATGATGATGATATAGTTATTGCGATACGTGGTATTGATCGAGTCGTCGCCAGCTCGAGCTCCGTGCTCTGCAAGATATTCTGGGAGGAAGTTACTATACAGTGGAGACGCCAGACCAATCATGCCCCAGATAAGAAGGATGAGAATGAAGCTGTAAGCAAGCTTGAGTGTGCTGAAGAGAGCGCGAACATGAGGAAATCCATTTGGCTTAAACTGTGCGAAGGCCCGTTTCACTGCGGTCTTTTTGTTGACCGGTGGCAAAGCTTTGATGGCGTTCGAGGAGCGGTGATTGATCTCGATTTGTTCCAAGGCTTCCACGGTCAGCGGCTGTGTTGTTTTGTTGTATTTAGCGACTGCGTCTAGGACTTCAACAGCCTCAACATATCGTCCTTGACCAATGAGATACTTCGGGCTTTCGTGCAAGTGGAACAGAAAGAAACGGCCGGCCCAGAGAAGGAAAGTGAAACCTCCCATGGTGTACATGAGGTATCTCCATCCCATGTTGTCGGCTTTCATGCATTGCCCGGCCGGGGTATCTGCACTGCAGGAGTAGTTGGGTAGGAAACCCCATGCAACACCTGCCGGAATGATCTGTCCAATGGCCCACCATACACTCAAGACTACCAAAAGGTATTGATGAGTCGCGGGCAGGAACTCAAGAAAGATAGCACTGTCCACAGGAACTGATCCAGTTAGTACAAGCGAGATTTTCAGGAGAAATTAACTGACGATTTCCACCAACACCAAAGCCCACAAACGAAACCAATACAGCACAAGTGATGAAGTTGGGCGCTGCAGCTGCAGCAATTCCGAAAACACTAGCGATGAGAAGTGTCAAGTTGAATGCTAGACGTCTTCCAATGAGATCAGACCCAAGACCCCAAAAGGCAGCTCCGCAGACCAAGCCGGAAATCAAAGCCAGAGACAGAAATGCCGAGTGCTGAGGCTGAAACTCGACAGCTACTTGAGGGAGAGCATCAGACACGGTTGTCTGCCAGAGCTGGTCAACCATCCATCCGAAGCCGCACAGTGCGAAGAGAGCCCATTGGTAGCGTCCCATGCCGATAACTTGGATGGCATGATTGACTAGGATCGATTGCTCTTCAAATATGGCATCAATCCCAGGAAGGTGTATTGTCGTAATGTCACCGGCGTATGGTTCACTCGTACCAGCTTCATAATCTTTGTCGCTTTTGGGGTTGATTGCAGAGTCTTTCTTGTCAAACATGTTGTCCGACATTTTTACAGAGTGTAATATGCGTGACCTCTTTAACTTTTGATTGGGAGATTCTTGAGGATATATATGCCACAAAAATCGAAAGAATTGAGCTACGTTAATCCCGATATCTCTTGCCACTTAGTAGATATGGTATAGTAAGTTGGAAGTCCGGGCTTCGAAAACGAACGGCCAAGTATTTTCAAATATCAACGGTAAGATAACACTACGGGCAAGACGATATGAAAGTGCTATCTGGAGGCGTTCTCATACTGTGCCTCATGTCGCTTCAATGTTTGGTATCAGGGTCAATAAGCGAGGCCGAGTTCCGTATAGATCTCTACCCCACTTTACGGGTATATCAATGCGTTCATAGAATTTGGGAAGTTTTATACATAAGAAGTTAGGATCTGCATCGCTTATCTGTGGAGAATGGGGGAATTCGATTTGAAGTTCGGCATGATGCTCCGCCTGGCATGAGTGCGGCTGTTGCAATCCTCCCCGTCGATTATTGATTCCAAAGCTGAAAAGATTCAGAGGAAAGAAACGCGCTGCCCGAATTGAGATATGGCCATTATATTATAGGCTGCCGCGGCCTTTTCACGGCACCCGAGAAAGCACTCTGCTTATTTGTTCGGATGTGGATACTAACGGGTAGGCGGCTGTAATAACTCGATAGGACTAGTCCCAAGTACTGCCTTCTTACAACTCTCCAGCTTCTCAGCCCTCACATTACCCTCATCCAATCAAGACTTTGTATTATCTCAAGCATCTAAACCCTCAAGAATTAACATTGCCGAGAGCCAAACTGCAACAAAAAATGACGACATCATTCATCGACGCTCTCCAGAAACGGACACCACTTCTCGGAGCCTTCATTTCACTGAACACGACCTATGCCGCTCAAATCATGGCACGGTCGGGGTTCGACTGGTTGCTCATCGACATGGAGCACTCCCCTCTATCAGCGCATATGGCCAACGACCTGGTGCATGCTACGATCGCAGCATCTCAAGGCTCCTGCGTTCCAGTCATTCGGGTACCCTCTCACGGGGTAGAGTGGATCAAATGGGCTCTCGATAGCGGGGTCTCGGCCATCATCGTGCCCATGGTCAACAATAAAGCGGAGGTAGATTTGATTGTCAAGCGAGCATGCTACCCACCTCTTGGCCAGCGAAGCAGTGGGCCCTTCAGAACCCCATTTGCGGACTTGGAAGAGAAGACTACAAGCTTTGCGAATTACGTATCTAAGAAGTCAAAAGAAGTTATTGTCATGGCCATGATTGAATCTGTGGAAGGACTCGAGAATGCGGAAGCTATCATGACTACAGAAGGTGTAGGAGGTATCTTTGTCGGGCCTGTCGATTTGAGGAGTTCAATGGGGCTGCCCGGAAGTGAAGGTGATGAACAGATATATTTGGACGGGTTGAAGAAGATACTTAGTATTGCTAAGCGCATCAATATCCCGGTGGGAATCTTAGGTTCTCAGGATAATATGGCGAGACAAGTCGAGATGGGCTTTGATTACTTTCTGCTTGCTGGTGATGCTGCTTTGCTTGTTCAAGGTGCTGAGCTGGTTTTAGGAAAAGCAAATGCCACTCTTAAGCAGTGACCAGTGTCAAAGTAAACAATCCAAGTCAGAATATACATGCTTCATAAAAATATCAAAAGTTGTCTCATAAAACATTTACAACCTTCTATCTGTTGTAATTGCCTTTTGCTCCTTGATCCGTCAACTCTGTCGAAGTCACATCCAAGTACTCAATCTGCTCCTTCGCCCACTTGGCTGTCGCTTGCTGAATTCCCTCAGCATCCAGCCCAACAAGACTTTCCTGAAAAGCTTGTGCTCGTTTCGCGATATTCTCAGCTCGGTATGTGGCCCATTGTCTGAAGAGTACATCATGGTTGCTGACCTTCTTGACATTTCCCAAGTTACTGCTGTCATATGCCAATGCATTCTTGGGCCTGAAGGAAGTGACCATGGTGATTCTCTCTCCATTTCCAAGTGCTTTCAATGCCACATGATTGATGAGGCCTCCTTGCATCATGACAGCACATCCAACCTCGGGACCTCTCACTTTGAGTAAGCTTCCATCACCCTTACGCAGAGCAGTCTCTCCGCCCACCATCCCCGTTGGATCAGACAACATGACCACACAGACCCATGGATAAGAGTCATTGTGCCAGGCCGTCAAGTGACCCTCGTCTTTCTGCGCGGCTGTTTTGGCGATCTCATCCACAGATATGTCTTGCTTCGGCGGTACTGCCGGTGGAAGTCTCTCAAGAATATCTTCTCCTTCATCACCTGCAACTTTCGGCAGCTGAACGTTGATGTGTCCGATCTCGTAATCAAAAACAACTTCAAGGTCCACTCCCGCAGCTTTTGAACAAGCTTCCAGAAGCTGAGGATGAGTCCAGGCTGAGTACACGAACGGCGCATCCTTTCCGTAGCCACGTATTTTGTAGACGCCAGGATCTTTGGCTTCGCGGTACATGTGCTTCTCGATGACAGAAGGGCGGAAAAGATCAGCTCGTAGTTGTTTGATACCTTCGGCGCTGAATAGAGGAAATGGTGCAGTGATCGCGATAGGTCCAGTCGCAAGGGGTGATGCTAATCCCAGCTCTTCGAGAGTGAAGAATTCGCTTGGGGTACTGAAAGACATGTGCGCTTTGGGATCGAATTTTGCATTGGAAGTCAAAATAAGGGCTTCAACATGCTTAAATGCCGGAGAAGTATTAGAGAAGTTTTGCGAAGCTGAAGTTGCCATTTTGTGAGATGATCTTGTGACTTTTAAGACAATATTATAGGTTGGAGTCTTACATGGGAAGGTCTGCAAAGTCGCCTTTTTGTATCTGTAGCTCTTCTGACCCGTGTACAAGCCAAACATTTTCAATATCGGTGATTGGGTACAATTATCGTCACTAGGCCGGTTTACTATCTTGAATGTAGTCGCAATTGATTGGGCACGTGTAAAGTGGGATGGAGCGGGAGATATGTTGAAGCACATCACTTTTCTTGGGGCGTCGCAATAGACACCACTCACACGGTTTTGCCCGTCGGCCAAGGCGTCGTATCACAAAATACTGTAGAATAGACTAGCAACGGACGAAGAGATGATTGCTCAGGTTCTGCCATGTAAACGGTGTGGACCATACGAAGTTCGGATTCGCTTAGTACTTGGCCCTGGCAAACGCAAGTAAACATTACCGATTTTGCCACTACAGGAAGTGGTTCTGTATCAAGCTCATTGTTTTACAAGAGATAGATTGTGCTACTTACTACTAATCAATTTGGATTGATTAGAAGCTTGCGTTCACAAGTCGCGTCCCAGTACATGTTCAAAAAGTCAGCCCGCACGTGCCTAGATAACTTGCCAATCCTGTTTGCCCCACCTTCCGAGGGCTTTTCCCCCATCAAACAGATTGCCCAACACTGCGGGAAATTGTAGTATGAGACTTACTTGGCTCTCATTGTCATCCGTTGTCTGTGCTTTTCTTCGGGCTCCTACATCCGAGTCCCAATAAATTGGTGCGGGACGACAGGACGCACATCGAGGCGTTCACTGGCGGACTGAAGCAAGGGAGATATGGCATTGGATTACTAGCAAGCCAATTCTATTACGGACAATTCCATTCTGCTATTTAGGTTAGATGCAAGCCTATTCCGGAATACATTTGGCAATAAGTTTCATAGTATGCTCTTAAGCATTGGGAAGTTTCCATGTCCATGCTTATCGATTTTCTCGCGACTTGGCTGGCTGAAGTCGATTTACCTTGGACCAACAACTCGAAACAAAGAGCCATCACTACCAACGTCCACATTGCTGCTCTTAATAATGCCACGCGTATTTGGGCTGTAATCATACGGAACGAGTATACATTCGTCCGGTACTAGAGTGGGGAAGCCAGAGCGCTTTCAGGCGCCAAATCGGCGTGTAGATGTTCAAGCGTGTCAATCTGACCATGATCAAGAATTACAAATACTGATGTATAAGCAATCTTTCTGATTTTTCAAGGAACTAGATCTGTTACAGGTCCCTGCTACGTGGCATCAAGGCTGCTGCTGTGGCTGTCGGATCCGAAACTGAAACTGTGCCCATTGTGCGAATTGCGACAATAAGCATCAACTTGGCTTTCTGATACATTGCCTTACCATTCAGCTAATTTACTACAGTCCAGTTCGTGAGGAAATTTGATGGGATTGAGCTCAGGAAATGAGAAGAGGATTTGAACTGGGTACTTCACTGCTTTTTGTGGAAGAATTCTTTTGGGGATTGGATATGCAGTCCGAGTACAGTCCATCCGTGTATATACCAGAAGTTCAGAAGACTTGTATTAAGCTTTGAAGTTTTAGAACTTCCCAATGTGAAATCTTTGTTGCGAATGGGAGTTTCCTGGTATGCTGGCAGCCTGTCCAGTCTGCAATGGACAAATTTATAAATTAATAGTCTCGTGGACCAATTTCAGCAGATACTGATACTGTTCTGGGTATCAATGATAACTGTTAATACAGAATCAGTCTTAGTAGACGGATATTACAGGCATGACTTCTTACTTTCATACGAGCATTCCAAAGGGGCAAATGAGTATGGAGTGGGGTGTTTGTGGGTCGAAAATGCTGAGACAAACTCCAAACATCAAACTCACTCATAGCAGCACAGCAACACTACTTAAAATGCTCTCCAATAGAACTACAATCATGCAGAGAGCTAGATCGTGATAACTACTGCTTTGATTTTGTTTATATCGGAAAAGACTCCAAAGGAAAGTATCTTGTGAAGTAATGTTAGCTAGCTTGAAGAAGCGCATGAAGTATCTCGATACAGGTGAAACGGTACCCACCCCTGAACATCTTCCCCGATGTGAGTATTTCGTATTCTATATTGAAAAATACTAGCTGGGAAGACCAATGATTCTTTCAAATGTTTGAGGATATAGCCCAATCAGGCTGTGATAAACCATGTTCTGTGTGATCTGACCTTCAAACAAGCGATCATGTACAGTTGTGGCCAAGCGTCAAGTTTCTGGCCGAAATTCTCCCATACATCATTTATCATCAGTTCTTGACACTCTAAGTAATCTTCCCAGGTTCCACAGAAGGCTTTCGCGGGGTCCGTCTCTTGTGCATCCGATATTGTGACGATCTTTAGAAATTGCAGAAGCTGGTTGGTAACAGCCAGACCGAGATCATGCGTCGCCACCACGCTATCTTTAAATTCTTTAGATGTTCCTGTTAAACTCCTAGGGAATTTTTTCCTGGAGGTGCACACAATTCGAAGATTTGGAGGGGAATCGTAAATGAGCTTGGGAGCTTCTGCTTCATCCGGAGTGTTTTTGTTTCGCCAAACGAATGTACTAGCATTCTGAATGAACCCTGCAGCTGACATTTCGAGAAATGTACAGTTCTCCGACAAGAGGAAGGACTGATTAGGCCGGGTGCCAATATGAACGTCCAGTGGTTCAATGATCAATTTAATCAGACGTGAAATTTCCTCCAGTTCTTCCCTCACCAACCCGCATCTCACCCTGTGTTCGAATGTTCTGCTTCCTGAAACGTTGACCCAGGATGTCCACCGCTGGTGCGCCTTGATCATTTGGTACACAATTTGATCATCGTGGGTTTTGGGAGCACTTTCCAGGTGTAGCCAGGACACATCATAAAGATCTTCTCGTCCAAATAATTCAAGTTCAGCTTCCCCAAAGCACAAGTCTTGCTTCGGAGCAATGACTTTTGGAGTCATGTCCTGGTACTGTTGTTCCAACCTCGTAAGCATCCCTTTCAACAGTGATACCAGTTTCTTGGAGGCTTCGTCCCCGAGTATAACATCTTTGAACAGGGTTATGATGCATGTAACGCAAAGAGTGGAGAGAACTACCCCGCTGCAGTCCTTCATGTTTATGTCTGACAAACGGTCTTGCACATAGTCGATTGGGGATGTGTTAATATGTATACAGCTTTGCCAAAAGTTGAGCGATCCTAGAGTTTGTTGGCAAATTGTGCTTCGCCGGTTCCAGGTCTCTTCGATCATGTCTGCAGTCTCCTCTGTAGCTCCCAGCAGCTCTTCCTTAGGGAATGCGGGAATCATTTCTTGCAGCTCGTCAAGATACTCGTAACCCTTGTCAGGAAGGTCGGCATAACCAGCAATCATGTGAACTACAATCAAGCGATTCACAATCGCCTCTGCAGATTCCTCACTCACCAGGGAAGGAGCAGCAGCCAGCAGCTTTAGTCGGCCTAGGACCAGGCTTTCTTGTGTTGAAGCTGAAGCCATGGAGGCCAAATTGACGAGTGCTTCCTCACACTCCGGACTGAATGCGAAGTCGTAAGCTGAACGATGAACAAAAGACACGTGTTTCATTTCAAAGTCTAGAAAGCGTCGATGAGTCGAATCTAACGGGACAGGCAGCCTGGACTCAATCACTGACTTCCTGCTTAGCCTAGTAGACGTAGTCGTCCCTCCTGAATCCTGAGGAATTGCCCAGACTAGGCGATCTTCCGTCTCATGGCCAAGCAACCATGTGCTATTGTCATTTACTTCTAGCAACCCCTTGCTCTGAGAAAAAATCCTTTTCTCTGTTTTTTGACATTTGCTAACGAAATCTTGGTAATCTGTCGGATCTTCTGCAATTTGGGAAGCTGTAAGAAGAGCAACGGATGGTGTTCTATCACTTGGCCCTCTGCTTGGATCTTCATTCCTCATAAGTTGGATATAGGTGGCCAGTGATCCTTTATGGACATCGTCTATGGTAGTGAGCATTTGGATGAATAATGCTTCCATTGCCGAGGGCGTTGATGCAACACGTTTTCTGACCATATCATCATCGTCGCCGGCTTGCAGACCCCGAATCACGGATTTCGTGACAAGTGCTGCCCACAAAAAAACGCCTTCGGCTTTCTCCGCAATATCGATAGCAAGTGAGGCGGTCCCCCAAGATTCGCAATCGCTGCTGCAGCTTTCTATTCTCTCCTTGACGAACTGGTAGATATCAATGAAATTCAGATCTTGCAAACGCAGTTGCTGCTGAGTCGATAAGCGCGAGACGAGTTGGACTTCAGGTCGACTGGACAAGCAGCATTTGACATTAATAAGGCCCTGGAGGTCAAACACGAGATCCAGAAGCTCGTCTGTATCGCCTTCGAACTCATCAAGACCGTCGATCAGTAGGAGATACTGTCGATCCGCTTTTGCATCTAGACCTGCCCGCAGCAATCTAGCCAAGCTTCTCTCAGTCCAAGTTGGAACACGTCCACTAGGGAGTCGAAAGTCTATTGCCAAACTAGCTGCTACACCATTCCTCTCCTCGAGGAGCTGATATAACAGCGAACGCAGCATTCCACTGACAGTTCTTTGTAGAGCGGAACCAGCACGCCAGAAAAAGAACGGCAGCACATGAACATCATTGCCATGGCTCCAGATCTTTAAGTTCGTTATCAGGCGATCATCATGCATGATGTATGCCATCAAGGTAGATTTACCTGACCCAGCCTTTCCACTGATCCAGTATGTTGAGTTGTCACTACGTAACCACTCCGTGAAATTAGACCATTTCGTAGGTCCCTCACTGTCGTCCCGAAAAAGCCATTCAAAAGTGGTTGCCCAAGGTGGTTTGACGTTTTCTCGTCTGGTTGCATGTTCAGGATAGAAGAGACTCGACAAAAGCTCTTCTCTTGTACAATACTGATTCGGTGTTGATGGTCCACGATTGACCAATACCATTCTAGACGCGAGTCAGAGAGAAAGAAAAGACATGATCTTCAGTTCCACTTACTGTCGGCTGTTCGAATTCTGCTCAGACTCTCTGATCTCCCTTTCAAGTCTTCGAAATGCTCTTTTGCCTTCGCCGTATATCAATGGCATATGAATATCAAAGATGCCAAGCAAACAGTACGCCTGATCTTCTTCCCGTGTGGTGTTGCGATGCGTAGCCCATGCCATTTTCCGTGCAACTTCGAATCCCGACAGATCATCTCCACGGAGGGCTTGGACATCAATACCAGTAACTTCATGTACCTCTCCCTCCAACGATTGCTTATCGCCCAGTCGAGTTCCTTCGACAGAGAAGAACTCTACCGAAGCTGGAGCGATGAGTTCCTGCAAGGTCCAGCCGCGAGTGAACCATCGACTTCCACGGAACTCAGCCTTCCAAGCAACCTCGCTGGCGGTAGCGGACACGTCTGTCAGGTAGACATAACACTTTGCCGCTTCCTGATACCAACGAAACATCGTATTGATAGCCTCAGTCAGTTCCGCGCTACTGGACTTGTCGATGCAACAAGTATCCACCCAGAAATACTTCAGGCCGTCATGAGTTGCTTTCTTCTCACAGAACTCAATCTTCTTCCAGCCTGGCTTGTGACTTGCTTGGCCGTTCTCGATGTCTTTGAAAATCACTTCTTCGCCGTCCGGTCCCCACGTATGTGAGAGTATCGCGTATGGAGGAACCTTGTTACCGAAGAACTCGGTCAGGCCAATGTTTTCGTCGTCTTTACGATGTAGGAGCCGCATGGTTGCAGTTGTGGATATCAGGCGGGCCAGCCGCAGTGCGACAGTGCAGCACTGATGAGGGGCTGAGGGCAGGGCAGCAGTGCGGGATATATCGAATTCGCGTCGAAGGTCTAGCTAGATCGCTTCCAAGATGAATGAGCAGTCTTATTCAATGATAGGAATGGTTATTTATGATATTTAGTTGTTGAGATGACAAGGCTCTGGATGAAGTGTTGGCTGCCTTCATGCAGGTGATATACGCTAGTACTAGAAGAGGCCTGTTAAGCGAGCCTTGCTCTTCTGAGTCTTCTTTGAGCTTGAGAACTACATTACTCCGCTGTCAAATTAAAAGTTGTCAGACTTTCTCCTTGGGACTCCTTTTACCACAAGTTTGTTGCCATAGCCAACTACCTTCATCATCTCCAATCCTCGAAACCCAGTGGGTTCCACACTGCTCTGACTGCGAACGTAGTTCGCTATTGAACCACACAATCAGTCTCCACAATCCAGGTGGTCCACAGAGAGAAATACCCGTAGAGGATCCCCTAGAACGAATTGGGACTCGTGCTTGTGTTGCTGGATCCGTTTTCCAGCACAATTTCACTCTATCGACTGACTTGAACTTGGTTGCCAATGCTATCGCTCGTCTGTAGCAGTTTACAATATCCTTTCCCGTGCCGATGTCAAGTTCGAGCGTCTCAAGATTGCGCATCAGGGAGAACTTGCTAGGAGGTCTAGCGAGGAACTTTTGAAATTGAGGTATTCGCAAATTCAGTATTGGGCACAGAAAGCAATATTGCGGAGTGGAAGAGGTGACGTAGCAACCGCGATTTTGGAGTGGAACGCTGCTCCGGTTTAGCTTCTGTGATGTTCAACATTTTAGGGACTCAACTTACGAGATATTTATTCGCAGATTTTTAATCAGTCTCATCTCCCATTTTGTTCTCCTGTTCCATGTCTTATTCATGAAGTGGAAGGAGAAAATATCTATATTGTAGCGGATCGAGCTGAGAAGGATTGACATGGCTTCGTTACAGATATCTTCATTTGGCGCCAGAAATCTGAAAATTGGCTTTTGATCCATCGCATCCAAGATGTTATGGACTTGGCCAATATTTAATTCAAGTTGGAGGCTGTGGAAATAGTGTTGCAAGATCTCTCTTTGTAGTTCGAGAGGAAGCCGATGCAAGTCAAACTTTGGACCAGTTCCTGTACGTCGGGTAAATTAGGACCAAGTAAATACTGTGAAGGGTGGAGACATGGACTTACTTTGAGTGCGTAAAGATAGCATGTTTGCAAGTCTTGTTGAAAGAGCGACGTCCATCGTGTGCAGATTGCTTCGTCGCGTTCCACTTTCCAGATAATGATATACAGACAATTGGTGTTTGAACAATGGACGGAGGATCAGGTGATACCAGGGTGAACATGCAACCGGAAGCACCAGGAGCAGCTTCATGGTCGGTGTATTGTAGGCATTGTACTCAAGCAGCTCCAGTGCTGACGCAATGCCACAGTAAAGCAGTGTATAATTGATGCAACTAATGGTTAAAAATGCTATGGCAATAATGCCATAGACAAGAAACGGAAGATAATTCATCTCGAAATTGAGTGATTGTGAAGTTCGAGATGAAAATATGATGAACATTGGAAGTACGCGGCGGGTGACATATACCTCAAACTTGTGGAATCTCGACTGGATCGCTGATGTTCTTTCGCTAAGAGAGAGAGACGAGCTAGTCAATTGATTTTTGATTTGTTTAGCTTTAAGCGGTGAGTAGGCGTCTTGAGCTGACCGCTAAGATTCATGTGAGGGACGCGATGATTCTGTCAAGCTTCTAGCTCTTAAGCGAGTTCCACCTAAACAAACCGGAATATATCGGTCCCAGATTTTCAGACCTCGCAACTGATCTAAAGGATTGGCTAGCAAAGAACAGGGGGCAGACGTAACATATCAAGCTGATGGCTTTGGACCGGGTATTTCATGCATAAAACTGGGTTGCCGCACACATATCTTTATGATTCCTACACTCGAAAGGTAGCTAAAACGCTAAAAGCCGAAAACACGGGATATCACAGCCACGCTCTACGATACTATTCTAGAGCGACAGCAACGTCATCATCCCTCATTTTGAACAAGCCTGACCACTCAGCCGATAAGCATGATGAATGAAGCCACGGCAATTGCTCCAACAACCAACAACAGCACGAGCGCCCAGGGTCCGGCAGCCCCAGCAACGGAAATACAAGGAGCATCAATCGCCCAACCAGTCACGAGCGTGATAATTTCAGGCTCGAGCTTCGCGCAATTCCCCCATCTACCAACAGAGGTACAGCTCCTGAATTTTGGATCAGCAGCTGCCGACATACGCAGCCGCCTGGTGCGCATAGACGTCTCGTTTGAGAAAAGAAATGGGGAAACATATCCGCTTTTCCAGAGCAAGACTCGACTACCAGGATTGCTGCAAGCGTGTAGAGCAGCTAGACAAGTTGTTGAGAAGAAGTACAAGTACAATGCTGTCATTGAGTCGGCTGGTGGAGGGGTGATTCGTTTGGATGGGAAACAAGACAGACTTCTCTCCTGTTCGAAACGCAATTCAAATGGGTAAATTCCAACGGTATCTGGGACGAATGGATACCTGCAGATTACTGAATGTGTTTAACGATCCGAGGACAGACGTAGTGATCAGATTGAGCCGGTCGTCATCAAAGGTGTCAGAGCGTTGGTTGTATGTGGATATGGCACTCCAACGGTGGGCCTCTGGACCTGTCCCAGTCACTGGAAGAGGTTTTGCGGCTACTGGAGAGGAAAATTCCCGGATGTGAGGCGGTTTAGAAGGATTGCGGAGCAGGTTTGCTGTTATGATACGATATGTGAGCGGGTGCAGGATGAAGTTCCGGTGCTCAGGTTGAAAAAAAGCGAGAGACAGACGAAACATAAATGTAAGATTCAATGGCGGCAGTGCGAGTCATTAGGCGCAAATCGGGATGTTTGCCCTCATCTAGGGGGTCTGAGTGAAGAGGAAGCTTGACCAAAAATAGGAGAAATATTGATACAAGGCTACGATTTTCTCGAGAGCTGCAAATATGAGACTGCCAATATATTCTGGCGACTCTGTTAAGCTCCAGATCTCAGTAAAGTAGTGAAGCCCAGCCTTTGAGGAAGTCTGAACAGCATGTAAATATAGAAGAACCAGAGCATTTGTCGACTACAAATCGGAGGTCTGGAGAGGAGTAAAGAAAAGGAGCTTGCGCTTGCAAATGTGTACCGTAGTGCCAGGAGAAGAAAGCCGCCAGACATTCCCGACAGGACATCTCAGCCACATAGCCACAGAAATGATGGGAGAGCCGATGTACAGCTCAGAGCATCATCCAACGCTCAAAATCCGTCTTTCACGAAGGACCAGCACGACTGGGGACAAGTTGCGGAACGAACATGGTCGGAATGGTGGACTTCCTATGCCTGGGATCCTATATGTACAGCCGTTCACCCGCTCCTTTCCTGCATCATATGCCAGTCTTCACCAAACCTGTGACCTTCTCCTCGATCTCCTTATCCGACAGACCTAGTTCCGTTATCCATTGGTCTACCTGCACTTAGGTGCCCCAAGTGAGCCTCCTAGATTCAACTTACCAGCTAACGATTCGCTCTTCTCTTGTCCGAACTCTGCTACTTGTTAGCCATTATTCATGCTGCCCCGAGCCATACCGCAGCTATAGCTTGGAAATGCTACCCTGTAGACTGACCATATCTTGCGTATACCCTCGGTTGTGTACCAGCTGCTTCGCGGAGCATGATGGGTGTATTTGGGTTGTGCTTCTTCATGGTTGGGTATGTGCGCGCAAGGAATGATCTGACAGTCTACGCATTAGCTGTGCCGTCCTTTGAAATCCAGGTCCAGCTCAATCCCAATTGCAATACATCCCATCCCTCTCCTCCATTTCCTTTTCTTCAGTCTGCGAACGTCTCTAATCCCAATCCAAATGCCCTGCGATTGACCATATCAACTCACCTGGTAGCACCGCTATGCTCGCCCGTCTGGCAGAACAGAAACCGCACCTCCTTCAACGTCTGCGAGAAAGCGTATTTGGCCGACATATTTCCTGCCCTTCCTTTTCGTCGTGGTGGAGTTCAATTGGTAGGTAAACAGTCTTGTCGCAACCAAATATCCAAGTGAGGTCTGCAGCTCGTCGTCAAGCTCCGTTGCGTGCACAAATGGCGCTAAAGCTAGGTATGCTATGCTCGATTTTGTGCAAATATGCAGGCCAGCGCCAAGACCATGCACAAACGCCGATAGGGCCGCCCGCAATTATCCGCCGAACCTGTGAGCCTCAACATTTCAGGTTCGGACCTTGCTTCAAGAGAAGAGAAACATACTCTCTCACTTCTGGATCTCCATCTCCACTCCACCACTTCACCTTACGCATGCACATCCATTCAATTGGATCCTATTTCTTCCCTCTCAATACCTACGTCGATTCCGCCTTTATTTCCAGCTGTCAACACAGCCCGAGCTCGGAGTCTTTCTTTGCTTGTAATCGAGTCACAGCTATCTACACATTCCCTCCACAACAATGCCCGCACCAAGCACCCTGATGCGCGCCGCGCGCCCGGCTTTCCGCTCGCAGTTCTTCAAGTCACAAACTGCAGGCGCTTTCCGGTCGAGCAGGAACACTGGGTTTAGGTTTGGGGGTTATGGTGGTGCGGGGAAGAGATGGCAGAGTACAGCTGCGCCTGAGGCGGCTGCGCAGAGCTGGTTCAGGAGGATGTGGGATAGTCCGATTGGATTGAAGACTGTGCATTTCTGGTGAGTGGTTCTCTTTTTGGATGATGGGGAGTGGGAGAGGGGGGTGGATTAGGAAATGGATGGGGGAGATGAAGTGTTGGTTTGGACTGTTGGCTAATTGATGTTATAGGGCTCCTGTCATGAAGGTACAACCTCCCAATCTATGTCCACGTTAAAGTTACGATACGATACTGGACAGATCACTGCGATGGGTCGAGGTCGAGAGTTCCATGCCAGAAATTGGAGCTCCTAATGAGCATATTCCTTGGCCTCAATGGACCAAACACTATGATGGACAAAAGCTAACATAGTATAAGTGGTCAATCGTCCTCGCAGGAATCTCAGACATGTACCGTCCAGTCGAGAAGCTCTCTCTCACTCAAAACGCCGCCCTCACAGCCACCGGTCTGATCTGGACCCGTTGGTGCTTGATCATTAAGCCAAGAAACATCCTGTATGCCTCTGCCCAATCTCGCTAGCAAACACGCAGACATCCTTGGTGGTGCTACGTTTGCCAATATCTAGCTAACTTTTCACAGACTCGCAACCGTCAACTTCTTCCTCGGAATGGTCGGTATCATCCAAGTAACCCGCATCACACTCCACAACTACAGCAAGGGCAAGACAGCTGGTGATCAGCTTGAGGAGGCAAAGGAGAGTGTGAAGGAGAGCGCGGTGGGATTGAAGGAGGATGCTGTTAAGGCTGTGAAGTCCTAGATTATGGTGGAGTGCTTGAAGCAGATTTGGGCTTGATGGATAGAATGGTAGAATGGATGGGAAGAACAGAATGAATCGCGGGGCGTGTGACTCGCTGGAGATGTACGAAAGTTCAGCAATGCGATGCGGTGGTTTCTCGAGAAAGGACGAAGATGCTTGTTTTGCCGAGGGATAAGAGCTTGCTATAAACGGACGGGCTGGTGGTTCAAGACAATCTCCGCATCACTCGGTGCATTCTCGTCAATTCCAGCTTCTTTGCGAGGAACCGTTATTGAAGTAGGTTATCAATGATTATCACAATCCTCTACCCCGTGCCCTGCGACAAAATTTACATATTCTTCTATTCAGAATCCTCGCTCAGTAGTGCTCAAATCAAAACAGACAGAGTTCTGCTAGTTACAAAACGTAGCAGTCTGCGTACATACTCCTTTCAAGAAAGGCGATGTCTCTCCCTCTTCCTATGACAACCGGGCCTCGAAACCTCCATATCAAGACCACCATTGCGGACCAATTGCCTCCTCAGCCAGTTCTCAGCCAATGCACAAGACCTGAGTAACTCTGTAACGCCCGTCCTAAGTCTCCTTTCCCACATGCAATAATGTACACAATTTCATCACACCATACACATCATACGACCGATCCTGTGATCCCTTGAACTCGGCCACGTTCTGATCCGCCTATGAACTCCCCCTCATTTTGTGCCGCTTCACAGACTTCCTCCAGGCACAGGCTTGATCCCATCGTTCCGCATTTCTTCTTTTCGTTTCCGCATCTCCTCGATGAGTTTCGCTTGTTCTGCGATCTTGCCGTCGCGGGTTTTGCGCTCGTCTTGTTCGGCTGCGACCCATACTGTGGGGGGAGAGTCTTGTCAGTCATATTCTCTTCTCTCTTCTCTCAAGGGCACTCTGATTCCTGCGTTTCTTCCCGCTCGCTGCCTTCACACACCCTCGTCTGCCAAGACCCCCTCATCTCTGCCTCTGTATATAGAGGTATATAAAAATCTTTCTGATCCTCATAATCTTCTCGTCCCCAATGCCCCGCCGAAAATCCCTCTACAACCCGTCCGTCATGGAAAATGAATGAAAGAGTGAGTGAGTGAGAGATGAAGAAACGCAGCGCAAAACGTACTCGGTCTATCACTCTTCGAGTACTCCCTCAATTTCATGGCGAAATGATCGAAATCCTCTTGTTTCTGCAACCGGTTCTCGAGACTGCGTTTCTGGAGTTCCGGGTTGTATTTGGCGAAGAGCTCTTCTTCTGTGGGTGAGACCCAGATTACGAGGGCTGGGCCGCCGATGCAGCATATTGCGCCGCTGGATGGGGAGGGGGTGTTAGCTTGAGTTGTGGAAAGAGTTAGGGAGAGAGGGAGAGGAGAGGAGATAGGGAGGGAGGGACGTACGCTCCGAGCATTTTGCCCCATAGTGCCCAGTTGGTACGTGGTTTTGGTGGCATCGTGACCGGATTCCAGGGAATGATTAATAGGGAACAGGAATGAGAGGTTCAGCTGGGTTGGGATTTCGTTTTCGTAGATCGTAAGGTGAGCTATGCTAGAGCTATTCTGTATGCTATGCTATCCTGCGCTGCGGTTGATGATCCATGATGTCGATATTTTTACGGAGAGCGGGAGAGACGTTGAGTGAAGTGTGGCTGTGTGGCTTGGAAGTGTGGCGTAAGAGCGGCAAGGGGCTCGGCTGTGGTGGGGGAGGCTTCCATGTTTTGTTCCATGGCAGGGCTGCTGCTCCGGATCAATCAGAGGAAGGACTTTCAGGAATCAGGAATGGAAATGGACAGAGGCAAGGCGAGATGAAACTTATCACCCGGGATGATGATGTCCTGGAATGATATCATCCTAAAATAACCTCATTTGTTTCTTTCTCGCAAGGCTCTAACAGAACCACTCACTCACTCATCATCTGATCTGATACGACTGAAGGTGAAGCTGAAGTCACTTGTTAGATCATCGTCGAGTCTCCTCATTTGGGTGGAATTATGGTTGATGCATCGGTTTTACAACTGCAGCTCTCCGTCTGGTCTGTTGCCCGCACAGGCAGGCGAGTGTCACTCTTTTGTTACAGCCTCACAGTGAGAGCTAGCTGAGCTCCGTGCTTTTCCATGCTGCTGGCTTCCTCCTTGAATCTATAAAGTAAGAACAAGCAAGGATCGGAAAGGAATGTGAAAAGGGGTCAGGAGAACTTCCAAGGACGGAAGAACGTCATGAACGACAAGAAGTGATCATGAGATGAAGACTCGACGAACGACTGCGCCGAGAAAGTTGAAGGCTTGAACAATCAACACGCCAGAGAGCACAGCCACGACTTTACTTTTATTTCAACTTCCCTGGTCACAGCCGTTGCAGACCCCGGATTGGTGAGAACCACATCTCTTTCATGCGCCCAATGATAACGTCGCGGTCCCTTACATTAGTTTAGCCCCCTGCTCATCTTGAGACGTGGGCGAACGAAAGAGAGCGAGGACAACGAGGCCGATCGCCGACTTTGTTCATGCCATGCCGATGGAAGGATGAGGGAGGGAGGAGAGGAGGAAATGAATGAAATAAAGATGTCAAAGCAACGAAATTCAAATGTATGGAAGGTGGAGTTATGCTTTTGAGGTTGGCGTTTGTGACGTAAATCATTCACGGAGAGTCAGAGTGAAGATCATTAGGTGAAATTGTTACTGTGGAGTATTGTGATGAGAGTGATTCGATGACATGAGGAGTTTTGTGCTGGTCAAGCAAGAGCTGATACGTATTCGCTTGTGATTTTGCTCTAGCTGTAGCTCTGGTCTGGTCTGTCTGGCTCGTCTGGCTTTAATCGGGTCAGATCTTAGGTGTGGGTGTGGGTGTGGGTGTGAACGTGGGTCTCGAACTCGAACTTCAACTTCCACTTCAGCTCAGCTGGACTGCCATACCTGCCCTGCCTGCAGCTGCACAACAAGCGCCCCTGCCCTTCCCTCCCTCCCTTTCCCCCCACCACCACACGGACTCTCAAGACAGGACTCCCTGCAACGCAACGACGAACGGCACTGCACTCCGTAATTGAGCCCCTTCAAGTCTCCTAGAGTTGCATTGCATCTCATCCTCTGTTCAGAGCCTCCATCTTTTACATTCATCCGCGAAACATCCAAACAAACAGTCCATTCGCGCTCCTTTCAACACTTGGCCAACAGCGCCAATCCCCTCCTTCGAAACGTGCTACGACAGAATAAACAAACCGAGGGCAACTCACCCCGGAACCCTAGGGCTCGCAGGAATTCATCAGGACAACAAGATTCTCGCCGCAGGGCGGTCTTGGATGGCTTGATTCCTGTAGAAGCATCAGCGAAAAGTTTGCGATCCAGGTGAACAAAGGGACAGCTCGAGGGTCGAGGTTCGAGGTTTCTGAAACAGAGGAGATAAACCTGTCAAACCAAACAGCACGATGGCCTACGATCAGAATCAGTATCAGCCTCCACAACGGCCGTATAATGGGAGAGCAGCGCAGAGACCTGGGCCTCCGCAGGGTTATTCTCAACCTCAAGCGCCCGTGCAACAATACCCTCCTCAGCAATACGACCAGTACCAGCAAGATGGATACGGGTATGACGATTACAATAATGGTTATTCGCAGGATTACGATGGAGGATATCAGGATATGAATGGGGGTGGAAGAGGGAATGGATACCCGCCACAAAATGGAGGATATCCTCCACAGCAGGAATATTATGGGAATGATCGAGGGGGAGGAGGGATGCCCCCGCCTAGGGGAGGTGCGAGAGGAGGACCTATGCAGAGACCACCAACAGCAGACTCAAGCAGAGGACCTATGCAAAGACCGCCAACTGCCGATGGAAATCGAGGTGGCTACGACCCACGAGGAGGGCAAGGTAGAGGTTACCCAAACGGTGGTCCAGTCGGGAGAGGGAGGCCGCCTATGGACAGAAGTGGTAATTCTGATCCTGGATGTAAGTATTGTTTCAGCTGCAATTAGGCTCAAGCTGACATTTACCAGCGAGGAATCCGCAAGGCCAAGGAATGCCTCCTCGAAAACCGTTGAAGACCCCGCCTATGTCTCCCGATCAGACCGCATGGGATAATCCATTTCCTACGTTCCCTGGCGCAAAGAAGAAGACGTCGGTTTCGGAAGAACGAGAGATTCTACAGAAGATGCAAAGTATGGATATTGGAAACCCGCCACCGCAAGGTAGACCTAGAGGGAATGGGAGTCAAGGAAGTGGACCGAAAAGGGGCGCTTCGATAGATGATTATGGAGGACGGTCTTCCCTAGACAGTCAACGGCGACCTCCACCTAACGACTATGGACGAACTTCCGCGGACAGCTCAAGAAGTGGACCTGGTAGAGGTTATCCTCCTCCAGGACCGCAGCAAGGATATCCAGAACCTCGTAGAGGACCGCCAGGCCCAAATCCCGGATACGGAGCGCCTCGACAGAACGGTTACGGAGAGCCTGGGTTCAATGATGGGTATGGACCAGCGTCACCCGTTAGAGAACATGGTGGTCCTTCCAGAAGCATGACAATGCCGAATGATGTACAGGCACCAATGGGACGTCCAGCGCCAATGCCTATGAATGGTCCTGGCCCAAGTGCACCATATAACGGTCCTGTAGGACGAGGTGCTCCAAGACCATCAACAGCGGGCGGGAGTCGGCCCCCTCCTCAACGAACATATCCGAATCAGCCTCCACCTGCTGATCCATATGCAAATGGTGGTGGCCAAAGCTATGGACATCGAGCGAATGAGAGTGTCAGCGACTTCTACGATTCGTACTACGATGATGCTCAATCTGGGAGACCTGGGTCAACCGCGTCAGAGATGCCAAACTTTGACGCGGTCCCTCACGATCCTGGGAGCCACAGGAGAGGAACTTCCATCGATGGACACATTCAGCCACCCATGCAAAACCAGGCCTATCAGCAAGTCAAACCTATGCAGTCACAACCTGATGTTCGGCACCGAGCTCAACCTCAAGCTGCGGTTTTTGAAATGGCTGGAGATGCTCCACCTATGCCAAACGATTACGGCCAGCAAGGTCAATTTGACGATGGTTACGGCAATGGGTACAACCAACCGCCTCGAGGGCCACCCCAGCAAGGCTACGGAGGATTCGATAACCCAGTACAACAGAATGGATTCGTGCCTCCTCCTAGAAGTCAGTCCGCTGCTCCTGGTGCAGGCCGTGGAGGACCTCCTCGTCCTATGGCTGGGCTTCCCAACGGTCCGAAGCCGGGCTTCAATGGGCTTCCCAATGGACCGGCACCTGGAGGAATGGCTCGAACGAACACAATGCCGACTCAAATGGGCGATGCTCTTCCATCTCATCCACCACCCGTTCGCGCAGGTCTTATACCCAACTCTGTTGCCAATCAAGCCAACAATAAGCCACCTCCTGTTAGGAATTACAACAATATCTCGCCTGCTCAGCAAGCTCCAGCTCCACAGCCAAATGGCGCTCCCCCAAAGGCGGCCTCGGGCGAAGCACCCCCAGTCACTGTTGCCGAACTCGAACAACTCAGAATTACTATCAAGGCCAACCCTGCAGATCAAGCTTCAGCCATGCTTCTTGCACGCAGACTGGTCGAAGCTTCAGACACTCTCGCTCCCCTGATACCAGACCAGCGGGCACGGAACAAAGCTCGTGAGAAGTATATCATGGATGCACATAAGCTTTTGAAGAAGCTTGTTGCGCAACAAAACGCCGAGGCGATGTTCTACTTGGCAGACTGCTATGGACGAGGGGCTTTGGGTCTTGAAACAGACAACAAAGAAGCGTTCACTCTGTATCAATCTGCCGCCAAAGCTGGCCACGCAGCAGCAGCATACCGGACGGCCGTTTGCTGCGAGCTGGGCAACGAAGAAGGTGGCGGTACTCGCAAAGATCCACTGAAAGCTATCCAATGGTACAAACGCGCAGCTATGCTCGGTGATACACCAGCTATGTATAAGATGGGCATGATCCAACTCAAAGGACTTCTCGGGCAGCCCAAGAACCCTCGCGAAGCAGTTGGTTGGCTCAAACGTGCCGCCGAACGCGCAGATGCCGAGAATCCCCATGCTCTTCACGAACTGGGTCTTCTGTATGAAGCACCACAGACACCTGACGGTTCGGTTGTCCGCGACGAAGCATACTCTTTCAGCCTCTTCCAGCAATCCGCGGATCTTGGGTACAAATTTTCGCAATTCCGGCTTGGTGCCGCTTATGAATATGGTCTCTTCAACTGTCCTATTGACCCTAGGCTGTCCATAATGTGGTATTCTCGCGCTGCTGCACAAGAAGAACATCAATCTGAACTTGCGCTCTCCGGATGGTATCTCACAGGCTCTGAAGGAGTCTTGCAACAGAGCGACACCGAGGCCTACCTCTGGGCAAGGAAGGCTGCCATGGCTGGCCTCGCGAAGGCTGAGTATGCTATGGGTTACTTTACTGAAGTTGGTATTGGCAGTCCTGCGAACTTGGAAGACGCGAAGAGGTGGTATTGGAGAGCTGCTGGTAAGTGTTCACATTTTCTCCAACACGAGATATCATGTTACTTCATACTAACAAATCAACAGCTCAAAACTTCCCAAAGGCGCGAGAAAGACTTGAGGACCTCAAACGAGGAGGGTCGAAAGCTGGTCTGAAAGCTAGAGAACGCATTTCGAGATCAAAGGTCGGCAAACAGAATGAAGGCGAGTGCGCAGTTATGTGAGGGCTGGACATAAATCTACGATGAGTGGATTTCAGGGTATTGGAAATGCGCCTGAAATCGTGTGCGATGATTGATGGGAAATGGGAACGGGAGCAAGCTAGATGAAGCAGAGCGGCGCCGAGTGCAGATACACACCGAGCAAATGGAGTCATGGGGTGGATGGGCTGGACCCATATCGGGACGTACCTACGATGTACAACAAATGTCAGGGGTCAGGACTATCCTCTAGAGAATTGCCAAAGGGAGGCGATCTGATCTGATCTGTTGGCCAAGGGTAATGGAATGTTAGCCACATTGAATTGGATCTGGACCTGGAAGATTTTCCATCCATTTGAGCTGCTCGCTAGGTAGCGTGGCGGGCGTTATATGTATTTGTATAGCTATCACGATAGTATAAAAGCAAGCCATAGCACCGTGATGACGCAACGCTTTGCATTGTAGCTACAGGCAGGGTTGGGTGGGGCGTTGAAATGGGACGACAAATACTAAAAAGCATAATAATCATTAATTATGAAATAGTGAGATGTAATTTTGTGAATCTTTAATATTGTGAAAAGCCTCTCGTAATAACGCCACTGCTGTCTATTGTACTGTTCCTTCGCTTCCCTTAGCTACTTACTATCTATTCCCTCCGCCATCCTCATCCTCATCCTCATCATCATTCATCATCATCCATCCATTCCCCACATCTCTCCCCTGCCCTCCTCCCCTGACGAGAATACCATTAGAAAGCCATCAACTCAACTCAACTCCACACATCCAAAAGCACCCTCTTCCTCTCCTTCAAAACCCTCATCTCCCTCGCCCCCTCTCCAACCCCACCACCCACCGCCCTCCCCAAAACATCCTCAAGCGTAGCTTCGACTTCCCTCGCCATATACTTCGCATCTCCACAAATATACAGATATCCTTTCTTCGCAACCAAACTCTCTACAACCAACTCCCTCTCCTGCCGGACTAGATCCTGCACATACACTTTCCCCTTCCCCTTCCCCCTCCCCTTCTCACTCCCAGCCTTTTCCCCTTGATTGGCCTCAGTTCCCTCGCGTGAGAAAGCTACAAACATCTTAAACACACCTCCTAATTCCCTCTCCATTTCTTTCCATTCTTCTCGATACAGGAAATCCTGATCAGAGCGTCGACACCCGTAGAAGAGCGTTATGGGTGCCCAGGAGGAGAGGGCTGAGGCGCCTTTGGTCGCTTTGGTGCGGCGGGCGTGGTGGAGACGGTCTTGGAGGAAGGCGAGGTAGGGGGATACGCCCTTGAGGGGGGGTTAGTAAGGGGTGGGTTGGGCTGATGGGTGAGGGAGAGGGAGAGGGGAGAGGGGGGGAAATGGGAGGGGGGAGGGGGAAAGACTCACAGTTCCAGGGCCGATGAGAACAAGTGGGATCTTAACACTTTTTGGCAATCGGAATTTCGAAGGTCGGATGTGGATTGGGAGGTGGTGGATTTGGGTTTTGTGGTATTTGTTTCGGGGGCCGGTGAGTGTGTAGGTTGGTAATTTGTTAGTATTCTCCTCGGTATTGATCTTGTGTTGCGCTACGTCGTGGCTCGTGATGGCTTGCTTGAGATTCAGCAATAGATTCGATCCGAGCCCGAAAATCATATTGCCCGCCTCGGATGGCCGCGATTTGGCTACTACGACGGTGACGTGTATTTCGTCTCGGTACATTCTCGATGATGAAGAGATCGAGTAGAATCTTGGTTGGAGACGGGGGACGCAGGATAGGATATGTGAGAATGGGACGTTCCAGGTGGTATACCGTCCCGTGGTGGGTGTAGCGGTGATGTCGTCCCCAGCAGCGAGACTCAACACCTCTGCAAGTCTCAATCCTTTCTCCGCAACTTCAGTATGATACGCATCCCTATCCATCCCAAGTCGTTCAAGCACACTCCTCGCCCTCTCACTCGGTGCAAACCTCGCGAAAGAATGAACAGCCTGTCGAGAAGCCAGCTGCGAGATATCAAGGTAATACCGCAGTACACTCTCATACGTGGTCGGACTCGGGGTCGGCACTTTCGCCAACGCAGGATCCAGACTCACAATATCGATGACTTGATCTCTCTTACTGCCCAACCCGAGGACATTCAAGAACCGCTCAACTTCCTGATCGGGATTCAAGGGCCAGATACCGACGTGGTCGCCTGTCGTGTATTTCATGCCCGAACCACGAATGTCGAATTTCACGGACACGCAATTCCTGTCTCCACCTTGGAACAGCTCTTTCGCTTCGAGGACTGGGGCGATGAAGGGGTTTTTGGCATCGTGGATTCCTCGCTTATTGGTCAATGCTTGTTGCGATAGTTCGCCTTGATAAACACTCGGGTCATCTTTCGAGATAGTGAGTTCCCGAACTTCGAAATCTGGGATTGAAGCTAGAGCAGAACCGCCCTCGATCCAGCCGAGTTGGCTCTCGAGGGACGGGAAGATGAGCTCTTTCCAAGCGAGGTAGTCTTCTTCGAGGGAATTGTCATCGTCGCCTTCACCGAGAGGACCGATGCGTGTTGCGCCGGCCGCTTGAAGAGAGGAGTTGGCGATGCGGCTAGTTGCGCAGAAGTGCTCGTAGGTGCTGTTTCCGAGGCCGAAGATGAGGTAGTTGAGGTTGGTGAGAGGGGGGAGAGAGGTGCTGAGGTAGTCAAGGAGGGAGGTGGCGTTGTCCGTTGGTTCGCCTTCGCCGTAGGTGGCTAGAATGAATATTGCGAGGGAGGTGGAGGGGAGTTGGTCCAGGACGTTGAATTCGTAGCTATGTAAAGTGTCAGGTGATGTCTTTGAGGTTCAGGATGCGGATGTTGTGCTCACTCTTCGGGATTGCAGACGAGTGATGAGAGGCCGTATATTGCTTTAATCTCTTTAGCGAGGCGAGTTGCGTATTCTTCTCTAGAGCGAGTGTTAGCAAGACGTTCTTCTGGAAAGGAGTCTGAATGCTGCGGCTTTTACTTACGCTGTACCAGTTTGCGAGCCATAGAAGATGACGATTTTCTTTCCCTATATTCGTTCAAAGCATTAGAACAGACTCTGAAGCTTTCAAAATAAAAACGTTACTTGTTTCTAAGAGGACTTACACTTTCTCTCATCAACTCCACAAAGTCTTTGCTAACTCCTGGTCCAGAAGTTGTTGATGAGCCACCAATTTTGCCGAGCTGGCGCAGCCAAGCTGGAATCTTGATGTCCTTGATTGGAACATGAAGATACACTGCAATGATGCTCAGGACAATTGCTACAAGTGACAGTTTAACATCCGAGTAAGAGCTCATTTTGTCGAGAGCATCGCGGTTTGCTGACTGGTTTCCATGAATGAAGCTCTCCATTGGGTTGTTTATGGAAGGTGGGGTGCCGATCTGTCCAACGTGAGTACTTCCTCAACACTGAACCTCGAAATCTTAAGCCCGAAGTCTTCATTCATTCTCATCTTCAATAATGTATTCATATCATGACGATACACAACATGAACTAACATTGGAATCCAACACGTAACCCGACGTTCACCCGCTCTTATCGTTGTCCAGAATGGGGCCGGATCAGATACAGAGCCGTGCGTTCCATTCCAACCAATCATCCACCACTGAATTACAATGCACCCCCATCTTTGCCGGACTGGCACTTCGACTCGTCGATATAAGGTATTCCGTCCACCCTGCTCATCAGCGGCCGGCAGATTTGTACAGACAATCGTTTCCAGGCTTCATCAATTGTGCTGCCAAAATTGAGAGTGATAATTGCGGAATCAGCTGATTTGAATCCGGCAATTCGGTAACTGAGTTTAGGATCTCGAAGACATTGAGTTCAGGAAATATGGATCAGGAAATGCACCAGCAGTCGAGTATGTCGCCGGGTTATTCATGGCAAGATCAATCTACCAAGCCGGCAGTCGATACCGCGGACAAACCGACGAAGAGAGCGCCGGTAGCCTGCAAGAGGTATGCAGATTGTCCCGGCCTGTAAATCGAGGAAATGATTGACGATTGTACAGATGCCGCCGGCTTCGTGTTAAATGTATCCATGAAGGCACGGTACCACCATGTATTGGATGCCGAAAAGCTGGGTCGAATGTAGCTGCCGAATGGTTGGTGATGAACTTCCTTCCTGCCCCTGGATGGAGCTGTCCTTGTTGACATCACGTGCGCATAGTGTGTTCCCACCGAGAGGCTCGAAAGATGGGGATCGTGAGGTACGAGTCCTGAAGTTTCAAGAAAAGCAGTGTTGATTGAGTGTAGTTCCGCCGGGCACGTACCAAAGCTGGCAGAGAACAACAGAGTCCTGCGAGGTAAGTGGAGCCCCAATCTGCCATCATCATCAGGATGGTTACTCAAGCATGGGAATTTGTAGGGTCAATGTTGTCTCGCCATCTGTCAAAACGAGTAGTCATGATTCGACATCGCCGTTAGTATCTTTGACATCGCCTCGAAGACGAAATGCACACCGGGAACTCCTCCCTCCATTCGACGAAGTCATTCAAGGTTGCCGAGTGCTGAGCAGCTCTTACTTCCAGCTCGGTTAGCACCTACCCATGCCCACACCCTTGTTCCCAATAGCTAAAAGGATATGAAGGCTTTCTGCCCAAGGCGATATTTCTCGAGCGGCTCTCAACTGACTTTGAGTCTGTGAGCGTGTTCCTCCTGCTGAGTATTTTGAGTGTATCCGCCCGCTTCACACCTTGTCTCATTGAGAGATACGGAGGCGGCGCTAAAGCGACAGAGTATTTTATTGCAAAGGCCACAGAGCTAGTACCGCATGAGATGTATAAATCGTCTCTTGATCGGACGCAAGCTCTGTTTTTGCTTGCTATTGCCGATTGGGGAAACGGAAACAAAAATCGGAGCTCCGTAAGTGGATGTCTTTGAGGATTTTGACTTTGACTAATATATAGTCAAGACGCATATGGGACTTGCGATTGCGAGTAAGTATGACCGACCATCGATTGAAATTCAGTACTAAACTCGTCTGCAGTGGCTGGAATTCTCTGCTTGCATCGAGAAGAGACATATCAACTACCACCAAACGCCACCCCCGACCAAGTTGTTGACTCAGAAATGGCGCGCCGTACCTTCTGGATGATTGAAAGTAAACATAGTTGGGCGCGTGAGAAAGTCACTTGAACTGACATGCTTCCAGGTCAAACGAATCTCCATTCCGGACACAGCACTCCATTCCCGTTCGCATTCAGTGACATGACCGCTCAGCTCCCATGTGAAGAAAGCGATTTCGCATTCGGTGTCATTCCACGTGAGCGGGCCGTTCTGGTAGGGACACAAGCGGCAGCAGCACATCCAAATTTGATCTCCACGCCTTCCCGATCACTATTCGCAAGCCTCATTCAGTCGCATAACCTGTGGGGACAGGTTGCCCGGCGGGCTTGTCGAAGCGAGAGAGAGCTGGATGGCGTGACTCCGAAGCCATGGGAGGCGAGTAGTGAATATAGTGTTCTGTCGATTGCATTGAGAGACTGGGAGATGAATCTTCCGATCAAGCACCAGTGGTCAATCAGAAATCTGAGGGGGTATAAAGCTGAATCCTTGGATCTGGTATGTGTTACGAATGTTGAGGGATGGGCAATCTAATCTGTGTCAGGCATACTTGGCCACTGTCATGGTCCTTCGCCTGAGCAATATCGTGCTGCGGAGGATATATTTACCCGAGTAAGTATAAAGATCATCAAATTGTGTGAATACCGATCGCTAATATCAGAAATAGTATCATGGCTGCTGCATCTGAATCTCCACAGCCATCTTTAGCACCTCCTGGCTTTTGGGAGTCGATGTCTGAAGCGTTGTTTCAAAATGTCCATAGTCTGTATGAGCAAATTGACGCTTACCTCCCGCTGCGGTCACGGGAAGAGGGGTTTCCTCCTATCATTGTAAGTCGCCTCTATATCTTCTCAAATGTGCTATACTGACATCCTTGCTAGGTATTCTGTGCTTATATCTGTGGTTCACTAGCATCATATCTCTGGAAAACACCACATCGTAAGCCTTACTAAATTTGTATCCAGTAATTTCCTAGTCAATCTGACTTACGGTGTTCAAGTTTGCATACATCTTTCACAATCAGCAAAGCTCATATACCAACGCTGTCTCGAGGCTCTGACGGATCTTCAACATGCTTGGCCAATGGCTCTGCGCTGGCACGAGGCATTACGAAAAGCAGCTGTGCAAAGTGAAGAACCACCTTCTGTACCGATGTCCGGGATTCGATATCCAGAGCAAAGTCAGAATGTTGATGTGAGAATATACAGTTTAATACAGAAACTACAGCCTTGGGTACTTTGTATTTGTTCGGAGGGAAAAGAAGCTGATTTGCTCTACAGAACGAAATTGACCCCGCACTGAACTCAACAACACAACCCCCTTTCCATTCGATGGTGACCCAGGGTCAACAACAACCGCAACGCGTGGTATCAGATCTTCGCACCGATCTGGACAAACTGCTAGCTCCCAATGACGTATCCGGTGTTGACCAAAATGGAATCGTCTATCAGCAAGACGTGCCAACTGATTTGTCGACATCAGATGGTATGGGACAGCTGCCACTTGACATGTTCGAGGCTGAACTCACTGCCTTCTTGCAAGGAGAGGTGCCGGCTGATGTGTGGGGTAATTGGGAGTGGCAATGATTTTGAAAGCGGAGATTGTACACTGAGAGAATTATCTCTGCCTGTATTCTTGATGACGGCAAGACATTCTGCATAAAAAAAACGACGACTCCCATAGGTCTCTGAGTACCTACTAAGTCCGTTTCTAAAACATAAGTACTCTATCAGACACTAAATGATCAGAGCTCTCTAGACCGTCTCAAAAGCTTTGGCGAGCGCTTCGCATGCATCTACCACCAGCTTCTTTCCCAAGTCAAGGACCCTACAGCAGTGTCAGTAAGCCAGACGTGGTTGAATAAACATGGAGTTCTTACCCTGCAAGTTGTTAGCATCTTACTCAATTGGGGAGTTTGTAGTCTGAAGAGGCTACGGAGTCGAAGGGAAACTTGAGCAACTCACCATCAAGTGCCAAAATCGAATGCGTACTCCCCGGATACACCACACACTCAACGTCCACACCCAATCCTCTCAACAACTCCGCATACGCCATGCCCTCCGCGCATAGGATATCACACTCACTGACACCCATCCACACGGGCGGACTCTTCGCTAGCACATCCTTCGGCGCTAGATTTGGAGAAGCAGTCCACTTCTTACTGTCCTCCGGATTGGTTAGATACATATCTCTGTACCACGTCATACGAGCTGGCGTCAACCATGGAGCGTTGGCATTACTTGACCAAGAGGTTTCGGACGTCGCTGTCTGGTCGATGACGGGAATGGTGAGTAGGAGGAATGTGAGTGGGATGGCGGGAGTGAGTGTTGATGCTAGGAGGGAGAGGACGGTTGCGAGGTTGCCTCCGCTGTAGAATTCGGTCAGTCGATCTGAATCTAGGTTGTAAAGAAACACGTACGAGGACAGGACACGAAGAACGTATAGAGAAGTAAGCTACTTACGAAGAACTTCCACCGACGGCAATTTTTGCGGTGTCAATACCTAACTCCTCGTCGCCGGACTTGACAACCCACTTTAGCGCAGCAACAGCATCGTCTACAGCTGCTGGAAAAGGGTTCTCGGGCGCGAGACGATAGTCTACAGTGACGACTACGCATGTTGCTCCTGCAACATATCTTCGTCAACAAATATCCTCAACCATAAGCGAGGATAGGTCAACATACTCATACACAACCTCGTCAGGAAATTTTTCTCCGATCCGATATCGCCCAGCACACAACCGCCTCCATGGAACCACAGTAAGACCGGCCACCCCGCCTCAGGCTTCTTTCCAGTCAGCGTGAAAGCCCTGACTTTGAACAAGCCGAGGTCAATGTCACGGGTTGAGCCAACCGGGACGGGCGCGGAACTGAAGTGTGATGGCATCCCAGGTAGGGATCGTGAGTCGGGGCCCCATGGGATTGACTCAGATGGTGGGATGTACTGTAGGTGGGAGTCGTGGATGGCGGCGTATTGTGGGTCGAGACGGGGCCGGGTGAGGGGGTGGATGGGTTGGTGGATTTTGCGGGGGTCTGGGGAGGGTGAGGACATTGTTGATATAGAGTCTGGCACAGTCGCTTAGGAGTTATCGAATTAGTCTTTGATCGTCAGGTCCTGTATGTTCGATTACCGTGTTTGGCGGATCTATACTAAAAGGCACTCTATTCTTGGTAGGATGGTTGTTGAAGTATCGCTCGCTGTGCTGGGCAGAGAGTCGAGAATGCTAAGAGGTAGGCGACTGTAGTAGTGTTAGCATTGACGAGAGAGTCCTCACAAATAGCTCAACCGTGAAGCATACCGAAAGTATCTACCCATTGCCGGCCGGATACGGAAGTTGTCAAAAGTGGGGTGAATCCCCACTGAACCGAGCCAGGAACGGAAAGCCTGAAATGTTATTCGAACCTCAATTCATTCTGCATGTACAGACCTATCAAGTAGCTCCTGACGATACTCCTCAACATTCGACAGGAATGTATGCCAGCCAAGAGCCGCCTTGTCCGTATCACTCATTTCATCTCCCACGGCTCTCAGAATTCTCCTCGACCATCCATTCACCCACCACCATTGTGCTTCGTACCTCTCCAACAACATTGCATAATGTGCGAGTAAGAGGAGGGAGAACGGCTGTTTATGTCGTAAATGATCCCAGATCTCTTCGTCGATGAGACACGGCCACGCCACCACGGTCCGTACATCGTCCGGCTCGCCAGCAGCTTTCATGGACACATTCTCTAGCCTTTCGATTGCATGCTCGTAGATGGGATCTGAGGTTTTGGATTTCAAGTTCTCGAGAGCGCGTAGTGCAACGTATGACAGAACGACTTGGTCTGACTTGAGTCGAGGAATGAAATCCCTGAGCGAGCCAATTGGTGTCCCACTTATCGTATCCCAGTGCATCATGAAGATAGTCTTGCAGCCCCTTACTAGCTCCAGTAGGTTGAGGATATCGTGAAGTTGTAGATCATCTTTGATAATTATAGGGGAGGAGTGTGCCCATACGACAAGCATGACGGCAAAAGGAAAGAGGACTTGAGAGTTCTCTGATGTGATATTGCTGAGTTGCTGATTGAAGAGCTGAACGCCGACATCGTGATGATGGAGAGCGCGAAGTCGATATTGATTTGAGCTTTCAGGCTCGAGGAGTGCGAGGTGGATAGCTGCTACTGAGAGGATCCCGTGCATGAGGACTGGATTTGAGCGCGCTAGATAGTGAATGTCTGTTTGCCAGACCAGTCGCTGTTGATCGCCTGGAAACAGAGTGAGCGCCGTCACGGCCGTGAAATGATTCATGAGCGTCAAGTCTAACATGTCGAACTGTGGACCCGATATTTCTATCGAAGATGAGGTTTCTGGCGATGGGACGGGGCTAGTGGTGGATTCTGGTGGTGACTTGAGTGCCCCCACACGAGTCGGTTGGGGGTAGATGCAGGGACAACTTGCTCGTATGCAGTACGAGCATGATGGCTTGGTCTCAGTACACTGATCAAATTAAGCTTTAGCGATGACTTAAGGAATAATGGACCTGTCAATAAATACCTTGACTTTGCGCTTTTTACACTCCAGGCAGCCGAGCCGCGATTTCTTGTGAGCACGACGAGATGGCATTTTGTCGCCGAAGATAAGGAGTAGTACGAAGTAAAAGAATACGGCGTGCAACAATCGACAAAAAGGATTCTGATCAGCGCGGGTCGTGTCTGTGATCTAGTGTCCGAGATGGCATATACCGGTCGGTACTTCAGCTCGAGAATGAATGGTCGTGGTCGTTGTGTCGGGCTGGGCAGGCTGGGCGCAGCACCGACTTCCGACCTCTAAACTCCGGTGTCGCTTGTCGGAACAAGGACATTCAATTATTTGTATACGATAAGCGAGACTATGTACACAATGCCATTGGTCGATGATTTAGGGGCACAGGTAAGCTTCAAGGGGTTGGCGCAGACAGGAGGCGCATTTTCATTGGTTTATCTTACTCAAGTATGCTTTTATTATAGATGGCATGTTTTGGGGTTGCGTCGACGGGGCTGATTTTCTTTGGAGACGCGTTGACCCTTAATGCTGTCGTGTCTAGCTGCACTCGGTAGCCAACCAAGTCAGGATGTAAATAAAGGACGACCAGAAATGCATGCCTGTTGATCGGGACAAAGCTTTCGCTAAGACCGAGAAGAGCTTCTGAATGGATCTCGCGAGACGCTTCGCCAAGATTGTGTTCGTTGCTGGGTGCCAAATGAGGCTCAGGATCTCCTGCAATTTTACTCCTATGTTTGCGTGGCTGTACAGGACATGCAGATTGCGAAATACGAGAAGCGAGTCTGGCTTGCGTTCTATGGTGACATTTTTATAAAGAGGTCACTGTCTCTTGCTCTTACTTCGTCAGTCGACTCAGTCCATTCTCCACAAGCAGCTCGATACGCCGACCATCTGACTCCCTAAAGATTCGACTGACACTTTCATACCTCAACTCCACCTTCTTACCCCACCATCATGTCAGCCACCGCAAACTGCACGAGCATCTCTCCAGAGTGCCCGGTCGAAGCCACGACTTATGGCTACTACCCGAATCTCGGCGTCAACATCGTTATGGTAGCCCTCTTTGGCATCTGTGCTATCTCTCAAGTTGTTCTTGGTATCAAATACCGCCTCCGTGCCTATCCCATCGTCGTCTGCCTTGGCTGTCTGGGCGAGTCTGTTGGGTATGTTGGACGCGTATTGATGCATTCCAACCCATGGGAGACTGGTCCTTTCGTCATTCAGATCCTGCTGCTCATCGTCTCTCCATCTCTCCTGGCGGCCGGTCTCTACCTCACACTGAAGCATCTCGTTTCTCACTATGGCGCCCAATACTCGCGTTTGTCGCCGAAGTTCTACACATGGCTGTTTGTTGCCTGCGATGCAATCGGTTTCTTGACACAATGCATCGGAGGTGGCATTCAGGCGTCTGCCGACACGACAGATCAAAAGATGATGGACATGGGCAACAAGATCATGATAGCTGGTGTCTCTTTTCAAGCCGCTACTATGGTGGTCTGCGGCTTCTTGTCTCTCGATTTCACCTACAGCCTGTACAGACACCGAGGGGAACGAAAACAGAATATGCATAACACCTCACCCAAGAGTGCCAAGGCCTTTCAGTTCTACCTGATTTGTTTTGTCATCGCCTTTCTTACCATTCTGACCCGTTGCATCTATCGGTATGTCAAAGTTTCTCCATTTTAGCATCATCATTTCTTTGTACTGACGCCTTAGCAGAATTCCAGAGATGGCAGGTGGATGGAAGAACGATCTCATGAGAGACGAGGTGGGATTCATGATTCTCGATGGAGCGTAAGTTCATCCACCCTTTCAACTTCTGTACCATGCCCTAACATAGCTCTTTCTTTAGCATGATTGCCATTGCCGCTATTCTCATGACCGTAGCCTTCCCAGGCGCATACTTCCCAGCCATCAACAGCAAGACGAAGAAAGGTGGCGACAGTGGAAGCGACGACTGCGACTCCACAAGAGAGGAGTTGAGCGTGTTGAAGCCTAAAGGTTTTCAACAAGTGTAGTTTACGAGAGATACCCAGAGAGACGTTTTCTTTTGCTTAGATGAGAAGACTTCAGGAAAGGGGACGAATTCAGGGTTTTATTTTTTCAAGCGCGGGTGGGATCCGAGAGGGGAGAGGTTTGCTGGAACAGGAGTATCATTTTCATTTCAGCGTTGCCTAGAAGTTTCTTCACGATTAGATAGACTGAAGCGAAGTTATTTTGGTAATCGCTGTGTATTATCTAGTCTCAGACTGTCCTTTCTAGAGAGAATCCTCCACAAGTTCTTCAGCAAGTCGAGACCGAGGACTGAATACGCAAGGGAAATGTGTAGGATGACTGCATTGCCGCGATTAGCAGTTTGTAACAGTGACAGAGGAAGATCATACCTTGTCAGTCCAGGAGTAAGCTCAACATCAGGAACAATTTCTTTTCCGTTTGCATCGACAGCTTTGGTGATATTCATCGTTGCAAGCATAGTGACCATCACAATCCAAACACTTGCTTCGGCAAGATGACGACCAGGACATATCCTGACCAAATTAGCGCCGTCATAGGGAAAATAGATCAAAGTTCGCTACCTTCTCCCAAAACCAAATTGGCCGATGGGAAGTGGCTCTCCAGCTCCTCCTTCAGATTGTGGCTTGAATCTATCAGGATTGAAGGTTTCAGGATCGGCGTATGTGGTTTCGTCGTGGGTCATAGCGAGCGCGTTGGCGTAGACAAATGAACCTTTAGGAATGAACATTCCGTTGTAGACATCGTCTTCGAGAGACTTATGTGGGACACCAACAGGCGAGACTGGACCCCACCTACTAGAGTCAGATGACGAATAGCCCTGGCAAGGAGATGGATGTACCTAAGGGTTTCTTGCACAATACGATCTATGTATGGCAGCGAGGGCCTATCGTTGAAATCTGGAAGACGATCATGCCCAACCACCGCATCAATTTCTGCTTGGGCTTTCTTTTGGATCTCAGGGTGTAAGACCATGTTCAGGATGAACACAACCAACGTGGACCATGTCTCGGAAAATATTAGCTTCAAGCCTCTCAACCTTTGTTTCTACTCACGGTGTCTTGTCCGGCTGCATAAATTGCGCCGGCTGCTCCTTTAATGTCATCATTGTCAAAGACGATAGGTTCTCCATTGGCTTCCTTCTGAGAGTTGCTTTCAAGGAGAGTATGGATAAATGATGGTTGGGCAGTCCCCTCAGACTAGCAATCATGGTTAGCGATGAGGCATGGTCCGGGAGGCGGAAACTCACAATTTCCTTCTCCACAGCTGCGAATGGAGCGTTGTGTATCTGTTGAATAGCCCACTTCCAGTCTCGAGCAAACTTCAGGGATTGTGATCTGGCCAACCAATTGGGTAGATATTTCACTGGTTACTGTCAGCACGTGGCCTGGCGAGGAGAGAGGAAGTCCTTACTGAATGGAAAGAAGTCCACGACGGTTCCAGCTGGAGCTCCACCATGGCCAAGGGCATAAGATGCATCGACTGCCATTTGAATGTATGGATCATTGTCGTCGTTGATCGACACGCCGAAACCAATTCCTAGCACGATGGCCGTTGCGAATCTGGTCGTCCATATGTTAGCAAGCAATTTTCTAAGGAGCAGGCTTATTCAATCAACCTTCTCATTTGCCGTTCCCAGTCATCAGGATTCTTCATGATGCCGTCTACGAGCACATGAGTTTCGCTTTCCTGAAGCTCTTGATATTGAACACAATTTGGCTTCGTGAAAGACCCTTGAATGAGTTTCCGGTGCATCTGAAATCGAGGACCCCAACGGAGGAACGTTAAAGTCATTCCCCAACCCATGCTAGCGGAGTAGAATCAGCAACAAGTAGATAGTTCTGGTCTTCATGGTCGCTTACACTTCGAAAAGCACAAATCGGGGCCTGTCACAGTAATTGGAACCCCGCTTGTCGAGAAGGTCGACTGCAGCTTGGACACTGTTCAAAACCACAACAGGTTGTCCGAGAATATTGAAGTACAATACATCGGAGTCTAATACATTGTTAATATCTATGATCACGGAAATCGTAAGGTAATTCTCACTGTACTCCTTGCTCCATTTCGCGTAAGCATTCTCAGGCTTGTCTGACGGGACTACGCGCAAGTGACCAAGAATTGGCTCTCCCTTCGGCCCTGGTGGTAACGGAAACGGCGTCTTCTTGGTGAAAAGGATCGATGATGGGATCTTCCACAGGATGATCGCAAGGAGTACCGCAACCAACGTCTCAAGTCCAGAGAGCGCCATATCGGTACAGAGTTCACGTGACCTCGAAAGACAGCGGCTCCAATGACCTCAGCAGAACAGTTTTATCTGAAGACTCAAGTCATCTGGGCGACTATGAAGTCAAAGCTCGTCGTCAGCATGGTCTGTGATAGTCTTCGAGAGTAATCAGATCTGGTTGTCGGTGATTGGAGTGGGCGTGTGCCGGCCGGGATGTTGAGATGCGGCGCCTTGTCCCACCTTTGATATGAGTAGCACATTGAGTACGTAACGTTGCCGGCGGCAATGGAGGACATACTCCCACTCTTGCCACACACAATTCTTTCAACATGATGCTGATAGGGCATCCCTGTCCTCGTCTGCGGCTCCTGAGAGGCAGGTAAGCGGCCCGGAGTTGCAGCAATGGTTCATGCAAGGTAGGATAGCAAGGGACTTCAGATCACTTTGCTTCCACGCCACATCCCAGAACTGTTGAGATTTCAGGTCAAATATTTATCAATATAACCATTTCTGTACACAAGGGCCCATACTCCTTTCACTAAAATTCTGAGGCAAAGATGGCATCTGCAACGTCTGGGTGCAGTGCTCGGTCTTCGTTCGCGACGACTCCCACGCCCGAAGACCCTTACGTTTATCAGACAGGCTTTGGAAACAGATTTGCTACAGAGGCTTTGTTAGTGGTTTTCACTGGATATTTTATGAATGTCAGCTGACTTGACTGCAGACCTGGCACACTTCCAAATGCTCGAAATACCCCGCAGAAATGTAAATACGATCTCTATTCAGAACAAGTAAGACATCGTTTCGAGACGTGCTTCTTATTGCTGACTTATCAAGCTAAATGGTTCCCCTTTCATATCAACGAGGGCTGCTTTACAACATGCGTACGTTTCCCAAAAGCCGCATTTTGAGTTCCGGTTGCTAAAAGTCTCAGGTGGTTCTACCGAATCCGCCCATCAGTTGCCATCAACGGCATCACCAAAATGGCAGACAACCATGATGTAAGTCTTTGAAATCGGCTTAGTCAATCCACCACACAAGTAAACAAACCTGACTGATATCAGGTGACTGGCAACTTCTCGCTTTCGAACCCAAAGGTTCAGTTCATGCCGACACAGTTTGCGTGGGATCCTTTCCCAATTCCATCTTCTTCAGAAAAGGTCGACTTTGTTGATGGTCTCAAAACTATCGGTGGCCAAGGCGACCCCACATTGAGAGAAGGCATCGCTGTTCATATGTACATGGCGAATACTTCCATGGCAAACAGGGCGTTCTGCAATAATGATGGTGACATGTTGATATTACCTCAGCAAGGACGGTTAGATGTTCAAACCGAATTCGGAAGGTGAGCTCCAGATATCCCGTTAGCCTTGCTTGAGCTCATGAAATGCAGGATGATGGTTCGTCCAGGTGAGCTTGTGGTCATCCAAGCAGGTATCAGATTCAAGATAGTCCTTCCCGACGGGCCCGCACGAGGATGTGAGTAGTATCGATCGACATAAATGGATAGCAGACTAACATTATCCCAGACATTCAAGAGATATTCGGTAGTCACTACGAGCTACCAGAACTAGGACCCGTAGGATCAAATGGCATGGCTTTACCGAGAGACTTCGAGATCCCAGTTGCTTCGTTCGACATCGACTCATCTCCTTGGGAAGGTAAACTACTCCGATCTAACGAAATGATGGCTATAGGTTGACTCTTGATTCTAGTGACCTACAAGATGTGCGGTGCTCTTTACAGTTGCACACAAAATCATACCCCTTTCGATGTCGTGGCATGGCACGGCACGTGAGTAGCCCACCCCATCATTGCGAATCATGTCTGACCCAAGGTCAGATATGCCCCTTACAAGTATGCGATAGAGAAGTTCGTCACGTATGGTACGCTTGACAAAGATCAAGCGGATCCCACTATCTCTTGCATTCTGCTCGCGAAATCCAAAATTCCTGGAATCAACATCTCGGAATTCTTGGCCTTCACGCCAAAGTGGTGTGTCACTTCGAACACTTTCAGACCACCTGTGAGTTGATCTTCTCGCAATTTTTTAGAACATTGGACTAACAAGGTGTTAAGTACTATCATCGAAACATGGCTTCGGAGGTTATGGGTTTGCTGTATGGCAAATATGGTGGAAGCAGTCATGTCCTCGAGCCTGGTGGATTGAGTTACGAAGCGAGCTTCATGCCACATGGAGGTACGAAGTCTCGAGTGATTTTAATCTAAGCCATCTCTGACTTGTTTAAACAGAAACATATGAAACATTCGTAGATGCTTCGAATGCGGAGCTCGGACCCTTGAGAGTCTGCGAAGGCACAATCGGTAAGCGAGAACATCAACACTTCAAGACGCTTCGACATTTGGCATGGAACTGACTTGATGCTCTTCTTTACAGCTTTCATGTTCCATATTGGACTTCAATTTTCTCTCACAGAATATGCTCTTGAGCGCTCTGGCGCTGTGCACCGTGAGTCAAATGCCTGCCTTAATCTGTGCCAGCTGACAACATTCCAGTATCGCCACCCGACCAGTGGAATGATGTCAAAGCCGGCTTCCTTGATCATATTGACGAGATCAACAAAGACTTAGCTGCACTTGGCCTCCCGGCTCTGAGTTCTCAGTCAACTGCTGCTCCTTCAACACCTGAACCGGCCACATCACAGCCTGCGGTGTCGAACTCATCGCTACCAGTCCCAAGAGAAAACTTGGAGAAGACGTGTCCTACCGAAGCTCCAACAGTTGTGACAGACTCTCCGGGGTCTAGTGTATCTGCTCCTTGGGAGATCGTTCCGGATGTGAAGACGAATGCCTAGACGGAACACCGGAAGTAGCGTAGAGAAAGGACTTGGCGAGTCGTGTCTGCATTGAAATAGAAGCGTTGCATTTTTAGTCAAATATACCACAGTACATTCAAAACTCGACGTTCGATTCTTCAGTAATGATTCATCAACGTGTTGTCTAACAAGTAGACTAGCTGTGTTCGATATCCTCAATACGTACAACGTTATGCTGACAAATTTCTGACGACCCCTGTCCGGACGAATGTCATAATCAACGCTTCGGACTTCGTTTTCGTCCGCATTTGTAACTACATTTCCAGTAGGCACTTAAATTTCCATTTCAGGTTCGACATTTATAGTAAAGTATTAATCCTCTATTTCATATATCTTCGAGAACTCTACATCATGGCCTCAACAAAGAAGCCCATTCTGATCGCCGGTGCTGGTCTGTCATCCCTCTTGCTCGGACAGGCCCTCAACCGAGCGTCGATCCCTTTCCGTATATTCGAACGAGACGCATCCGTTGCATTTCGAGCCCAAGGATATAGACTCCGACTCTCCTCGGAAGGTTTGAATGCTATTGAATCTGTCCTCGGACCCGAAAAGTGGCAAGAGTTTTGGGACACGTGCGGCAAAACGGGAGGTGGAGGATTCGCACATATTGATGGCCCTACAGGCGAGATCATCACGCCAGAGCCGCCAAAGATCGATAAACAGAAGGAAGACGACGAATATGGGAAGCTCAAAAACCTGGGTGAAAGTCTCACATCACGTGATGGCAGAATAGTCGGTATTTCGAGAGGTGATATGCGGAGACTGTTTATGGCAGGTTGTGAATCTTCAATAGAATGGTCCCATCATGTTGTGGGTTATGAGTTGACGCCATCCGGTGTTCGTGCTATCTTTGCGGATGGCTCAAAGTCAGAGGAAGGAGATATGCTTGTTGGTGGCGAGGGAATCTACTCGAAAGTCGCCAAACAGGTATCAAAAGGCGCGCTGAAAGTCTACGATACCGGTGCTAGAGGTATACATGGTCAAGCTCCCACTACCGCTTTCAAGGGGCTTGGGGAAGGTGTCTGGAGAATCGTTGATGAGTCGAATCCAAAAGGCAAAGTCTTCGTCATGACGAATGTCCGGTCGGTTGACATGTAAGTTTGAGTCGAATTCATGCTCTCCCATCACTTTTAAACGATTTGGCAACACGGAGCTAATGTTCTACTTCTGAACGAATTCCGTTGATTTGCATTGGCTGACTCGCTCATCACTTAGGGACAATCCAGATTTAGAATTTGGGTGGACGTTGGGCGGCCAACCCAGCGTCATCACAGCACCAAACGACAACTACTCCATCATTGGCGAAGCTGCAGCAAATATCGCGAAAGAGCTCACCTCCAACTGGCATCCTCGCCTCAAGCCTCTGTTTGACCAGATGAACACAAAAGAGGCGGCATTCTGGAAGATCACCTGCTCGACGCCAACTGGTGTGCCGGAATGGGACAGCGAGCCAAGAGTGACTGTCATCGGAGACGCGGCACACTCTATGACACCAGCGGGTGGAATCGGTGCGAACACTGCTGTTCAAGATTCTGCTTTGCTTGGGAGACTTCTAGCCGAGGCGGGTGGATGGAAGGAGGGGATCACTGCGGCTTATGAGAAGGAGATGAGGGTTTATGGGAGTGCGGCAGTGGATACGAGTTATACTTTGGCGAAAGCTGGATTTGGGATCTCTATTGATGAAAACTCGAAGACTGTTTGAGTTTGTATTTGAGAACATGGGGCTATAGATGTTAGACACTCGTCTGGTGACAGAGACTCGGAGTAAATGTTGTTTTGGCATGCAGGTCGGTAATCTACCTATAGATTACTGTGAATCTCAATCAAGTCACCTTTCCCGTATAATTGATGAAGAAGGAATGGCCTTCAGCGTGTCTGGACGTCCCCGAGTCCGGCCGCCCTATTCAGCTCGTAAGCGAACCCCTGAATTGCCTCATCCCTTACCTCTTACCTTTCAAATATCACAAAAGGACTTGTACTCTCATGGCGAGCTCTATAACTTTATAATTTCAAAGTATTATCATAATTGTTCTATCGTACCTAGCAACGAATCGATCTATTCGCACATTCTACAACCTAGACATCGTCGCTTCACAATCTACCCCTGATCTTGATCTCCAGCATCCTCATCGGCACATACAGAATGGCACTAAGCACCAACGCAACCTCAAAGCCAATATCACCAGTAGTCTCAGCAAGTGGCCCTGTATACCAAACTTGCGACATACAGGGGATTACAAGACCAAATGATAGAATCGCTGCTCCAAGTGCGGCAATACCTGTGGGGAGATCCTTGCGCGAATTCCAGATGGCGTGATCGTAAGTATCGCAGTTTTGTTTGCGGAACACAACATGCTCTGTGATAACGATAGCAGTGAAAGCCGCTGACCAGTAGGCAATCAGGTAGATGAAGTTCTCCAGAGCTGCGAAGAAGGACGAGGCGGCTTTGATTGAGACAGGGATCGTAACAGCCACGGTGAAGACTGCGAAGAGAGGTCTTGGAACCTTCAGTAGCAGAGGGTGCAGGATCTGGTAGTTTAGAGAGAGACTGTAGAGCGATGCAGCCATGTTTCCGAGGACCGAGAAGGCGATAATGACAGCAACAAATTTGCCGAAGCCGCCGGCGCTGGTGAGCATTGCTGCAAGAACTCCGCCGACGGAGTAGTCTGCGTAGCCTTGTGCCCATTCTGGGTTATTGGGAACAGCTCCTCCGATGGCGGCGCCGAGGATGATCAAGAGAACTGTAGGGACTAGGAGGCCGAGGTATGTGTATGCGAAGATACGTTTCCTATGCTTTGTTAGTTTTGGAAGGGAGGTTTGGATGAGTATGCTTACGATGGTGCATCTGGGCGAATATAGATGGCAAAGTCTGATGCAAGTGCTCCCCATGGAATAAGGTAGCCTGCGATGACTCCAGCGTACGAGACGATAGTACCAGCGGAAGCTATTTGACAAGTCAACATTACTTCCTTACAAAGAGCAAGACTCGAAAGGTCGGTCCCTTATGCTGCTTGCGAGATAGTATTCTTACCTGGCTCTACAACAGCTTGCTGAGTCAATGTCTTTCCTCCACATCCAGTGGCAATAATGATTGCAATGAGTGCCGGAATCCATGCATATCTTTCGTATTGGTGAAGGACCTTCATTCCGCAGAAAGAGATGAATAATGCAACGATTGAAAGTACTCCAATGCTTGCCCCAACACTGATCGTCCCAGGATTAACAGCTGCAAGAGTCGTACCGCCAATAACAGAGCAGATTATCACGAATCCGGAAATGGTGGCGAGGTTGAGGATGACCAAGAATGCGGCACCATAGAGTCTAAAGTATTGTCAGTCACAATTAATTTGTGATATTAAGGACTATAACTGACCCGAAACTGTATCGTGCTTGAATCAACTGTCGAAGTCCAGTCTTTGGGCCGAGGGTAGACAGGTACGCCACCGGAAGCGAGCAAAGGATACCAAAAAATATCGTGATGAGAGATGCATCTCTAAGGCTGAGACCGAAAATGAGGGTCCCAAGGATTCCAGTAACAACACTTCGCAATTCCTCATTAGTACAGTGACATTTTCGGGTGCGAAAAATACTTACGCTAGTGGCGTGATACTCATCGTGAACCAAATCGAAAAGATATTCACGAAGCGATCACTGGTCCGCTCCTCGACAGGAACAGGCAGGATACCACGCTCCTCGATACCCAATGCAATCAATTTTGATTTCCATGATGGCTTCACCGGAGTGGATTGCGAGTCCGAGTCGACGGCATCAACAGCATCAGAGCTTGCGTGCTTTTCGACATCGAGTGAGTCAACCCCCACTTTCTCGGGACTTGATTGAATATTCGACATGGCTGCAGAGATCTTTGCACTTGAAAGGCAAAAAGAATTGATATTCTTCAAGAGATGCAGGAACGAGCCCAAGAAGTTGGAATGATGTTCGCGACGATGACTCCACTGGCATCAAGACCCTCTTTAACCACGATCCAAATCTCAGGGTCCAAGTCCAGCCAAGCACAGTGTGTTGATTGTCAGATACCGAATGCTCGTTTGTGGGATCCTGGAGATAAGCATGCCGGGTGCCAAGGGTCTGGATCCGATATCAATTGGACGTCGTGGTGCTGTGGAGCTGGAGGGTGGACCAAGAATGGGATGGGGTGGCGGATGCGGTTAGATATGGTTTTGTGAGCCCTGACACAGCTTCTATCAATTCTGGAGCGTTGATTATCTTGATATGCCCTATCTGTTCCGTATCATGCCGGATTATATGGCATTGCCGGTCTCGCTGTTATGCCGGATTTGAGCATCGTGCTGCCAGTTGTGAGGCCCAAGATGTAGGGAGAAAATTCTTCATCACGGCACATCACGTGCGGAAATTACATCCACTAGGTAAGCACTGAAGGATTGAATTGCATTTGCAGTGTAATTCCATGGGCAACAGTGGAAAGTGTGTGACACTTGAATTGTTCGAGTCGCAATTGAATTCATGGGCCCAGCACAGAAGATGCTGAATGCCAGTAGCGAAGTGGTGGCGCCAAGCGAGAACGAAGAAAGGGGGGTTTTTGAAAAACAAATCAACACCGCAGCCGAGACTTCGGAGATGCCAGAACCACCATACAGTGTCTACAACGGAAAAGAGAAATGGCTTCTCGTTGGGCTCGTCGCTGTCGCTGGACTTTTCAGGTGATTATCCATGTCACATGACCATTCCCCATTCATCGTATCTGTATTGATCTGTATCCTAGTCCATTGCCTGCGAATATCTACTTCCCAGCAATACCGACTCTTGTAGAAGTCTTCCATCAGTCGACTGAACTTCTCAATGTTACCGTCACAGTGTACCTCGTCATGCAGGGAGTTTGTAGGTCATCCTCATCGATCCATCACTTGCCGGTCTGAGTACAACGAAAGTAGGGACATGTTGCTAACAAATGTGCCGAGCAGCACCGATGGCCTGGGGACCTATTTCAGACCAGTTTGGTAGAAGACCGACATTTCTGATATGCCTTGTCATTTTGATATTGTCATGTGTTGGTCTTGCTCTCACGCCCACAAATGCATTTTGGCTTCTCATGCTACTCAGATGCGTGCAAGCTGCGGGATGCGCGAGTACGATAGCTTTAGGTGAGTTTTAAGCTCTTGTATAAAGATTTGTTGTTCTGACAAACCAGGTGCTGGTGTCATTGGCGATGTCTTTGAGCGAGCTGAGAGAGGTAGCTACTTCGCCATGTTCAATCTTGGGCCCATGGTGAGACACCACACGTACACATACACTGAGTTCACACTGACGTTTTCGTATAGTTGGCTCCTTGTATAGGTCCAGCAATTGGAGGAGCCCTCTCGGAGCACTTGGGGTGGAGGCATGTAAAGATTCGAGACTTCACGTAGAGCATCACGCTGACCAACCACTTCAGATCAATCTTCTGGTTTCTAGTAATATTCGCAGCTGCTTGTTTCGTACTGATACTACTGTGAGAAGACTCTTTCTTTTCCTCGGAAGACGCACTAACCATCTCAGATTCCTTCCCGAGACCCTCCGCGCCCTTGTGGGAAACGGCAGTGTTCAACCCTCCGCCATTTACATGCCACTCATTCCTGTCATAGGCAGAGGAAAGCGCACCTTGACTTCAGACATGGACAAACCTCGACGTCCGAAATTCGCAAACCCATTTCTCCTCTTCATGCACGTCGATGTCACCATCACGTTGCTGTTTACCGGTATTGTGTACGCGGTCAACTACACCATCACTGCTAGTATGGCGTCGGCATTTGCAGCTACTTATCCATATCTCTCTGAGACGAGTCTGGGACTGTGCTACTTAAGCACTGGAGGAGGGATGCTCGTTGGAAGTACGATCACGGGAAAGCTTCTTGATCGTGAGTATCGAATTGTGAAGGAGGGACTGAGAAAGAATGATGTTGAAGTGACAAATGTTGACTTTCCGATCGAGTATGCGAGGTTACGAACTATGCCTGTCCATCTCGTGGTATTCTGCGCTTCGGTATTTGCTTGGGGATGGTGTTTGGAGAAGAGTGTCTCAATTGTTGCACCTCTAGTGTTTCAAGTCCTTTGTAAGTCCGTCAATAGCGTGAGTCGAAGATGAACTGATCTGGGACAGTGGGGTATACCTCGATATCGATCTTGAACACGACAATGACTTTGATGATCGATATTCTTCCTTCTCATGGCTCTTCGATTACCGCATGCGTAAGTATCTTTGTCCTGTCGACGTACTCCCATTGACCACTTTCTAGACCAATCTCATTCGTTGTTCACTGGCAGCTGTACTGGTGTCGGTCATAGACCGAATCACAACGGTGATGGGGTACGGGTGGGCCTACATCCTACTCGGTGGTATTTGCCTTGCTCTGCTACCTTTTATGCTGCTGGAGATCAAGATTGGGCCGAAGTACCGACGAAAGAGGCAAAGGGTGGAGGAAGAGAAGCTGATCGAGGCAAGCGATTAGACCTGAAAAGAGAACGTCCCTTGGAATTCCTAGATGGTCATCAATACAGGAATAATTGTGAGAAGATGGCAAGGGAACAGATTCACTCTGTGAAGATAGATTTATTCGAGTCTAACATATTATATACTTGCAAAGAATAAGGCATCAAACCCATCCGGCCTTCAATTTATCAATCGCTTCCTGCTCTCCCACTACGTCTGCATACTTGGCATTCAAGTCAAACAGATTGGACTCATGAATCTGAGGTGTCCTATCACCGCAAGCAGATCCGACAACCTAATTTCATGTTAGTGTTACTCGGGCTGGACTTTGAAGCGAATCGGGACAAATTAGACTTACCATGGGCCGAAATCCGTGCTGCATTGCATCCAAGGTTGATGCCCTCACACATCCACTTGTACTGACACCACAAATGACCAGGGTATCGACACCGAGAGTCTGCAACTCACTTGCCAGAGTGGTTCCAAAGAAAGCACTGGCATACTTCTTGACGATCATCGTCTCCTCCGCCTTAGGTTCCAGCCCCTCCATGAAGGCATCAAGACCTCTCCCATCGCCCTTCTGCCAGACGGTCAACACCTTAGCTTTCTTATAGAAAAGACCTGCGTCAGCCATGTCTGGATGCGTGTATGAGACTGTGCTCCACACGACAGGGACTTTTGACTCCCGTGCAGCGGCTAGCAGCCGCCGCATGGAGTCTGGGGACTTGGATGCTGCAGGGTTGGCGCTGATGTCTAAGGGTGATCCGGGGGTCCAATATGCTGTGCAGACATCGATGATTAGGAGAGCGGGACGAGTTCCCCATCCCATCTTATTGGCGAAGCCGGAGGAGAGGTAGCTTGAAGTTGCGGGGTGAGCTGTATGGGCTACAGCCCCTTCGGCCTGGTTCGAGGTGGACATGACTCAAGGGCTGAAGGTTTAGTAGGGAGGCTTATTCGGGAAAGTGTTGCTGTAGCTACTTGGCGATAATTAAATAATAATGCTTGCTTGATATCGTGCGCAGCGAGCGACGATATCTGGAGTCTTCATATCAACATGCAGATGCATCGTAGAGTGGGATTTGTTATCAACTCGGTTCCGGCCGGAAAGGCTCGGGCCGGCAAAGAAAACAAACCCCCTTTTCTAGACGAGGGTGCACCTGGCCTGGACTCCCTGGAAACTCAATCTTGAACTCTCTTTAAAGTTCAGATTCTCTCGGGATATCAACAAACCATAAACAAGATGCGGGGTCCACACCAGGGTCTTCTTATTATACAATTCGTTGGAAACCGAATCGTGGAAATGAAAATGCATTTTTGCCAGCTTTGGGAATGCATGAATCTCGAAAGTGGTGCTGCAAGATGCGGAATCTCGCCGAGCATTTATTGACTTGCTTCTTTGCCAGAAATAACAAACAATCAGCTTCGGCCAGTTTAAAGAGTTTCAATCGAGTATTGCGACCGAGGGAATCTGAGGCAGAGGATCGAAGATGGAACTTTCCAAGTTATCCACTCAGCAAGCTACACATGACAAATGCCTCAGATTCGAAGGCAGAAGGAAGGTTTGCTCCGATCAGCAGCAAACCCCGCGATGATTGGAAAGTTCAAGTGGGCATCTCCCGAGAAAGCACAGTCCGTATCCGCGGTCCAGGCTCTGTCAGAGCTGGGCGAGCTATGCTGCAGCCTATCACTACAGCATGTACTGTCACTAGCCGCTACCATCCTTGTTTTGGAAATTCCCACTCCGACAGAAGATGGCATTCAAGGTTTCTCGATCGCAAAGCTAAAGCCGGTTTTGGACAGCTCTGGGAATTAGCTGCTTCGTGTCAACAATTGTTATTGGCTCAGTCGCGCAGATTTGTTGCGCATGCCTGCGCCACACCTCAAGCTATGGGTAAATGGACAAAGCCCGTTAGCCACCTATGGCTGTGACACGAAGATCGTGGGGTGCCTCGATGGTCCTTCATTACCTTTCTGCTTTCCTTTTCGCCGTTGCTTGTGATAGTCACTGTTCTTTCATGCCGCCGACCTTCCTCTTCTCAAAAATTTCCACCATTTTCTGTTCTCTATCATATTTCTGGGCGCCAGATTAATGCCAAGGAGCAGAGAAGTATGAGACCATTATTGACACCCACGACCGAGCTATTCTATGCCTTTATCAATGTGGACGATACTCCTGTACCGTGCGATTTGCCAGAAGTCGATGTCTTCTCTCGCGCGTTCAAACAAGCTACGATAGCTCAACCGGACTTCAGGAAGAATGATTTCAATACTTTGATAGAGCAGGATTCTCCTCCAGAATCTCCAGAAGAACTGATCTTTGATGAATTTCCTACCAACAGAGGTCCGAACCAGTCTGGCGATACTTCTCCGTCTTCAGAAGGGAGCTCATTATTAACGCCGTTCCCCAACACATCGAAACCTGTCAGCAAATCCTCGCAGCAGCAACAACAACAACAATCCGCAAGAAATGGCTCCAACACTTCGCTCCCGAATACATTCCTCAACCAAAACAGTGCAGCAGTTTCGCAGAACAACCCCGAAGAGTCTAAACCGAATATACCGCATTTTCGACCTCAGCCGGTAGAGACACCGCAGGTCTATGGACCTCCAACTACAAACAATGTCCCTTTCTTCCCACAACAGATATCCCACGAACTACCCAAACCACCCGTACGACGACGCAACACCAAACGAAAGATGCGAACGGAGGAGGAAGAAGCCGAGAAGCGCAGAATATTCCTAGAGAGGAACCGGATGGCAGCACAGAAGTGCCGGTCACGGAAGAAGAGACAGACGAACACGCTGGAGGACGATCTGGCTCTACAGGAGGAGATTAACACGAGGCTTAAAGCAGAGGTCACGGAATTGATGGCCGAGGTGGGGAAGTTGAAAGAAGTGTTTTTGCAGTGCGAACAGGAGTGTCAGCATGCGAAGCAGCAGGAAGCAGCGCCGAAACCTCCGGAAGATGTACCTAGTTCCATCGTTATGAAGGAAGAGGCAAACGAGGCGGTCGAGCCTATGGATGTATCATGAGTTACTGGCGGATTGGCGGAGTTCTCGGTGCTTTTGGAGTCTGGGATTTTGCGACGATTTTGCGATTTGGGCGGCTGTATGATGGATTTTGTGTTGCCAGTAAGAGACGTGCCGGAAAGACGAAGGCTCGGGAGACGAAAGGAATATACCCAGAAATGTTGGACTTGTGTCTTTGAGCACATGCACTGTATTCCATAGGAGGTTCTCGGAGAAAGATTATTACTTTCTCATTTTGAGAGTGGCTTTGGGCGACCAGAAGCTCAGACTTTGTCGCTCGCTAAGGCGCCGCTTCTGTGGCGAGGCAGGATTGTAGCTCAGCATACACCCTCGACATAAGATTCAGGAATTAACTACTTTACGAACGATTTCTTCTTATGTTTTGCCCTTTGAGTGCTCTGCTTTCATGGGCTCCTTCAATCACCTAAACGGCTCAAGCCTGTGCTTACTCAGCAGGCTACTGATCCCCAGATTTTCCACTCTCAATATTTTTCTCAGCTTCACCACCTGAATATTCTATATGTTTCCCAAGTCCACAATATCATACGTCCAAATTAGAAAATCAATGCTGAGCTTTCCCAGCATACCAAACTTCTCACACAACATGTCAACACCCCCTCTACCCCGCAGCATCTACACGAACCCCTCGGCCGCCTCATACACTTCAACTCCTTCCGAAGCAGTATCGTCCAACGCCATTTTCGATTTCCACAAATCTCTCCCAACATATACCAGCCCATCCGATCTCATCCCTCTCCCTCAAATCGCCTCATCTCTCAATCTCAAGAACCTCTACTTGAAAGATGAATCCCATCGTTTCGGCAACCTCCCTTCCTTTAAACCCCTTGGTCTATCATGGGGAGTCCGCAACGGTATCATAGCCGAGCTATCGGAAGAGGCCGAAACACCCATTTCACCCAGTATCTCCCTCTCTGAACTAGCAGCTAAGGCAAAAGAAGCTCAGATGAAATTGATTGCGGCAAGTGATGGGAAGCTAGGGCAGGCCGTTGCGAGACTGGGCAAATTATTCGGAGTTGAGGGCATCAACACGAGGATTTTCATCCCGAGTGATGCGGATGAGAGTGTGGCGGAGAGAGTGAGAAATGAAGGTGCGGAAGCCATTGTTGTGGAGGGCAGGATGGAGGAGGCGGTTAGGGAGGCTTGGTTGCATTCTGTGGCTGTGGATGGGGTGTTGGTGGATATCGAGGAGGATGAGAATTACGAGGATATTCCGAGGGTATGAGCACCCGATACGTACATTTTCCAATTACAAAGACACTGGAAATTTCAAAGGGGAAAGCTAACGCGTGCGTGGTAGTGGATTGTGGAGGGTTATTCGACGATCTTCAAAGAGCTGGATGTTCAGCTAGGAGGTAAAGGCCCCGATTGGATTGTTGTACCTGTTGGTATTGGAGGACTCGCTCAAGCTGCTGTGACGCATTATAAAGCTCCACGTTTGTGGGGCCATGTCACTCGTGTTTTGACGGTAGAGCCGGAGACGGCAGCTTCTCTGCATACCAGCTTGAGGAAGGGAGAACTTCTGAGTGTGGAGACTGGGAAGACGATATTGGAAGGCATGAATTATGGTACGGTATCTAAAGCCGCTTGGCCGATCTTGAAAGAGGGGGTAGATGTGAGCGTTGTTGTGTGTGATGAGGATGTGAAGGCTGGGATCGAGACCCTGAATGGGAAGGGTGTGGACGTTGGACCTTGTGGTGGAGCGGTGCTGGCTGCCTTGGAGGGTATCTTGGAGGATGAGGAGTTGAGAAAGGAGCTGAGAATGGGAAGTGATGTTACTGCTGTTCTGGTCAGTACAGAGGGTCCAAGTGATAGATAATCATTTCGATTCTTATTGCTTGAGACTGCATCCTTGTGTCTTAGTGCTGCTTCTACCTACAGTGGACAGCTGCCTCACGTTGATCATGTCCATCGTTCCTGTCATGTGGCACTTACAGCAGGCACTTTATCAGTCCTCCCAAGCGGCCAATACTTCATCCTAGGAAATCTTCGTCATCCTCGGGTACTTCGCCATCTTCGGCTCTTTCTTCCAACCCAGAGTCTTCTTCGATATCAGATTCTTCTTCGGCACCAGAGTCTTCGGCCCCATCAGAGACTGAATAATCAATATGCCTACCATAAAGCTCAATAGCCGGGTCCTCATCTCCAGAGTGAGTTGCCAAAGCAATCAGAGTTGGAGGATCGAAGCTAGAATCTATCTTGTCCTTGTATCGTTGCAGGATTGCGCGGTAGCGCGGCATATCTCTGCTTACTAATTGTCGATGCCAGAATTCCGGGTTTCTCCAAAGGTCCTCGGGTGTAGTAATTCTCTCCTCGTATCTCAGCGAGATCACAGTGGCAATACAGCACTCGTGGGTGAAAATCAAAGAGAGCGTCTTCAAGCCCGGGAATTGCGCCACAAACCAAGCCTTGTTGTCATCGGTCCAGTCGCTGAAGGCGGATTCGAGGAGTGCCATATGCTTGACATTTCTCATCAAATCGTTCCAGATGTATTTGTGCGGAGTATGACGGAGTGGGCGGCGCCATGCATTCTTCGTACTGATGGGTATGAAGGTGTCGCGGTTTCCGTCCATTCTCCCTGTGCGACCAAGACTCATTGGTAGTTGTACGTTGTAAGCTTTCGTAGCCACATCTCGTGACTCCTTGCAGATGTGTAGCAAGGCGAGAATCTCTATTTGCTGAGGTGGCAGGTAGCGTCTAGGCTGGGAAATGAATTGATCTTCGTAGGTCATTATTTCATCTTCGTCGTCGGTCTCGTCGGACACCGGTCCCCATCCATCTTCGCCGTAGACATACTGTTCAAAGAGAATTGTTGATCCTTTCTTGAGATCGGGGTATAAGGTGACATTTTCGGGATCGGGGAGGCTCTTCTTCCAGATAACGGTACGGAGCTCGAGGGGTAGTTTGTTCAAAGAGGGAGTTGTTGTTGGCGTCTGTGGCTGCTTCTTGTCTGAACATGTACTGACATTCGCCTGAGCAGATAGATTCAACTTTGCTTGGATGGAAATACCCGCTATATAAATGTACGTTAGAGGAAGAACTCATTGTAAGGGTATGTTGGTTTCCTCACCATGTTCAGCAGCCTCAGGAGCCGATTGGTTATCGATCGCGCTTTGTCCAATGGTAACATCACGTCCTGCTCGAACGATTGATCAGCGATAGATGCCACATAACAGTATAAGCCTCCAGGACGTACCAGAATCGAACGCGAAAGTAGAGCTGAGCTCCGAAACAGACTTGTGGACGGCCTCGTCTGGGAAGGACGAGGAACCGTTCTTGCTGTCAGTCATGGTGCCTACATTCCTGTCAGCTTTATCAGGCTACCACAGTCTGCATCTCAGCTCACAGGTTGGCTTCAGTGCATGTTTGAAGTTCCCTCTTTTTAGTGTGAGGAACTCGAGCTGAGAGGAATCCGAGGCGAGATCGCGACTTGACTCTTCGAAGACACTAAGGTGTGCTAGCGTTGTTTGTCGGCTAAAAAGTGGAGAACAACAAAGGTCATTAGGCAGGAAGTCAATTGTGGAAGAACAGCGCAAGACAGAGTGTAAACAATTACGCGTTTGCTCTGAGATCATCTTATCGTATGTGTGACTACATGTGAGACATTTGAATTATACAATAGATTATGTCTCATGAATGGTTGGAATTGAATTGGTTATTTCACTTATTTTGAGATTTTGACGAATATATCGCGGTAGACGGAAAGAACCATTCTCCTTTCAGTGATCATCTATAATGTCACTTACTTAAATTGAGCTGACGTATTTGGAAGATCCTTTCCGACCTTTGTAAGACAATCCATTTAGACGTGGTGAATTTGATATTTCGAGAAAGTTATGCATCCTCGAGCCAGTAGTCTCGACCTCTTCCATCAACAACATCCTCCCCCAAAATCTATTCCAGTCAGCTCCACCATCAGCTCCTGGAACATATAAGTACGTATACTCAATTACTCAGTGTAGTGTGCGAGACAATCTTTAACAATGTGCAAAGCAGCTGAGAAAATGACACGCCCAAAGCAGACCTATTGCGATATGCTTATAGGAGCAATGCAAAGCCTACAACTGGGCACCTTCCTGAGCAACATTAACGGACTCATAAATGTTCTTTACGGGGCGAGTAAGGTTGCCGCTACTGCCGAGTCCAAGGATGCTGAACCTGACGTCTCATCTACAAGTAACTCTCCACCCATCGACTTTGCCCTCTTCACAAAGCTCGCTGGAGAAATCCAAGACCTGATCTGGGAACATGCAAGCAATACTCCTCGAATCATAACAATTGAAGCTACTACTCTCTATCCAATCGGGCGCTACTCAAGACTGGCATTCAGAACCGACTCCAAGCCTTCGGGTCTCTGGGCTGCCTGCCGCGGATCCCGTGCTGCCATGATGAAGACACCACAGATCTCCATAGAGCTGTTCAAGCAACCAGCACGCAATTCAGATGGACCAACGAACTCCGATGCACTCGGAGCAGTACTTATCAACCCCGAAATTGATGTCATCTTGCTCTGGAGCAGCCTCGATTCGCCCAGCCTCGGCGGTGCCCTTACTCCTTGGCTCTCATCGACTATCAATGAGGACCAATCACCTCAAAACCCACATCCAGCAGCGAAGTGTTTCACAGGAGTCCAAAACTTTGCCTTCTGCCTTCCTGCAACCAGCTTCATGGATTGGCTTAAGTTCAAGCGGTTCCCTTTGGCTATTGACAGAGTTCGATTCGGTAAGAGGATCTACGTCTTTCCAACACATCCCATCGACGATTCTGTTGGCGGATCGGGTCTCGGCGACTTCCACCCAATCCTCTCCGGAAAAGAGCTTACTTTACAATACAGATTCAAGGACACCAGCAGTAAGCTAGAGGCCATGAAGCTCACGGACGTCGAGGAAGAGCGCTTCGAGATGATGTTTAAGAAGAGATTGGTACGCTGGCAGGAGGAGAAGCCTACATTGAAGTTACCGGAAGGGATTGTTGCTGTCGTAAAGACAATCTAGCTTCGACTTGACACTGTATTGCTGTTGTGGGAATTCTTGGATTTGGCTGGAGGGCGGGATACTGTGCTGGCTCAGGAGTTTGAGGAGTATTGTGAAACTTCAACAGGCAAAAGTGGAAGAGGAATACAACTGACTGTTCTCCAATAGGAGATAATCCTTTCCAACCGCTTCTTGCATGGTATCTGACGGAGCCTCAAGTTCTTGAGGGGACGAGGCAGATGATACGAGTCGAGATCAGTCGTTCTTCGATAATTTCTCCAGGCATACAAAGAAACTCGCACATTTGTGAGCGGAAGCGTAGTACCAGACATTTCTGAGCCGAGTTCTTGATCATGGAATCCGACCATACTTACATTGACTTCCTTCTCTGGTACCAAGACTTTCCAATCCCAGTGCGAGAACTCACAGCTAGCAGGCACTTGAACCTAAGCACGTTCAACTTCAACTCCCATGGATTTCTTTTGTAAGATCTCCGACCTCTCTCTTTCATCTCTGCTCCATCGAAGTATTTGTTCTTGCAAAGTCTACTCGCACTCAGTCTCGATGAACGCCATGATAATCGTAAAGTGGAAAGATCCCCGCAGGATCCCTCACCCTCCTCCGGGTCTTCTTGGGTCTTAGAAGTGTATTTTGCACTAAACTGTCCAGACATCTGAGTGAGACTTTGGAAATAGATTGTTTGTAATAAGTGGATCAAGAAACGAAGAACGTGGGAGCATGACAAGGCCCTTCGTTGCCTATTCCCTCAAGTTCCAGGACAGCTTTGCAGCATGCCGAGAATCAGACAGGGGGCATGAGTAGCTGCAGGCGTCAAGAAGGGTGAACTGAGAGCAAAGATCATTGCATTCCGTCTAACTTGCAGAAGCAGCATCTATCTCAACGCCACCAATCTATCTTGATTCCCGAGTCATTGAATCATCACGCATCATCATGGTCTCCATACTCTCCATATTCTCGGCATATAATGTCCACCCCAGCTTATAGCTTTGCCAAAACAGCCTCAGCACTGCTGACTGACACTTCCCGTCCAGGCTCCTTCTCCGCGTACACAATCTTTCCGTTATCAATGATGAGCGCATATCTCGCAGTACGCTCACCCATAGTCCATCCCAACTTCTTCGAGAACGCGGCGTCGACGTCGGAGAGGAAGAGCTATTTGCACGCACAAGTCATTAGCCAATATTTCTCACTCCCGTTTCCCCATTTCCACCTAAATCTACACCTCATCCATCACCCACAGCCAAACAACAACATCTGCCAGCCAGACCATAGTACGGGAATATGCGGAGGACGTACAATATCATCATTCTTAATCCCATTCGCCTTTCCCCACGCACTCATGACCCACGCATCGTTGAACGCGATGGTTGCCACGATATCAACGCCCTTGCCCTTCAATGCAGCGAGGTTCTCGATGTAGCCGGGGAGATGCTTTGCGGAGCAGCCGGGGGTGAAGGCGCCGGGGACGGAGAAGACGACGACTTTCTTGTTGGCCCATTCTAGGTGGAGAGATTGTTAGCTGTGTACAGATATAGGGGGTTGAAATTTTGGGGACGGGTGTTTGGAAAGGATGGCGGGGTGAGGTGCGGGGTAAATTTGTGCTGGGAAGCAGAAAGGATGCCGGCAGAAAGAGCACGTCGAGGTGGAAGGGAATAGGGATGAAATGAGGGAAGGAGTACCTTTGCTAGCATCGTAGTTGATTGGGATTCCACAAGCAGTGATATCGCCGCTCTCTGGTGTGTATGGGACATAACTGAAGGTTACGCCTGCAGGGATGGAATCGCCGAGCTTGAGTTCTGCTGCCATATTGACTGACTGGTGGTTGTTGTTTGAATCAATTGAATTGTAGGAGGTGCAAGTTATATTTGAGGTGTGCAAGAAGATTAGTTGTATGTAGAAGTGATGAGGTGTCGTTGAAGCTTCGAGAAATGGCAGACCCTGAAGCTTTAAGTACCGCGCTAATAGTGGGGTTGGATCAGGTCCCTCCGATCTCGTTCCTGGCTACCAGAACGACTAGAACAACAATGTACTGAAAAAACTACTCGAATTAGAATGGAACAATCAATATCACCCTGATGGATCAATTGACACGCCATTCAGACATTTCCTCAATAATCAACAACTCAATATCAAAATCTAGAGCCTCTTCAACCCCTGCTGCCGGCACATCTGATAACAAATCCTTGGCTCGGAATAGCGTCATCGGCCCCCTTGCTGACTCAATCTCGAGGATCTAGACTACTGGAAACGTGACCCTTGACTTTCGACAACTTCCTTGATCCCGCGGGATCTGACATGAGCAGGTATCTGACAACATAACACAAGACTCGGCGATTGATGTTCTTCCGATTCTCTGAGCTTATGTCGAAGTCAGAGTCAAAAGCTTACTGGTCTCGGCATCAACGGTCTCCACCCACCTGCAACCAGATGACACAGCAAGCATACAGCAGTCCGTCTCCTCTGGCAGCTTTGAAAGAGGGCCTGTATGAGACTCCACGAACCACTCGAAGCTGCCGAGAAAAAATAGCGGCTGTTAACGATTCACAAGATATCTAGGAGGGCATTTCCGCGGGGTTGAAGCTCAACACCGAGAATCCGCCGTTTGTTTATATTACTGATCGGGATTTTGAACGAGGTATCCGAATTCTTGTCAACAGGAAGGCGTGGCGCGATGTTCATGACTTCAAGATATAAAGCTCCCTCGCCTATCTCCTCGATCCTCGCTTCCTCTACAGCCAAGACATCTCATTCTCATACCTCGCATGGACTCCTATCCCTCTCCCTCTCACTGACCAACAAAACTCACCACCAACAACGCACTATGTCTTCCACCACCACCTCCTCCAATCCAGCCACCAAACCACCCCTCCCACCATTCACTCGTGACACGGCCATCCAAAAAGTCAAAGCGGCCCAAGACCTCTGGAACACACGCAACCCATCGCTCGTCAAGAATGGATATACACCCGATTCCATCTGGCGTAACCGCGATACGTTTCTGAAGGGGACGGATGAGATCGTGGAGTTCTTGACGAAGAAGTGGAGTGTGGAGAATGGGTATCGGTTGAGGAAGGAACTGTTTGCTTTTACGGATGATAAGGTGAGTTGTCTCTTTATCTTGCCTGGGGATTTTCCTCCTTCGCGTCCAGCTGCTTCACGGAGCTGTTCTGAACAGAAGCTGCCAAGAAGCAGAAGATCTCATGATGGAATGTGAGATACACAACGCTGACTCGAAATTCTAGATCGCAGTCCAATTTTGGTACGAGTGGCACGATACCGCCGGGCAGTGGTGGCGTACGTACGGTCTCGAGGATTGGACGTTTGCACCTGATGGACGAATGAGGAAGAGACAGATGAGTGGGAATGATGTGAAAATTGCGGATGAGCAGAGGTGGTTTAAGGATGGTGTGGATGTTAACGAGGTGGTGATCGGAGAGGAGCATTGGTAGTTTGCGGAGTTGGTGGGCGGTTGGTGACTGGGGAGGTTTGAGCTGGAGTTGAAGGGATGAGAATGAGGCGAAAGGAGGGGAGGTGGAAGAGTAGAGGAACACGAGACGAGAGAGATGACACAGTACAAGGAGAGAAAAGAAAGCAATGGCCAGGCTGATGATAATGCAAAGCAAGGATTCTCGTTCTACTCGAACAGTGTAGTTTGGAGGGAAGGAAGAGAAAAAGGGAAGCGAAACTTCTTCTTGTACAGGCATCGATCGCCATCGAATCAAGTCGTGCCAAGACAGCAAGAGAATTACATTTGGAAGATGCATAAAGAGAAGCAGGATCAGGGATTCGCTGTTGTTTCTCCTGCCACGGCCGATCGCCAGGTTTGACCACGAGGTCTCCACGTGATCAATGCCGGTCATTGCTTCCAGGCTCCTCGAAAAGCCGTTAAGGATACACGAAAACACTCCTATGAGATGTCCTTGACCGAATATAACCTTTGCTCCTGTCCGAAAGCCCATATTATCATGTTTCCTGTATTTTGATTTTGCTCGGCCAACAATTCGCTTGGCTGATCGATAGTTGGGATGTGGGTTTTGAGGACTTGACTGGAATTATGGCATGTGAAGCACATGCCTTTCGTTACCTTCACGCATAAATCACGTCCTCGTGTCGCTTTGAGAGACCGTTGAATACTGTGTCTTTCGGCTAGACTTCTGCTGCAAGGACCCATGGCGGGTGCCTTCAAGTCCAGAGCAAGGAAGGGATCGTCGGATCGTGTAACCCCTTCAACAGACGGTGTGATTAGCTCGATTGGTTCCCTATGTTTGTCTGTCGATAGGAAGATACTCGTCCCATCGACGCGACGTGGTTCGTGGAGAGAGCTCTGTTTCGTTTCCGGCCTTCTGGGCACGAAACTGCTTGGTGGATGCACACTTGAAGCATCCACTCCACATCTTGCACGCATGGCCGCTCGGAACAGGCACCGATCGCACATCTTCTTGGCCAATAGCCAGCTCAGACTCTGAGTACTACGGACTAGGCGACGGCCCGAATGCATGAGCCAGGACATGGGTTCCGGGGAAGAGATTCGTCATGAACACGAGCGGTCTTGACTTCGCACCCCAGCATGATACTTCGCGAGGCTGTACGAACAAACATGCAGCTCCTACTTCCGAGACATTGCGTCATGAAGACGTTGATTCTTCATATGTAGGTGGGCTTCCGGACCTTTCCTCTCATCAAGTCCAGAGTTCATCGCGCGGTACGACTACCGTGTAGGACAAGCTCTAGATCAATCGAGGCTGGCACCCGGCATTACTCTTGCAGAACCACGATGGACAGCCCGTGGAAGCACATCATATATTATCGAAGCGGTTGGGTACAGGAGTTCACCATACTTTCGAAACATGGCCGCCACAAAGATATGGAGATCTTGTCAAGTGACTCCGGCCAAATTGCGTTGCAAACATTTCGGGATTCGTTGTCCTGTCTCTGTTCTAAACTGCCATTGAATGGCATTCTACAGAAGAAAGAAACATGGGTGGAACTTTGGTCCAGACCCACAGACGCCTCTAATGCTGGATTACATCCCATGTAGGAAAACAGGTCGAGAGATCGTCCGTGGCATGGCCTGTCCAGGGAATGCTGTGCACATGTTGGGCGTCTAGAAAGTGGTACGAGATCTTTCACGCACATAACCGTTGAAAGCCTGAGCCTTGGACGATCGTGGTTGTTACCAAGGGTATATGTTGTACTGAATGCCGTCGAGCAAGCGTATTTACCCGATTTGGTCCTGCGCAGATGTGCAAAAGCATGAAGACGAACGGCTGGTAATTGCGCATGTTTGTGGACCGTCAAGATCATACAATGAGATTTCCTGACAGTAGACCAGTATCGCATGTCGATCACACTTGTTGTTGGAGAAAGATCACGATTTAGTCGGGGCGAAGGCAAGGTGAACTCTTCAGGAAGCGAGCCGAATACGCTAGCCCGATCCTATCTTATCGAGGCCTCCTCCACAATCTCATCCCATGTACGTCCCTCACAAGTACAACCCCGAGATCGACCTCAGAACCACACGAAAGCTCAACTCTACGTTCAGCATGTTCCCATTGAGGATCAAAAACACCAAAGCCTCCACAGCAGAGTCCGACGGCACTGTTGACATTGAGCTGGGAGATAGACATCACAACAATGTACGCCACTCACTGCCTTCGACATGTAATCTCGGTGAAATCGCAGCCAGCAAGCCACAGGACAAGATCACTCTGTTGAATACACTCAAGAACATTCTTCTCTTCCGGAAGCCTGGCTACACTCCATCTCCCGCAGCTCTGAAGGACTTCCAAGATGAGATGGAACGTCGGTTGAAGCTCAAGAGCGCGTCCGCTGGAGGCAATGGCGTTGGAAGAACTGCGAATTGCTACAAGGTGATCTCGATTCACCCAAGCTCAATTCCAGAGGACATCTCCTTCGACAGAATGATGATTGGCGCAACATTCCCAGTGAGTACTACCTCTTCTCTCCAGGGTCAAGTGAGATAGGAGGTCGTGATCCATCAGAATTCAACTGACTTCATCAGCCAATCAACATGACAGGTTTCAAAGCATTCTTGACAAATATCGATTACAATGTGGAGAATATGGATTTCCTGCTTTATATCCAACACTACACCAAGCTATTTGAAGCTGTCGCCGACGAAGAGAGAGCTGCACTGAGCCCACCATGGACCAAGCAAGACGAGGAAGCTGCAAAGAAAGCAATCAACAACATCAATAAAGCTGCGCACAGACCGACTCCAAGTATTCCAATGGCACAATCCAACCTGCCTACCCCGCCAGGTTCATCTGGTGACGAATCCTCCATTGAAGATCTGAAGTATGACGAGCAACATTCAACTCCAGCAGATTGTGCTAGACTTGCATCTATGGGTAGAAGCATGTCCGATGCTGATATGGAATCGATTGCACCGTTTGCCAGACATGACAGTCAGCACCTTCATCCCGAAGAGTCTATCACTGAAGGTGTTGAAGCGGGACCTGAACTTCCTAGTAAGTATTCCATTTCCCGGATTTCTGCTATGTTTAACATCTCTAGTCTCCGTAATGAACCTCTGGAAAGAAAGCCAACGCATTGCAAATGCCTTCATCCTCCCCAATGGACCCAAGCAACTCAACCTCTCCAGTCGTGAGCGCGAACTCGTTCTCTACGCCCTCGCACGCAACAACCACCCTACATCCTTCTCCGTTGCCCTTCGAGCCGCAGACCACGTCCTTCGAAACGATAGCTACCCCAAGTTCCTCCAGCTCGCCACACCCAACATGAATCGTATCCGCCAACAATTCGCATACTCCATGGGCTACCTGTGCATCGTCCTTGGCATCGCATACGCAGGCGTGATCTCTATGAGCAAAGCCGAACGAGAATGGCGCCTCTTCGCAGTCCCCCTGATCGTCCTCGGCGTCGCAACTCTCTACGCAGCTCGTCGCGGTATGTGTCTCGTCCTCCACAGTCTCGGCCATTACCAAGTCAAGCCATGGGAAGTCTACGACCCAGAACACGCGGAGCGCGCGCACGCCAACCCGGAGGTCTTCCTAGGAGGCAAATACAACAGCGAGAGTAGGGATTGGGTTCAGCGGTACAATCGACGATACGCCATGCGCAAGATCTTTGACAAGGAAGCACCGGTGGAGGAACCTCGTATCAGAGATGCGCAGAATGTCATTTTTGGACAAGGATTGTTTACGGGCTTCTTGGCGAGCGTTCTTGTTATGGCTGTCTTCCTTTCACTTCCTCCTGCCAATGACTTCTAGTCAGCCAACATCACGACAGTGCCAGACAGTTAAATAGCAGGATCGGAAGGCGTATCTGCGGGACGATCATTAACTGCAATTCGGAGGTTACTCGCTGTTATGGTTGGGCTGGGTTTGCGATTTGATTTCTTAGCTGGATGCTTTCCTACTTTGCACATTCCGGGTCGAGAGGAGAGGAGCTTTGATTCATAGTCAAAGGCGGGTGTCTGAAAAGCCTATACCCCTGTACTTAGCATTGCGGTTGTCTGGATTATTTTCTTTTTGTTTTCTCTTGGCTTTTCACGCTTCTGATTTGCTGATCTACAACGCTTCCCTTCTTGAGTACGGGGATTAAGCTACTGCCATACCAAATTGAACAGTCTAAATCAATGTCTTTGCGATAGTGAACTCGTAGCAACCCTCGGAACAGCGCCACACTGTTGAATGTCGTATTTTGCATTTGTGACATTTGCCTTGGTGGTTGGAGGCCTTCTCGAGCGAAGTGCTGCAACATAGTCTGGCAGCCAAGAGTCCAAATGGACGCCGTCCATTGTCTTTCCAGACATACATATCGTCACACTTGTAAAGAAGCGGTGACTTTTACAGATCACTCACACATACACTTCAAATAAGTCACGAAATCAGATGGGAACATTGCTTGTGAATCTCTCTCCGATCACTATTCCATTCTCTCCCCAAATTTATAAAAACTCAAACAAAAATCTCCATCTCCATCTCAACATCACCACCATTCTCCCCCCTCGCCTTCTCCTCAGCCTCCGCCTTCCTCCTCGCCCGGAATTTCCGGTTCCTCGTCATCCTCTTCTTCTTCTCCTTCCCCCGTCCCTCTCCCTCTTCCTCTCCTTCCTCTCCTTCCTCTCCTCCTCTCTTTTCTTCTTCTTCTTCTTCTTCTCCTTCTTCTTCCTTGGTGGTGGTGGCAGCGGCGGCGGCGGGAGGGAAAGTGCCGGCTTGCACGGGGGAGGAAGCGCGCACAAAACCGGGGAGGACTCGATCGACAATGAATGTCGACTTGGTGGTGGGGAGGGAGGAGGTTGGGAGGAAGGGGGTGCGATTGGGTGGTGCTAGGTGATGTTAGTTTGCATTTCTTCCAGAGTAATCGATAATTGGTATCATGACTTTGGAAAGAGTTTCAATGTACTCGAGATAGTTGGAAACATTGAAACTGCAGTCTTGTGGTATTTGATGGATTGGAAAGTGAAAGATATGGGAATCGGAAAGTTGGGAAAATTGTAATAGACTTACACCACGGGCGAAGGTCCACACCAGGAACAACACCAGGCTCCACGCCCGACGGCCGACGCGGTCTGATGGTGGATGGAGAGGGAGGCGTGGGCGAACGTGACCCAGCTGGGCCTTGCATCGGAGAGGAGGGGGAGGGGGAGGGGGCAAAGGGAGCGAGGAGGTCGGCGGCAGTGGTTTTGCCCTTCTTGGCTCGTAACTTGGCTCTCTTTTCTTCGGAGAGCAACCCCGAATGTCCGCGTCTGGCTGACATTTTGAGCTGATATGATCTGATCTGTTTTGAGATTGTGGTGATGCGATGTGACGTCTGCGATGATGTTGTTGATTTTCGGACGCGATAAGGAAAGTAAACAAGCGAGGTCACATGTCCGCTACTTCTCATTGTCCTGAATTTGAATTTCAAGCATGGGAGCTTTTCATTGTGGATTATAACAATCTACAATTCTCACATAGAATCTTATTTCAGTATCCACCAAGCCATACCAGCAGTCAGTACCGCCCCCACAACAGCCAAATTCCACAACGAATTCCTAACACCCTTCTTCCCCATCTCCTCAAACATCACACCCAACGTAGCCGACTCATTTGCATGGGGAAACTCCACATCCGGAACATCCCTCCCCAGAAACTCACAAAGCGGCCCCCATCCACTCCCCAGCTCATACTCTAACAACCTCTCCTTCGGCGCCACCCTTCTTACCTCCTCATAATACTCTCTGTAAACATCCCTCGCATTCGCCCTCGCCTCCTCCACCGTCCTCGCTCCAACCTGCGTCCTCATCCACATCATGCCCAATTTCTGAATTCGCCCCGTGAACCACGGATCAGTCACACTCAGCACTTTTAGAATGGGTTGAAATGCCCCTGTCACGAGACTATCCCAGCTCTTATACCATTTCTCAATATCGCGCTCTACAAGCACGATTTTAGCCTCGGGGTACGCCTCGATGAGTTCTTTGGCGAAGAGCGTACACGGTGCGTCAGTCACGGCTCCCACGTGGCCGAGGAGTTGATCGAACTCGGTACGGCCGAAGGGGGTGCCGACTCCGTCGTGTTTTGCGCGGAGGGCGTCGACCCACATGTCGCAGTCGCGGACGTTGCCGTAGACGCTGGAGAAGTGGTAGGGGTTGGGGTAGTCGAGGATGCGGAGGGCGTTTTGCATTGCTGGGATGGATGTATGAGCTGAATGAAGTGCACGTGTGAAATGGGGAAAAGGGAAAGGAAAGGGGAGAAAGGGGAGTGTGAGGTGTGTGGTCTTACACATTGTCCCGGTGCGGGAGTAGCCTAGGGAGAGGACTTCGAGGGGGACGATACGGTGGCATTTTCGTCGGTCGATGTTTTGGTCGGAGAGGAGCATGAGGGCGTAGTTTCCGATGCGGTCGGCATCCTCTTTGGTGGGTTGATGGTCCATGTTGAGATGGAACGAACTCTATGGGAATATGTCGAGCCTGTGGTACACCAGTACAGGTCGGCGGAATTAAGTTCTGTAGATCTCGCCCGGCGACTTGGTGAGGTTTGCTTCGAGTTGAATAACAGCAAGCAACTTGAAGCAAGCTTCTTTTCACTTCAAAGGTTGTAGGCGTTCAAAGACATACGAGTACTTGTATATCCTACCGAAATCTTGCTCGCATTTAGGACCAGTCACGATAGGATCAGGTTGGCCATGTTACTGTGCCTCTTTGTATCGTGGCCGTCAGATCCGGTGCTTGATTTCCGCTTCTCCCCCGCTTCTCGCTTCTGTCGCTTACTTGTTGACGTCAGTCAGGGGTCTGTTTGACGTACATGGACTAAAAATCATCATTCTTCGTGAACCCTACATCTTATCACATTCAAAAACGAAAGAATTTTTTTTTGAACGTCTTTGTAAGATTTCAGGACATTGAACGTGGTATGATTTGGAGTGTGTCTTGAGATTGTCGCCTTTCGGCGACATAAGTAGCCAGCCATACACAGGACATACGCATAGATATCAGGCACAATACACGGGCAATAATATCAAGGGCCACTAGTCCGCGCATCATAGGTATTGTATTCAATTCGATACACATCGCACTACTCTATGAAACACAAACACGTTTAAATCATCTGTCTTTCTCTCCTTCTCTCCTTCTTTCCCAAGCAATCAAAACCCCCTGTCTATAAACGCGAACGCCATTCTGATGTAATGCCAAAAGCAAAATTCAAAGTCCCGCAACGGAAAAAGCCCAATCGGGCCATATTGCAGTGATGAAAGACATTTCATCTCTATAACGGCTACTTCGTAGTACTTCGTAGGCCAGGCCTGTCAAACCTCAAACCTTGCAATCCAAATGCTTGCTTGCTTTGCTCTAAGGGAATCTTTCTCTATCTTGTCTTTCGCACATGATTACATCTCCACCACTGTCTGAAATGAATGAAAAACTTTTGGGTTGGTGTATGCGACGATGGGATTGAGGACGTTTATGCCTCGTCGTCGGTGTCGACTGGGTGAGGAGTTCCCTTGGGAGAGTTGAGCCTGCAGTAGGATTAGTAAATGTACGATTATATATGTTGTGGGACGTGGGAATACGTACCATTCAATGTGTCTCAGTCTCTTTCGGACTTCCCGCTCCTTCAACTCCTTCTTGGTCATCTTCTTCTTCTTCTTAGCTCTGAAGCTCATATCTCCACCATTGTCCTCTGCTCCACTGTTGACAGCGCTGGCATTGGCGCTGGAAACAGCACTGCTCATCGCACTGCTTGCAACACTGCTGTTGAAAGCGCTTCCAGGTCTGCTGGAATCCTCGAAGCGGTCGGCAGCAACGGCAAGGTTGCCTTTGTGTGTAACGCGACCGTCCGCCACGTGCCACTGCTCGGGGCAGAGAGCACCAACGAACTCTTCGTTATGGGAAATCATGATGACACCGCCCTTGTAGTCGCGAATAGCGACGGCGAGACCACCAAGAGAATCACGATCCAAGAAATTGGTAGGTTCGTCGAGGACGAGCAAATGGGGATTGTTCCACATGGCACCTGCCAAGACGACCTTGACTTTCTGTCCACCGGAAAGACCACCAATCTCGTTATGATCGGCAATTTCAGGGTCGAGACCAAGATCCTGGAAATGCTTGGAGATGACCTTTGGTGACAGCTCACGGAAACCGAGACCTTCTCGGGATGCCTCGTGATCATCGAATTCTTGGATCAACTTGTCGAAGCCCAACTCCATAAGAGTCTCTCGGGAGATCTGAGAGTTGTGCTTTGGGAGCATGTGAAGCCACTTGATCTCGTATTGGTAGGACTTCTTCCATTTTTGACGTCCCATAATGGCCTCAATTTGGCGACCACCCTTGCCGTCCTTCAAATCGACAAGCTTCTCCATTTGTGCTTTATCCTCCGCTGACAAGATACGAGTCTGCTTCATGTGAACTTCTCTATCATCACCGTTGGCATAACGCCACTGGAGATATTGATTGGGAGTCTTCTCCAAATGCATCTCGACGTGCTCAAGAGCGTGCTGCTTGATGTATCCGATACGCAAGTTAGGGTGCTTTTCCACACGGCCGGTGGTTGGAATTGTCTCGCCAGTAAGCATCTTGATCAAAGTGGACTTTCCGGCACCGTTTCCTCCAATGATGGCTGTTCGGGAAGATAATGACAGCTGGCAGGAAACGTCGTAAAGGGATGGCTTTGAAGCCCCAGGGTAGGTGTAAGAACAGTTGGTCATTCGGAGAATCGATCGAGTGTTGGACTTGACACCTGTAAGTATACCGGGAGGTGGGAACTTGAACTGAGCATTCGAGGCCGAGAGAGTGTAGTAACTCTTAGCTTCAGGCTTCTGCTTGACGAACTCTGCAAGGTTGCCCTTGTAGCATGCAAGCTTCTTTCCTGGCTCGTAGTGGTAGATGTCTGTGCAAACCTCATCAAGGAAACCAGAGTCGTGAGAAACGATCAAACTGGTGATCTCGGTGTGGCTCTTCAAGTACTCTTGTAGCCACTTTACGTTGGCAACATCCAAGTGATTGGTAGGTTCATCAAGGAGGAGAACATCGGCTCGCATCAACATAGCTCTGGCCAAGGCCAACTTCATCTTCCATCCACCAGAAAGGGATCCGACCTTCTCAGACTGACGACCCTGTGGTCCAGGTGTGAATCCGACTTCGGTCAAAACGTCGGAGATACGGTCCATGCCCTGATCTGCGATAGCGGGATCCTTTGCAACGAATTGCAAAATGCTGATATCAGCATCCTCACCCTGGTTGTGCTCGACGAAGCAGGTTCTGAGGACATCCTGGGGAGGGAAACCCTCGAGCTTTCCAGTAGCGATACTGCGCATGAGGGTAGACTTTCCAGCACCGTTGCGACCGCAAAGACCATATCTGTGGCCCTTGAGGAGGCGCAAGTTGGTGTGAGAGAGCAAAAGCATGCCTCCGTATGCCAAGGAGAAATCGGCATTGACAATCTCAATTTCTCCATCATCCTCCTTGACCGGCTTTCCAAACTTTCGCTCATCCTCGTCAATGTAGTATTGTTGAACACCAGCTCCAACTTTCTCGGCTGCACCATCTTCCTTCATGATGTTTGCAAGATAAGGGGCGACTCGTGCGGAGATGCGGTTGACCTCGCGGTGATTGACATCCTCCGCAACCATGGTGCCAATGTATGGTCTAGCAATTTTGAAAACATCAAGATCACCACCCAATCCACCAGCCTTCTTGATCTCAGCCTCGAGAATTTTAGCAACATCATCCGAGGTGGTACGCTCGATAACACCGCTGTCGGCGCTACCATCGTCGTCACCCATAGCCTTATGGATAACGTTCAATGCTCTCGTAGCCAAATCTCTGACCTCTGGCAATGATGCTCTGTCTTTGACAGCCTTCACACCAGGGCTCAACTTTGGCAAGAAAGTTCTAGCCTCGACTGGGTCGTGGACGAGCTTGGTCAAGTTCTCCACAACGACAACGGTTTGTCGGAGCACTTCCTGGGCGGTAGAAGGAGTGTTCAAGGATCTCTCCAAGAGGGGTGTAAGGAGGGCAAGGACTGGAGCCGTGACAATGGCGACGAATGTGGTTTGGGAGAGAGCGTGAATAGCCTTTTGAAGGGTCTCGGTCGAGGGGTTCTGCATTGTAGCGATCAAAAGCGGGATTCGTGGAGCAACATCGTCGTTGGAAAGCAGGGTCGTAAGAGAGTTCATGGTTGCAACAGCCTGTTTCTCGACCTCTGTCTTCAAGTCGTGCATACCGGCTTCCACAATTGGGATCAATCCGCCCAATTTTGTGCCCATTGCCTCTCGCAGGATATCCTTGTCGTTGGCCTCTTCCTTGCTGCTGCCAACTTCCAACTTGGCCTTATCTGCCATTTTTTGGAGCAACTTATATCCTCCAACAGTTCCTTGCCACTTTCCAGTGGCCTTTGCGAGGTATGTAGAAAGGGCTGGGAGAAGTCCGACGACCAAAGCTTCCGAGCTTAGGTTCTTGAACAACTCGTCGAGTCCGTACTGAGCAGACTCGCGAACAACCGAACTCTTATCTGCCAAAGCATCAAGTGCGCAAGCAACCATACCACCATCCTGAACCATGAGAACGACCTCACTGATTCTTTGCTGGGGTGGCAGACGCTCGAAAAGAGCTCCCAGGAGATTTTGGGCACACTCTCTCTTTGCTACACTCTTCTTATCGGCGGCAGCCTTCTTGATAGCAGCCAAGACACCATATTGCGACAATCCTCGGAATCCGACAGAGTTGAGGAACAGATCGCACAGAGCGTACGCAGCAGACACCGAGGCGTCAGATGTAGCAGCAGTAAAGATAGAGTCTAACAATCCGGCAACCTCTTCTTGTGTTGGCGCTGGGCCAGCGGCCTTTGAAATCATGGTGGGCGGCATTGTGCGGGGAGGCGATACGTGGTGGGGCATTCTTGAGCGTGCAACGCCCTTTTAGAATATAGCGAATGGTTCGCAGAACTCAGACAGGAGAGTATTCTCGTTCTGATATCCTGGATATATTGAAAAAGTTGGCGGGTGAAAATTTGCGTAAAATATTCGAAACGGTGTTCTTTGTCGGAGGGGAACGTGGCCGAGGGGCTCGTTGCGATTCGAGAATTGGCACAACTTTTCGTAAAGACTAGATTTTGGAGTGGAGATTGATCTGACCAGGCAGATGAGTGTAGAAGAAATGGAATGAGGGTTTTTGGAGTCTCAGCCGCGCGTGGCAGAAGACGGAGTGGTGAGAGGGGAGAAGCAGAGAAGTCGGATGCAGACAGAGTTGGGCGCAGAAATTAAATTTCTTGCACTTATCTGAGATTATCAGCGGGGAGCTAGACTTGTTTGGCCCTAGACCCTTGATTTCTGCTTCAGAGGCTAAGAGGGGTCGCTGATTGGCGATCACAGAATACCTATCCTTACTCATATCACGTGAATATGGCTTAAGTGGCCATAAGAATGTCAACTTTTTCTGTAATGTACTCATTCTGGAATGCCACTTTTGGGAACTTTCTATCATTACAAAAGGTAGGTGATTTCACGTACTAATCCTGTTTCCCAGTCCATCTTTAAATCATGCCCAATTCATGAGTCCCTGAATCGTGACAATGTAGATCTTGCCGAAGACCCTAGCCCCATCCAAGCTTAGTTCCCGCTGTCGTCATGTTTGTCTATTTTCTTTTCTTTGGCGGACAAGATAAGAAAACCCATGCCAATTGCCGTTCGCTGTACAGATGCCATGCTGCCCTCTTTGTAAGTCAAGGTATATATTCTTTCTTGACTCCTCTTCCATGTCGTCTGCCCGATATGGAACATGTAGCAGATCCAGAAGCAAATGATGCTTTACCAACAACTGAATCGCCATCTCCTTCCAATGGATCAACAACGAAACCCACGAGAACCAATTGGCGGTCTGCAGTACAATACTTCAAGAGCGAGATTGCAATTGAACATGCAGATATACCGATCATAGCATGCTGTCTAGTCTCGGGTCTCTGCGACAGCAGTGCATACAATGCATGGTCCTGCTTTGTGTCGATGCAAACTGGTATGACTCCCCCGATCCTTCCTACTCAGTACTAATAGTGTTAGGCAACACGATCTTCTTGGCCCTCGGTGCATCTGATCAACCAAGCTCAAAGCCCTTCGGCTGGCTCAAATCTCTCGTTTCGATCATTTCCTTCCTTTTCGGCTGCTTCGTCTTTGCATCAACCCGCCTCGTCAACCCCAAGTCCCGTGGAACTCTTGCGACATCCTTTGTCATTCAAAGTCTGTTTATAATACTTGCCGCAATACTCGTACAGGCTGGCGTTGTGCCACAGCCAGATGGGATTGTCACAGAGAGCGGTTCCAAGGTCAATCTACTTGAACTGCTACCGTTGGGCTTCCTGGCTTTTCAATCGGGCGGACAGATTGTCACTTCGAGGATTCTAGGCTTCAACGAAGTCCCCACAACGGTCTTGACGAGCGTGTATTGCGATATCGCGAGCGATGCGAAAATACTGGCAAGAGATAATGTCAAGAGAAATCGAAGAATAGCTGCCGTCATATTCATCCTCGTCGGAGGAATTGCTGGAGGTTGGATAAGCAGAAGTTCTGCTGGGATGTCAACGAGTCTGTGGATCGCCGCTGCTATCAAGGTTGGGATTGCATGCTCTTGGTCCTTATGGAGGCCGAAGAAATCGGTCCAAATCTAGGCAACCGCCTCAGTACGGATATGAAGATAGGACATTTGAGCCTAAGGAAGAGAGCATCCATTTTGCGACGATATACCCCCAATAGATGCGAGTCCTAGACGGACGAGGAGCGGTCATAATGATAATGTATAAAATACCTGGTGGATACAAGAATTGAGATATCACCAATCACACGAATCATATGTCATATATTTTACTTGATGCTTGGAGTCTGGAACAGCTGGGGGAGTTCCGCTTAATTGGGACATCTAATTCATCCATCAACATACTAACCTCCCTATGAATTAGAAGTCAGCACTCAACCTTGATGGCTCAGCAAAATTACGATCCGGCTTCACTAGCTCTCCTGAGCCTCGATGTGGGAGAGCATTCACGATCGGTGCAGCCGGTCTCACCACTTTTTGGACCTCGAACCCGTCCATGTCCACTGCTCCTGGTAGGCGTTGGGACTGATGCTCACTAAGGTTCTCCATCTCGAGCTCGTCGGGATGGATGTATCCATGCTTTGCAAGATGTGCTGCAACTGGTTGAGCTATACTGGGGACTTCAACCTGGTTCCCGAATTCATCCGTCTCGAACATCGGGATCTCATCGATTCCTGAAGGCCAAATCGTCAGCGTCGACGATATAGAGTCGCGTCTGGCGCTCGGCGATTGGGGTTGTGCTGGCTCTTGTTCTGGTTCTCTCGCCATCTCTACTTCCTGTTCTTGCTCGTGTGCAGACTCCTGCTCAAATTCGCGCCTCTGTTCCTGCTCCTCAACACGCTAATCAAGGGCCCTATCACCAGCAACCAACCAATGATACTGCGCATTCAACATACACACACTCGTCACATCATCATCCATTCCGCTCACCGTCACCATACTCGCCGCATCACTACTCACCTGCTGGTCCAGCTCCACCACCCCTTCCATACGAAACGTCACCACACCCAACCCATCCTTCATGGGCGTCAACTCGCCATGATACGCATTCACAATCCTAAAGCTCTGCGCTAGCTCTCTCCTTGCAGTCTCGGAGATGGCTTCTTCGTCCCAGAATTGGCGGCATGTGGGGCAGAAATCGTTGATGTTGACTTCGCTGATGTCGGGTTTGCAGGCAGCGAAGAAAAGGGAAAGGATGCTGAGGGAGCGGGTGCATGGTTGGTGGTTAGTGAGGGTGTGGAGGCAGAGCATGTAGGTTATGGTGAATGTGCGGCACATGTTCGGTGTTGGGGCTGTGGACAGCGTTGAAGTCGCAGAAAAAGACGAGATTGGGGAGAAGTGAGACGGTACTTCGAGTCCATATAGTATGTTTGATCAGACTGTTCAGGAACAGTTATTTTCGGCAGGGGACCCGTTCGTAGCTTGTACCGAGGTGCATTGTTGACAATGGAGCGGGCGGGAGTCATACTATGCCATTGTCTGAATGTCAAAGGGAGAAAGGAGTAATCAAAGACCGTCAACAAAGGCACTGCTTCCCCCCGACGAGTGGACCCATACATTTCTTTGTCCTTCGTCGCCTCCTCACAATGTCATACGGGTAAGAATCAACTGAGTCGCATCTCGCGTCAATTCCATTCACTCATCCAATAATCAACGCATACAATCATACATGCAATACGCTCATTTCCAAAGATAGCCGCAAAGTCAACCATCGGTTAGCACAACCCCCTAAACGCAGCTGTTTCTCCCTTCGAATTCCACGCCGAACTTCACAGATATCCCCGCCTAGGCTTTGGTGGAAAAGTTTAGCGATCCCCTCCAATCTTTCCCTTCCTCATTTGCCAAAATTCCTCTCCAACAACCCAAAAGTCCCCACAACCCCCTCCCCAATCCCACCAACACTATACCCCTTCGCAGTCACTACAGCAAGCTCAAGCGTCAGCACACCCTCACCAAAACACTACAGACTCAAGGACTCAGTTCAGCAAAAGAAAAACTCACTATCCGGTCCCGGATCACCCAACCCCTCCATGCATCTCGTACTCTCCAACCCAACCTCCACCACCGTCCCGCCCACAAACTCCTCCTCTTGCACAACACTCAGCATCACCTCAGCAATCCTCTCCGGCATGATCCACACATCGACCTTCTCATCGACCCAGTTGCGCCGCTCGCTCCAGATAGGCGTGTTGACGATGGCCGGGGCGACAGCCGCGATGCTGATGTTGGAGTGTGGTTCGAGGGGCCCGAGGGAGCGGATGAAGGAGGAGAGACCGGCTTTCGAGGCGGCGTAGAGGGGGACGGGGAGGAGTGGGAGTCTGTGAGGGGGAAGAAGGGTGGGTTAGAGAAGTTATTTGGAAGATTTTGGTGGATAGCTGTGTATGTGTTGGGGGAGATGATGTGAGATGATATGAGTGGCTATGGAAGGGGAAGTCTGTGTTTTGAGACTTACTGCGCGGCGATGGAGGTTATGTGTAGGACTGTGTGGCGAATTGGGGAGGAGGTGGTGGGTTGGGGGGAAGAGGATTGGCGTTTGAAGACGTCGAGGGCGAGTTGAGTGCAGCGGATTGGGTGCGTTAGGTTTATTTCGAGGGTTTTGTAGGTTGATGCTTCTGGGATGGACGCGGATGTTTTGAACTTGGGGTGCCAGAAGTTGGACCAGGACTAGTTGCATAGGAGTCAGTTCGTAATTTTGGGGTTTCGGTGAAAGAGTGAGTGCTCATCGGATCTGGGTCGGTGAGAGATGCAAGGGAATATCATCAATCGGGGATATATGCCCTGGCGAGATGAGATGAGATGAGAGAGAAGCAATAACAACGTACCGGCTCAAACACCCCTGCCCCAGGAACAACAAGCTCCACGCTCCCGAATTCACTAACAACCCTCTCAAACGCTTTCTCTAGCTGTCCCCAGTCCGTCACATCTGTCTTCTGGAATACTGCTCGTGCTTTACCTCCGCTGCCGTTGACTCCATTGCCATTGCTATTGCGGGTGGTGGTAGACTGGGAAGTAGATGAGGAGACGAGCGCTTCAGCCTCCGGGAGGAGTTGCAGATCGGCAATCAGGACATTGCAATTGTTGGCTAGGAGAAGCTTAGTAAACGCGAGGCAGATTCCTGCTATATGAGGAGTCAGTAAAAACTCCGAGAAGGTGGCTTAGGGGAAAAGGGATGATGGAGACTTACAGCCTCCTCCTGTTACCAGAGCTGTTTTGCCAGAGACTTGGAGCGCCATTTTGAGACCCTAGGGTCTGAGTCGAGTGACCTGGACTATATTTATATGTTTGCCAGAAAGATGGCTAATTTTATTTGTGGAAGGTCAGTAGTACGCGAGGTGGTACTGACAGGAAATATGCCAGCAAACTATCCGAGGTATATATCAATCGTTGTCTCTTCGAACTGCCCAGACTCAGTGCAATCTAGGCCAGCTCGGCTTGAGAATTCGCTGTCACTCAGCCCTGAGTCTCGTCCACAACACAGACTCGCGAACGATACCAAAATTGCAAAAGGCCCAATGCAAGTCTTACATCCTTTCCAATGGTATTTATACATGACAGGACGAGCGGGACGTAGCTGCATGTTACAAGTGTTATTTCTCGACCCCGCATTATGTTAGTGGTTGAGTGTGCGAAGCTGGTGGTTGTTTAGCTTTCAGCTGATCTTTTGGCGGTTCTTGGATAGACGGGCTGAAGATACCCATCGACCTACCTAGCTGGGTAGGTGTTTCGTGGCACGTGAGGAAATGCGGGGTCGTTTAGCGAGGGAGGGAAGATGGAGTATCAGAGGCTTGAGATACGAAATATACCTAAGATTGTACTCCGAGTTAGTATCATTGGTAACCTGGCTCAGAGTCAAAATTGAGTAAGGATTGACGTTCTTAGCTCGCCTTTCTGGTCAAATGTCGATTGCATTGTTCGACAATGGCTGTTCGCGCTTTGTTTACATACTCGCCAATGAGGCCCCACGGAATACTTACCCCCATCTTCTCGGCCCAAGATCGTCACTGCATATGGACAGGACGAAACATTGTATCGTACCTGTTACAAAATTGAGTGAATAGTTCTTTGTGCCCATGAGCCGCCCAGCAGGCACTGATCTGTCAGACCAGTTGGTCATACTGTTCGCCTGTTCTGGCTCGCTTGTTCCTAACCTCAGACTCATCCCTCAAACCGATGACAGGCCACAGCACAAGATCTCCGACATTTAAAATTGGTATCTACTGTGTGGTTGCTTTTGAATTTGTTGTGGCACGGTAGTTGGTGCTGAATTATTGGTTACATTGTTGAAGGTTTTCTCAAGTTGTCCCGAGGTAGCTGTGACCTGGAACAGTTTAGACGCATAGTCTGTTGGCTACGCGGCGACATTATCATCTCAAACTGTCTCGCTGTAGCCATAATATGGAACAAAGCACAAAAGCACTGTATATAAATGTCTCTTGGTCTTACATTCTTTTCTATTATTTCTTCTCCTGTCAACCTTTTCGGAATCTGCAAGAAGAGATCCATCAAGTCAGTCAGCACTCAACACAACTGTCCTCGCACAATCTTCGATACATCTTTCATTACGATCCAAGATGTGTAAGCACCTCCAGCTCTGTCACATGTCTTGCCAGCACAACGGGCTTTCCAAGGATATCATCTGTCTCCCCGATGACCCTGACTTTGAACCAAACTTCTCGGAAATCGAATATCAAGAGCTCGATAAGTACCCTATGCCAGATTATTGTCCTTCCTGCCTGCTCGAGAGCGGTGACTTCAAAGGCATTCTGGAACCTCACCAGCGTTTGAAAATGCTTGACTGCCGTGCCTTTCAGAGATACGGTACCACCGAAGCCCTAGCATACGCTGACAAGGTGTGGAAGATCGCCGAGGACGACAAATACAACTATGGCGAACCAGAGTATTTCGCCGCTTTTCTGTCACCGCATGGATCATCTAGAGAGACTCAAGCCTTCCTCTTGTGGCTCTTGAATCATTTGAAAGTCTCATTCTGGAACCAGATTGTCAAGAACCATGAGAGCCCCAGCCGGTTTCGCCGCCAGTTACTTATCCAGCTTCAGAACTACCAGATCGCGAATTACCTTCAGCATGCCCGAGATGTCTATAACCCAGTTGAAGCAGCAAAGGAACATCGCGGAGAGGTTTTCAAGAACATGGTTGAGCATCCCAGCATCACCACTCTTTCTGACGACGAGCGTATCTGCGTCATATGCCATGAGCATCTTTGGGTTCCCAACCCCGATGATTTGATGGAGTCTGTCGTGAAGACAAGCTGCAATCATCTCTTTGGTGAGCGATGCCTTTCTTCTTGGATCAAAGACAACACAACGTGCCCATTATGTCGCCACCCATTACTGACTTTCAGAGAGGGTGTAGACCGGTACCTCGAACATGTTCGGGCTACGAGAGAGGCAATTGGAATTCCGAACTGGCTCGTCAAATTGAGTGGCCTTAGCCTTGCCGAAATCAAAAAAATCAGCCAAGAGACTGTCGAGGCAGACGCGCTCTATCTCGATCGACTCGGTATCCCCCGAAAATCTCAAGAGCTTAGTCGTGACGCATATTCCTATAGGAACTTTGGGTTTCTTCTACCGTAGGCCAGCCCTACTTTAGATTACCCTTCCTTCATTTTCTTTTGCTCTCTAATTCAGGGATCTTCGCAGTCTATATGCTTTTGCATACTTGATGCTTCGCCACAACTACAACTGCCGGGATCACGCAGTCTTTGGGCTTTCACATAATCGTTGCTTTCCACGTCCACAACTCAACGGGTTGACGTATGGAGGCAGAGCTAGTATTACTATCAATAAAATGTACTTCTACTATTTACGTCAGTATTCCCCATTTCCTTGAGTCGAAATTCATGTCGCTAACGATCATTCTATCATCCGCTCTACCCTTTTGATATACACACTAAAGGCTCATAGATCAAAATACTTCCGTGTCTGTGACTTCCAGATTGTTCTCACCACCCACGGAAAATTATGTGTAATTTCGATTTGAGGCTTGCGTCTTTTTGCACAAGCCAGAAAAACACGTTGTCTCTTCTCCTCCAATGATCAAAAGACGTCATTGCCTAAACTCCGCGAGCACAAGAAAGTCAATGGCTACCTCGTCTCGGAAGTCAGGATCCGTTCTTGTGAGTTTCATCTCACATCATATTTCTCTTGTTCCACCATCTAAACTTAGGTATACTTTTCATACAAAGTTCCGTACATTACGGACAGGCTTGAAGACATGTAATACATCGGCGCTCATACAGCCCGCCAATTGACTAGTTTTACAGATCTCCCGTTGTTCAGTTTTAGCGAGCTGTATCATGCGCCAGTGGTAGAACACTGCTAATTCCACATTTCAGAATCCGCGCTACGTCAGTACAGCGATGACTGACCCACCCAGTCTGTTTCTTTTCTGTCCCTTAGCCTGACACGGTATTTTGTTCCCCGTTCTCACTGATTCGAGGCTAATCTAACCGTTCCATAGACAGAGGCGGTAAAAATATATTTAAACCTGGATATACACCTCTTCCCTCTTGTCATTCAAAGTCAGAAGTTTTCTCCATCCATCCAGAAGGACACTGCCACAAGACATCATCTACAGACCCAATTTCTAGCTTCGGTACTACCAAGGATTCCAGAGAAATCTCAGAATGTGTTTCAATTACAAGGCAGTGTACGCAGACTGCCCCACGCACATTGGTCAAGCGCATGTTTTCCCTTGCGCAAGCCCTCAGACTTGCTGGCCAAAAAGGGAAGGATTCATCCACCTCGAGCAATATTCAGAAATTGCAGGCTCTTGTATCGATCTCCCAGATTTCTGTCCCCTGTGTCTCGCAATCGGCGGCACCTTCGGAGATATTCTGAGTGATGAAGCCAGAGATGAAATAGCAAATCATCCGTTGTATCGCGACTTCCATGTCTATGACAGCGTGGTCAAGCAGATGTGGGAGCGAGTTGAGAGCCACCCAACCAAGATTCTCGTTGCGTGCAACGATGAGATCACCGACAAAGCTGACCGCGCACCAGAACTCACATTGCTAGTATGTCTAAACCTTTACCACCTGTTGGCTTTTTCGTTTTGGCGCGAGGTCCGCCGACAAACGAAGTCCTAGCATAGTCAAGCGTAAACTCCTGATCCAAATGCACATGTACCTCATGTCCCAAGCCATGCGGGAAGAAGTTCGTAAACACCTGCTTGAAGAGGCACATAAGTCAATCAGACCAAATCTACTGATGACTATCCTCCAATCTGTCGCTCTCGATGACTTGGTTGATGAAGACAGCAATTGCACTATCTGTCTGCAGCCTTTAAGCCATTCGGATGGCATGGTCAGAGTAGACATACCTGTCAAAACACCTTGCGGTCATATTTTCGGTACTGAATGCATCTGTACCTGGATCAAGAATAATACTAGTTGCCCCAATTGCCGGCGGGAGCTTCTATCTCTCGGGGCGAGTCAGTCACTCTTGCGTCGCAGCAAGCAGAGTATAGAGCGGTAGCAAAATTGCCTATTTTCATCAAGGGCATTCTTGGTCTGGATTCGAGCGATGTCGAGCCCGATGTTGACATAGCTATAATCGCAGAGCAAGGTCTCAAGGCCTATTTGCTACATGAGCAGGAAAAGGAACATGTTAAGAAGACCGACGCTAATCCCGCCGGATTGGCCAGCCTTGACTCGTCTGGTAATTACCTCCGCCCTACCGGATCCGAAGAGTAATTGAGGCCATACGATTTCGAGATTTTGTATCTGGGCTGTCTTTAGGATAGGACTGCAACATATAATCATAGAGCATAATTTAATTGTAATTTTAGGACCGACTGAGACCATTCAACTGTTACTGCCTGAATTGTTCGCTGTGCGCAGTTGCAAGACTTTTACAATTTTGAACCCTATTATTCTACATGACAAATCAAGTAATATTCTTACATTCTATCCAATAAGTCAGAAGCTGAGGCTCCTGTCACAACAACGTTGACAAGCATGATCAATAACAGTAGATTATTTTGTGGGAGCATGGGCCACCTCACCTCGGTATATTGTGCTTTGAACAACTTCCAGGGCGCCCAAAAGCCAGCTCAAATCAATCTTGGGATCATGTTCTTTGTTCTTCGAGATACTTTGTTCAACTCGTCCATTGTGTTCATGCTTTCGCTAAAGAGCATTGTACTTGCCACTAGTCAAATTGCCTGTTAATAACTGTTAAACATGCCTGGAAACAATGGTGATTGCTGAACCAAACAGTTTTTGGTTTTAGTATATTATAGATGACCTAACTTGGTGGTGGACTTTGTGATGGATAATCCTCTCGGAAGCGTTCCATCCCGAACTGTTGCACATTCATCACGAGCTTGTTTAAGAGACACGGAAGCGTCATAGCTCGGTCAGTAAATCGGTCATCAAGATGTGTGTGACTGAAAGACTTTATTTCGGTCAATGCAAGCATGTCGTAACAACGCATCATGATTGCGATAACGCAGGGAACAATTGCCCAGTTAAGCAAGTCGACAGCGCGTACGATCTTTTCTGTGAGAAGTGCTTTCTTCTACCAGATCCAAGAGATTCCCCACTCCATGAGACAAAGGACGGCCGGCGATACACGGGCCCCGCTTGCTCAGAATATGTTTATGGCGAATTTCGTCAAGGAATTGCTCGACGTCTCTGGGCTCAAGCCAGAGACCACATGCATGATCAGGCAAATGATATGTACGTCTTCACACACGCAGAACCAGACGTAAAGTGGCCACTGCCAAATCTGGCACGAAGAATTATGGGGGGAATGCATCTAATCCTTATGTGCGATTTCTGGATGCGGCTAGACACCGACCATCCTTGCACATTACCAGAAAGAATGCTCATTCTTCAACTTCATATGGTTTGCGAAAAGAACCGGTTCATGCAAGAAGGCACGATTGATGAAACTGAGAAGCAGCCACGCGAACTCAAAGACGTCATTACAGGTTCCGTGGAACTTGTCAGCCTTGAAGATACCAAGGATCAAAAGCAGTGCTCGATCTGCTTCTCAAGCTTCATTGCTGATTCTGATGATGGGTCGACAGACTTTCCAGCCAAAATAAAGAGATGCGGGCATGTATTCGGGGAGGAATGCATAAAGGAATGGTTGGAAACAAACCCAAGTTGTCCCGTGTGTAGAGGCGAAGCTCTGGTCTATGAAAACTTCGAGCTTTACAATGACATGGACGAATTGTATGACAGGTTCTTACAAGAGCTTAGCGATGACGAAGCCGACGAGAGACTCGTTGGTGACCAGCAAGATCACCCACAAGCTCCCCCACAAAACCCCTTTGTTGAATTTGCGCATGGGCTTCTCAATGTGGGCGAACGATTTGTAGACTTAGTCCATGTTTACCAGAACCGTGACGCAAACCGGAACGAAGACGGCAATCAACTCGGACGTTTCATAGAGAATAACATTGAACACGACGATCCAATGGACCTCGATCCAGAACCCTATCCAGAACAAGTCGCTGATCAGAATCATAGTGTTGCCGTAGGTCACCCCACTGAAGACGCATATCCAGAAGAGGACGAGGAATGGGAAGAAGATGAAGAGGAAGACGAGGACTATGAAGAGCAAGACGAGGACTATGAAGAGCAAGACGAGGACTATAAAGAAGATAGTCCTGCAATGCCGCTTTTCATGAGAGTCCTTCTCGATACCCGTGAGAAACGAGACTGCGACTTTCTCTTCATGGGCCTTACTGAAACTCAGATGATGTTCATGTTCAGACACAGGTGTCGACCCGTGAAGCGAGAACAGCCAGGAGAGCAGTACCCTCGTCTTCGGGAAATGGACGGAGACAGTTTTCGATGCATCATGTACTCTTTCGAGAGAGAGAGCTGGGAATAATCTGTGCAGCGCAAGTAGATGCATCCACGATAATAATAGAGTAAAGATTCTTTCTTCAAAGAATGTAATTTGATCCCTACCACCAGTCGTTAGCTGATAAAAATTTGACACAATTGTGACCACTTACCTTTGATCCACGATTGCAAATAGTATACCTGTAAATCAAGTACCACAAGAGATGAGAGAAAGAATCGACAGGAATTGCTTGCTGCACACGCCTCACTCGCTATATTTTTGATGTCTGTCGGCACCAGCACCAAATTCTGCCCCTTTTTAAGCGAGCTCCGCTAAGCCAAAAGGTCAATACACGACACTTTTGCAAAATAAGAATTCGTATCGGTGCATTTCGGTTCCACGGAAATACTAGTATAAGAAGCCAGAAAATACAGACTCAACAAGTGCCCACTCTAGGCGATGCACAGCTAAACCCCAGTAGCACTGGCTATTTGGTAGTCTAACTGCTCTCAAACGGCGGGGATTGACAGATGGTGGGTTTGCCCAGACTTTGGAGACACCCAATGTCGAACTTGCAGGATCTTGAAACTCCAGATTTTGTCATGCTATAAGATCAGACCCATCATGCTTTCCCTTTGGACATGCTGGTAGCGCTAGGAGCACCTTGAGAATAGTCAAAGCGATGTAGGAGGACAGAATATCGTCCTGAAACAGCCAAAAACGTTTGTACAAGCTAATTCATAATTTCTAAAGATCCCTCGCAGTCGAAGTCTTTATTACGTCTTCCTCTGCTCAAGATTTCGCGGTCTTTCGGCGGACGCGTGAGGAGATTGTGGTATACCCAATTTTGATGCGGGGTAGAATCTCAAGGTGCGGGGTAATATTTGGAGATCTCGATCTCTCAGTGATGTGGAGTCAATGTTCTCTTGTAGTTGATTTCCGCGACTTCTGTGCAACTCTAAAGTGCTAGAGGAAAGAGCCTTGGACGTTATCTCGATTTCCCAGAGGATAAGCCCGCCGTGGGGGTGGGGAAAGTTCTGGAGGAAGTGCCGTTCAAAATTGCCAGTGGTCTCCACAGATGCCGTTGCAGTTGCCGTCGAAATCTGTAAGACTAATGACGGGAATCGATGATGTCAAATTGTGCAGTTGTGAAATGATCCAAGAGAAGAGACATCGACCTTCTTAAATAAGTTGATTCCGACTTACAGAGCCTAGGCAAGTGTAAATTGGTCGATGGGTGATGAAATGCCTATCATGTGACGGACTTTCCAGGAGGTTTTCCGGTCCACCGGGTCCCACAAACCCACCGCCTCAACTGGCCCCACTGTACCTCAAAACATCTAAGGCAGGGTTCTGGTAGGATTGTAGGTACGAAGTATCCTGTCTGGAATCCAAATAACCTTGAGATCTGCTCGGTCCGACAAATCGGATTGTTGACAAGCTTGTAGCCTTGACCTTGATCGTCCCGATCCTTCATTGGCTGCCATACCGACTGATTGTATCTTACTTATATTCGCTCTTGCTCATTGTATGCTCCCGGGCCATTAGACAGCTGACGTCGGAATCGATTGTGCTCTTTTTCTTCTTTTCTCGACTACATATCTCGACTTTTTCGTTTCCATCCTTCTATACCGTACCACTTTGATAAAGCTGTGATGCCTTATTCATTCAAACATCCAAAGTTAGGTCAGATCCAGGGAAACTCGAAAAACGATGTTGTCCAGTTCCTCGGAATTAAATATGCCTCCATTAAGGACAGATTTGCGCCAAGTGAGGTCTTCGACCATAGCGGAACCGGTGTAATAGAAGCAACAAAACCAGGGTAAGCCAGTGGTTGTCATTGTCATTGTCAATGTCAAAAGTTCTAATACACTCACAGGCCTTATGTCATATCACCACCAGCCTGGGATATGGAATTTGGGTTCATTCAAAAGTCCCTTCCCATGCCCGAGATGAGGATGTCTGAACTGGATGGGCTTAATCTCAATGTCACTGTACCTCTGATCGATGGGAAGATCCCGAGTCCGGGGAAGAACCTACCAGTACTCATGTTTGTTCATGGGGGCGGATTTGCTTTAGGCTCGAACGCTTGGCCGCAGTATGATCAAGCTCGCATTGTGAAGCTGTCAGCAGAAATGGGGAAGCCAATCATCGGAGTGGGGATCAAGTAGGCCACCTTTGACCAGAATCTGACGAGATCAAATGCTAATTGGCGATCACAAGTTATCGAGTGGGATTACCAGGCTTCCTCACCTCGGAAGAGATGAGAAAAGAAGGCTATGTTGCCAATAATGGCCTCAGAGACCAAGCAAATGCCCTTCGCTGGATCAAAAAATTCATTGGGGGATTTGGTGGAGATCCAAACAGCGTCACGTTCAGTGGCGAAAGTGCAGGATCAGGTTGGTACACACTCTTTCGAGATAAAAACCACTAACAAGGTGAAAGTCTCTGGGAATCTGCTTCTGCATTCCACGGAACCGCTTTTCGAACGCTACATGAGTATGTCTGGTACCTCACTTACGATGAAACCACTCCCGCCACCAGTATCCGAGTTTGCTTACTCTTCTGTCATCGATATGTTTGGCTTGAAAGATCTTTCTGGATCAGAACGGATCAAAGCTCTCTTGGAATTGCCAGCCGAGAAACTGCTCAGCGTTCCGCCAAATATCCCTCTGATGCCGGTTATAGACGGCGACTTGATCCGCACCACATTAGAATTCGCTCGCGTTAGCTCTAAGGAAGACTCATCTGAGCTGGATATGCCTGGAAGGAAATGGTGCAAAGATCTCTTGATTGGAGACTGTCAATTCGATGTGAGTTCATGCCGAGGTCAAACTTTGAAAGCGTGACTAAGGAGGGAATAGGGCTCCATCGGGTCATTCATGCTTGGACCAAAGACTGTCAACATAGGCAAAGGATTTTGTGACTCGATCGATAAAACACTTGCGGAATATCCCGGGGCGGCAGAGAAGGTTCGCCATGCTTATCACATCACGCCAGATCTGCCCGATGAAGTTGCACTCAAAAATGTCCTGCAATACTCTACGGATATCGGGTTTTATGCAACCGCTCTGGCTTTTGCCAAAGGGTGGCCTGGAAAAGCGCATCTGTATCACTTCAACGAGCCGAATCCTTGGGATGGACAATGGAAAGGAGAAGCTGGTCATGTGTTGGACATTGCTTTCCTCTTCCAGAACTACAACGAGTATCTAGCGCCGGACCAGAAAGCCGTGGCAGTAAAATTTGCAGAAGATGTCATCAAGTTTGTCAATGGTGCTTGCGACTGGAAGCCTTATGGGGAAATTGAAGGAGCTCGGACTTATGGCCCAAGTAAAGATGGAATCTGTGGTGAATATGTGGAAGGCATTGCCAAACCAGGTTCGGGAAGAAAGAACACGATTTTTGAGCTTGCTGAAGAAGTTGGCTTGGAACATCTATCCGCTGCCTGGCGTAACTTCATGACTGGCAATTGATCAGAAGAAACTTTTCAGATTTCGGAATATATATGCTCAGATCAAGTGGGAGAATTCCCGAAGCCAGCTCTTTTCTGAGACCTCGTGCACAATGACATGACTGCTTTATACATGAAGGTCTTGACATGCTAAGCGAGTGAAGATAACAGGTGGTCTTGTAAGTCTCAATCAGTACTCTGAACTGTTGTTCAACGTGTACTTCCAATCTCTAGAGCGATTCACGAGTGTGGAATAATTCACATGGATTCTTTGAAGTGATTTGGGGTAGCAGATTTACTTTCGGCTCGACTTGTAATCGCATGACCATGTGATTGGCCATGAACGTCCGCATCTGCGGCTACCTTCATGCACATGTCGCCAGACCCGATATATTACGCTGTGAAACTTCGGCAAGATTATGCCGAGTGATTTGTTAATTCTTTCGTAAGAGAGGACACGAGGCTAGGTGATTTGTGAGAACGTTGTCAGATAAAAATACCCCACTCGGCAGAGAAATTACCCCACCAAGCCCGCTGAAAGTACCCCGCAGATCTGAGTTTCCTGGGATCTGGACTCGCAGTTCGGCTTGTGAGAAACAAAGAACCGTCTCGAAGTGATGTGCTCGGGGAGGAAATCAATGCCTTCTGTTCTTTGACAATCTCTATCAGCCAATGATTGAGTAATGTCCGGCTTGGTCGGATTCTGATCAGGCAATAGGGAGCTGAGTTTGGGGGTTTCCCGTGGGCTGCTTGGCGAGCATCCAAACAACTTCGTTAGCATGACCCGTCTTCAGCCATATTGAGCCCATCTGCGGGGCTAGAGCTCCCACATGTAATATAAGAGAACTGCCTACTTCTCCAAAATCTCCCTTATTTCTGCTTCTAAGTAATAACAATCATCAAAATCAGGAGACAAAGACGATCTCGAACCAAATTTTTTATCATCAAACTGCCCCGAAAATAAGTCACGATGCCAGCCTCAACTTCAAAAGGGGAGGATTACCAGAACATCTTCCACTGGGCTGAGACACAAAAAGATGGAGCGATTCCCTCGTTTGCTGTGAGGAAGAATGATCCATACGAGGTAAATGAAGTATTCCAATTTCAAAAAAGTGCTGGCTGACAATTATCTAGTATCAAGCGGGGTTCGGCAATCAGTAAGTGAAGTCGGCAAAGAAGAGCAGAATTACGAAACTAACTTTCTGGAAAGTTTCGAGTCAGAAGCTGTTCCCGGAACGATCCCACAAGGACAGAACAGTCCAAGATGTGTGAGATTCGGACTGTATGCAGAGCAAATGACAGCATCGGCATTCGTCGCTCCCAGACCCAGCAACAAGAACGCGTGGCTCTATAGAGTTCGTCCTGCAGTCGCCCATGAAGGATTCGTAAGTGATGTTACAGTAACTTACCATGAACCTTACTGATAGGTGATACAGACGGATATGCCAGATAACGAGGATACCGAGTCAAACTTCATGCCAATCAATCCCAAGGTCCACATCTCGCCAACTCAACTTGCATGGTTGCCATTCGATATTCCCACGGAGGGAGGTATCGACTTCGTATCCGGCTTGAAGACGGTTGCTGGCTCCGGCGAGCCAACACTGCGAGAAGGCATTGCCACGCACGTGTACACTGCCAACACTAGCATGTCCCAGAAGGCTTTCGTAAACTCAGATGGTGACTTCCTCATCGTTCCTCAGCAGGGAAGCCTCGATATCCAGACAGAGTTCGGTCCAATTTTCGTGCAGCCTGGCGAGATCTGCGTCATCCAGAGAGGAATCAGATATCGGGTAGACCTACCAGATGGCCCTTCGAGAGGTTATATCCTGGAAATCTGGGGAGCGAACTTTGAGTTGCCTGAATTGGGACCACTTGGTGCAAACGGACTCGCAAACTCACGTGATTTCCTCACTCCCAAGGCGAAGTACGAGATCAAGAAGGAGAGATGGGACATCGTGTACAAGCTCGGTGGCAAGTTCTTCAAGAGTACTCAAGGACACTCACCCTTTGATGTCGTTGCATGGCATGGCAACTACGTAAGTGAAACAGTCCTTCGTTCCACCTAACCCTTGACTGACTATCTTCCTCAGGTTCCATATAAATATGACTTGACAAAGTTCGTCAATGTCGGATCGATCTCAGTCGACCACATCGATCCATCCATTTTCTGCGTTCTCACAGCCAAATCTCGCGATCCAACTGCCCCTCTCGCCGACTTCCTCATCTTCTCGCCTCGCTGGGACGTGGCAAGCCACACCTACAGACCACCCTACTACCACCGCAACGTCGCATCCGAGCTTATGGGTCTGATCTATGGTGGCTATGGAGGTCGCTCTGACTCCTTCCAGCCCGGTGGAGTCTCCTTCGAGTGCGGTATGGTACCTCACGGAGTCGCTTATGAGGAGTTCAAAGCCGCTTCCGCGGAACCACCGCCAGAGATGCAGATTTCGAAGGGAGCTGTCGCTTTTATGTTTGAGAGTAGCAGACCTTTCACCATCACGGACTACGCGTGGAACAGCAAGAAGAAGCATGAGCACGAGCCGAAGATGTGGGATAACCTGGTGGATAACTTCTCAACGCATCAGAAGGAGATTGAGGAGATCTTGAGTAAGACAAATGGACTCAAGATCTCGAATGGGAATGGCTTTGCAAGTGGTAGTGCGCAATGAGGATATGGTGGGGTCTGTAAATAAGAAATATTCCCTCTTTCCATTTGAAGCGAAGATGTCTTTCGTTGTTCCAATGTATGCCAGTGCCACGCAGACCGAAACTCATTTGTTCTAACCAATACCTTAGTGTCCTCAAATACCAAGAATCTTGTTCGTCTGTTGAAAAGTGAATCAGGCTTTCAAGAAATAGAACTGTATACCATTCGTCGACAGGCTCTCCCGGGATTTCCGAGAAGTCTTAGGACATGTCACGTGGTGTTTACACTGGCCGTCGTTTTTGGTTCATCGTCCACCTTTTCGATTTCGCCGTCTTCGGCCTCTCCTTATCTCTGTATTTCCAATAAGCCGTGCTTGATCTTTGTGCGTTACAAGTTGACAGTGGGTGTTCTACATAGTCGTGTTTTCGTCGCAACCCGTACCTAGATCTCTTTAGAGGTAGCCAAACGCAAACTACATCTACCGTGCCGTATGATGTCACTAAGTGCTGACGACGAGCCTCATCCACTGGCTCGTGAAAAGGAAAGCGCGTACCTTTTTCATGTTGATCTAGAATTTACGCTTAAGTCATGCTGTGGGAAATGCAAAATGGAGACAGGGAGCGAGGATAACTCCTGGTCACATGCTGGGGTAAACAGACAGAAGTGGCATTTCGCATTACACTCTTCAAACGCAATTTTGAACACCCATAGACCAGCTCCTAACAAATCATGCACTCTCAGCCAGTTTCACCAGACCCTCCAAGTTGATACTCTTCGGCCTCTCAATTGGCAGACCCAGTGCTCGGTCCCAGATAAGTTGAGCCAATGGTCCCAATCCTCTGCTGACTCCGAAGGTAGCAGTGTAGTAGAGAGTCTCGTGGAAGCCATAGTGATGGAAAAGAACTCCAGAACTGGAATCGACGTTGGGATATGGGTTCTTGGTCTTTCCGTGCTCCTTCAACACCTCGGGTGCGATTTCCGAGTTCTTCTTAACGAGCTGGAAGACTGGGTCCTTGGCAATTTCGGGTCGAGAGGATGCATAGTCCATGAGAGCCTCGAATCGAGGATCTGGTTTACGGAGAACTGCATGACCGTAGCCTGGCACAACTCTGCCTGACTTGAGGGTGGACCACAGGTAGTCGGAGACATCTTTGTCGGTGAACTTGGTTCCGACGTGTTCTTGCATTTGAAGAATCCATCTCAGGACTTCTTGGGCGGCAAGACTGCAAGTGTTAGTAACGTTCCAAGCATATCGGATGTCGGCTACTTACCCGTGAAGCGGTCCAGCCAGACCTTGAAGACCAGCACTGTAACTCAGGAAAGGATCGCTCAAGGCACTTCCCACCAAGTGAGTGGCATGAGCAGAGACATTGCCTCCCTCGTGATCTCCGTGCAGAGCCAAATACAGTCGCAGAAGATCCTGGAAGTTCTCATGCTCCTTTCCTCCCTTGCCAAGCATAGCAGCAAAGTTGTAAGACCAATCTTGCTCCAAGTCAACCTTTGCTGGAAGAGCTCCGCCACCCCGATAAGAGTTTTGATAGATCTTGGCAGCGATTGTTGGAAGCTTTGCAAGAAGGGAGATGCTGTCGTCGAAAGTTGGCTCCCAGTAATCGGCCTTGTTGATACCTGCCTCATATGCTTTCGCGAACTGAGAGGTATGAGAAAGTGCCGAGACAGCAATTGCGAATTGTGTCATTGGGTGGAGATCTTTTGGAAAGTTGTCGAGCATCTTGTTCACGAATTCTGGAAGTTCTGACTTCTCGGCAAGCTCGCGAGAGAATACTCGTACTTGAGAAGTGGATGGGACTTGTCCTGTCAAGAGCAACCAGAACATAGCTTCCGGCAGCATTTCCGTGCCAGATGTGCCCTTTGGAAGCTCCTTTTGGCAGTCCTTGATGGTACGGCCGTGAAATCTGATTCCCTCATTTGCATCAAGAACCGATCCTTCCCATACCATTGCCTTCAATCCTCTGTGTAGCTGTCAGATATGCTTTCCGAAAGCTTGTACCATCATACCTCATGCCACCAATTGTGTTCTCAACCTTCACATCCCCAATCACTTTGCCGCCCAAAGCTTTGACCTTCTTCAAAAGCTCTCTCTTGGCTGGAATGGCCTCCTTGAAGGTTGTCTTCAGATCTGGCTCGGAAGAGGTGGCATAGCTTCGATAGGCAGGCACAACGGCAGGACGGACAGCTACTGGCTATGATAGTTTTAGTACTATGTCAATATCACATAGTTTCGGGGAAAGGCTTACTCGAAATGCCCTCAATGCCGACGAGGCAGTCCTCGCATTCATGGCCATGTTTAGAGCACGGTTGAGCGCGGGGTATTGTGGGGTACCTGTGAAGCTGTAGCGAAGGGATTGGGTTCGATCTATGTGCTATGATTGAGTGCAATTATAATTTTGGAATAGCCTCAATGTTCTTACGGTAGCAATCAACAATTGAGAGGATCAGCAAGCAAGTTCAAAACAGTTTTGGGAGCTTGAAGTCGGTCAAGCAGGTACAAGCCCGCATGCCCGCTAGAGCTTGGACCGAGGTCATCGATTCCCCGCCACTAGCCGTCAGCCGTTTTGGAGCCGGATTCCCTTTGAGCGCTGCCGAATTGAACCGCCTCTACAGCAAAATACCATCCGATGACGGACGGATTTTGACGTGTATTGCCGTGCTTTGCTTCGTTATTGATTGATCAGCGACGACAGGTAGGGACGTATTTTGGTGCTGCCCTTTAATTCCTGTTTTCTCTACTGCGGTCCTGCGGACGGTTATCTTTCACGATGTTGCGCAGAGTAGCTTCAACAGTCCCTCGGAGAGTGGCGACGAAGAGATCCTCGAATATCATCTTACGAAACTTTACGATATCCGCCCAGAGAATGTCTGCACTGAAGCCTCTCGAGAATCCTATATCTGCCACCCTTCCATCCGACTCATTCCAGCTTCTCCCGGAATCACAGAAGGCTGGGGCAGCGGAGGATGCTTTGTACGAACAGCAATTGAAGGATGTAGAGGCATGGTGGGCAAGTCCAAGATATGAGGGGATCAAGAGGCCATATTCTGCGGAAGCTGTTGTATCAAAACGTGGAAGCCAGTTACAATCATATCCGAGTTCGGTCATGGCAAGGAAGCTCTTCAATCTGATCAAAGAGAGGGAAGCGAAGGGAGAACCAATACATACCAGTACGTCCTGTTGCTCGTTGCGGGTTGAACGACTCTAACAATTTTTTCAGTGGGCGCCATTGATCCTGTACAAATGACACAACAAGCACCGAATCAAGAAGTTCTCTACATTTCCGGGTGGGCGTGCTCATCGGTCCTCACGACGACAAACGAAGTCTCCCCAGATTTTGGCGACTATCCTTACAATACTGTCCCGAACCAAGTACAGAGGCTTGCGAAGGCTCAGTCGATGCACGATCGGAAACATTGGGATGCGCGGAGGAAATTGAGCCCAGAAGAGAGAGCGAAAACGCCATACGTGGACTACCTACGACCGATTATTGCAGATGGAGATACTGGGCATGGTGGACTTTCGGCAGTATTGAAGCTCGCCAAGCTCTTTGCTGAGAATGGTGCTGCTGCAGTACATTTCGAGGACCAGATGCATGGTGGAAAAAAGTGTGGACATCTTGCCGGCAAGGTGCTGGTGCCAGTTGGCGAACATATCAATAGACTAGTTGCGGCCCGATTTCAATGGGATGTGATGGGCTCGGAAAATCTGGTGATCGCCAGAACAGATTCGGAGAGTGGCAAGCTGCTCAGCAGTGCTATCGATGTTCGAGACCATGAATTCATACTGGGAGTTGCCGAAGAGGGCATTGAACCTCTTGCGGAAACCCTCCAAGGCATGGAACTGGCTGGTGCTTCAGGAGCAGAAATCGATATCTTTGAGGCGGACTGGGTTAAAAATACCAAACTGATGACCTGCGACGAGGCCGTCGTCAAGCAGTTTGAGGCGCAGGGAGTGTCCAAGTCCAATATCGACAAGTACCTGAAAGAGACCGCAGACAATCGCGACATGTCAATCAACAAGAGATTACAGCTCGCATCACAGTTTGCCGATAAACCCGTCTACTTTAACATCGATATACCGAGAACAAGAGAAGGGTTCTATCATTACCGTGCAGGCATGACGGCAGCCACAAAGCGTGCCATCGAATATGCACCATATGCAGACCTACTTTGGGTAGAGACTGGCGATCCAAATGTCGCCAACGCTGCACAATTCTCTGGAGAGATTCGGGCGAAGTACCCTGGAAAGGGACTAGTATACAACTTATCACCCTCGTTCAACTGGATGGGTCACGGCTTCTCAGACGAGACTTTGAAGTCATTCATCTGGGATATTGCTAAGCACGGATTTGTTCTCCAACTCATTTCACTAGCTGGTCTACACAGTACAGCTACGATCTCGAACGAGTTGAGCAAATCCTTCAAGAAAGATGGCATGTTGGCATATGTCAACCTGGTTCAGAAGAGGGAGAAGGAGCTCGGTGTTGATGTTCTCACTCATCAGAAGTGGAGTGGTGCATCGTATATCGATGGCATTTTGGGTGCTATCCAGAGCGGAAGCAGCAGCAGTAAAAGTATGGGAGATGGCAATACGGAAGGTCAATTTTAGACGCTGCCACGCATGAATGGTGTTGAAGGTCGGAATTTTGAATACACCATTTGATTATTTGTTTCTAGACGTCCTTCTATGTCTTCGCTCTTTCCGACTTTGGTCAGCGAGTGTACCATTTGCAATTTGTTCCGTCTCATTTCGTTCGCTGGGAATGGTAAAGTGCCACTCCCCAGTAGGCGTACCAAAACTTATTGCTTTCTTCCTCACAAAACCTTCTATTGTGTATCAGCATCATTATCTTTCCGGCGAAAGTATTGTCGAATTTCCATCGGCATTTATATCTCAGTCAATCTTATCACTCATTCATACGCGATCCAACAAGCATTGTCTTCAAGGACAGAAAACCATGGCGGAACCCTACTTAGATTCACCTTTAGATTCACCCCCAATGACCGATTCTGGGGGCAGCAGCTCCCAGCAAGTCAATCGAACGAAAATACACTTTCGGAACTCTGCCGAATGGGACGTAATACGCACGGTCGATATATCCATAGCACTCCACACCCAGCTATACCCACTCGTTATCAAGTGGATGAATGAAATGGAGTTGAGCGCACAGTTGTCTGGATCTCGCAATGATATCATCTCTTCGTCACGACCGCGGCAGAGCTTCATTGTCGCCTATGAACTCCAGATTCTCCACAGAGCATTCGGCGATTACCCTGCAGAACTGTTACATTCCCAGAGGAAAGCCGACCAACTTCGCGAGGAGGACGCAGGATATCTGATAGGGATTCAGCCACTTCAAGATGGCGGCGATGCAATCACAAATAGCTTCAAGGTGAAAGGGGATAATTCAGCGAAATATACCAGGCATCGCGAGGAGTGGAAAGCCGAGAGGAAGGAGTACTTGACAGCAAATACTTGGGGTAAGCCCATTCTTACCTATCACTGATTATCGTCCTGTGGTCCAAATGCTTTAACACAGCAACAAAGATGCCCAAGTAGCCGCACGGCAGTGACTGACCTCCACACAGAGCTAACGGAAATTGCCGTTCTTCCCTCATATCGGAACAAGGGTATCGGCTCCCACCTCGTAAGGCTTTGGCTCAAAAAGGTCGACGCTGCGAATGGCAGTGCCTTTGTATCCGCCACATCAAAATCAAAATCCTTTTTCGAAAGATTCGGCTTCGAAACGAGAAAGATCTCAACTTTTGACCTGGGAAGGCTCTTAGAACCTTTCGTCGTTCACCAGATGACAAGGTCAGCCAGAGGGGAGCCCACCGATACGAAGCCTATCGAGTCAAAATCCTGGTGCTCTAAATGGGTTCCCATCACTGGTGCCATAGAGATGTGAAGATGCCCCCGACCACGCAACAGCCAAGCCTCCACGTGATCATCTCATCTGTGTCGCTCGTCTTGAGGGGTTGCAGTACTGTTTCGCAGGGGATGTTTTGAGGTATTTCGGGTATGATGCACGGTTCGACACAGCGTCGTTTGTTTACATGATTGTAACATCTGGTGTTACTCAATTCATGGTCAGCGTTTATTATTAGCGAGCACTGCATGTTACTCTGACTCGTTCGTTTACCTTTGTCTTACCTCATTTGGTCGCAGCCATCCAGTGATATATCCACGTGGCTCACCGCATGTTTAGTAGGTACCAACAACGGAACGTACCATCCCCAACGGCCCAGCGGCCTGTCAGCCACAAGTGTCCCAACCGTCAACACCGCAACCGTACATTGCGTTCTTTACAATTGAATTCTCAGATAACCATTATCCTGGCTCCTCTCATTACCAGCCATTCGCATCGATCAACTAATCTACCCTCACATCTCCAAAAATTGAAATTGCACCAAAATCATTTGCTGGCTGGACCATATCAAATCAATGCCGAAGACGCCAAAGCCCACCTCCATCCACCTAAGCCAAGCTACATCAGCTGATCTCCCTCCTCTCACCCGCCTCGACATCGCCGCCAACTCCGCACACCCGCTCATCGCACTCTCATTCCCTTACCCGTTCCAAGCACTGAAACTATTCCTCGCGCATCTGAAGTTTTGTTTTGAGAGGAGCGGGGAAGGAGAGGGGGAGTATAGGATTTTAGTGGCGAGGCTGGGAGGGAGGGAAAGATGTGCTGAGGAGGAAGAGGTGGGTGCGGATGGGGATGCGGATTCAGGTGTTGACGTTTCCTTGTCAGTTCCGGATGGGGATGATGAAGAAATGAGGGGAGAGATAGTGGGGTTTGTGATGTGGAGAGATCGGAAGTTGGCTCGAGAAAGGAGAGAGGATGATGAGGATTGGGATTGGCTGGCTCAATTACCAAAGGGTGCGAATATGAGTCTGTGGAAGAGGTATACGGAAGTCATGAGTTCAGACTCGCAAGAGGGGGAAGGCGATGTTGGTAAGCATCTCTCCCTCTCTGCTCTCACTCTCACGAAAATGTACGTCTGAATCCTTAGACAGTGATTAACACCAGACAGAGATCCTCAAATTAGCAGTATCGCCGCAACACCAACGGCGTGGCATTGGAACAAAACTGCTCGAAGCTTGTCTTGACGAAGTTGGGGAAAGGGAAATCAGAGTCCGGGCGTCGAAGGACGCGAAAGCATTGTATGCGAGGTTTGGGTGGAGGTGTGTTAGGGAATTCAAGCTGGACTTGAGGGAGTGGGGGAGGTGTAGGACGTATGCTAATTTTGAGATGGTGAGGGGCGCTGATGGAACAGTATCTGGTGCTTGATGACTTATGGGTATTGTTGGTTGGCGCTGGTGGTGTTTGTGTCACGCAGAAGGGCACTTTTGCTGTGGGAATTTGTGCGTTGTCCCCGATTATTGTGGACGGCGCAAGTGATACAAGAGACATTAACACGTTTATATCATATAAACTTGAACACACTCTTTCCCTCAGGTGTGACTGTCTTGCTAACGTATGCCTGCACTCTTCAGCAAGGTCTTGAGCCGAGTATCTTGACTTGAGAATTCTTCAAAAGTCGTCCCTCCAGTAGGCTTCTTATGCAGATCAGGAGTCCTGTTTGACGATCTCGAACATTTCGTTGGATTGTCCCATTTAGACTCAGCTTGTTTACTTGCCTTCCTCTTCTTGGGGTTTGTTCTCTCGTGTGTTGGGTTATCATCTTCTGGTTCGTTCTCTGGGCCGCCCGCAGTGGCTCCAGGGATCGCTTCGAGCGAAGCTGTTCCTTCATGGGCATTCATGCTTGAAGCTGGCGCAAGGGATTGCTTCGAGGATCCAGAAACTGTTTCAGACTTGGTGTATTGTTGTGATACCGTCAATGACCTTTTCTGCCCTGCTGCAAGTTTCGTGTGGGTGCGTGCTAGGGGGCCGTTGGGAAGTGGATTCCGCGGCCGATTTCCAACCTTCCTCGAGGCAACGTCTGGATTTTTCATCTTTTGCTCGCTCAACCGGCGTTTAGACGGCGCAGCAGCAGCAACAGCCTTCTTGATACCCGTGTCTGGAACAGAGGTCATCGAACTGTCCTCCTCCAATGACTCCATCTGTCGTTTATGGATCGGAATCGATGCCGCACTCAGGCTTGTAGAAGAAGCAGAAGCAACAAAGGTCGCAGGATGTACAGTACCATAATCCGTCGAAAGAATGATGGGTACTTGAACCGGAACCGTAGCCGTGACACGAATCCTTCCATGCTCTATTATCCATCCCATCTCCTCATCATTGAATCGTATCTCAAAAGCGTTTGCCCAGTCATTCGCAGAATCTTGGCCCTTAGCAGTAGCAGCTGCAAGCGTCGGAGGTTTTGCGAAAGACTTCGATGGAGGTCGTGTAGATCGAGCTGAAGTTGGTATTCGCGGACTTGGTGATTTGGAATTCAATATTGCAGACACCGACATGTCTTTGACATTTTGGCGCCCCGAATCCATCGAAGATGATATGCTGGTTGGTATTTTCGTCCCACAGCTGATGCTGGCCAGGCGAGCGTGAAAAGTGCTTGCTGTTTAGATTTTTCAGTCTGCGTAGTGATACACGAATTATGTTTGCTATGATTGGGACTGAGATTGAAAGGAAGCTGGACAGACTTCAAAAATTCCTCTCCTTCGGGGTAAAGAAGGAAGGAATGATGCACCACAGCGATGACCGCACTAGCGAGTCACGATTGCCTTAAAGAGCACATCGGGTGACCTTTGAAGAGAGCTGTACTAGAGACAAATGATCTCTTTGGAAAATTTCTTGTCTGATTGCAGACGGGCTTTGCTATTAACAAGACAAACTTTGGACTCGCTGAAATATTGTGTATCTCGCTTAATTTGAGGTCTCGTACGACCATTTCCATGGCGCTCAAAGTATCCGTGCTTTAAACTATTCTATCACATTAAAGATTTCTAAGCAACCTAGGTAAGTTTATTCTCGATTCTCTTTTCTGCAGTTGATGATACTACAGATGCAAATCAAGAAATGGAGGTGGCTGTTCACATCGATCTTGTGTTATGGATGAAGAAGGTGTGTTCAAAGATCACGCAGTCTATTTTGCTAGATCCCTCTATCATAACCTGTTCCGAACACGCAATGAGTCTTGCACCACTTTAAATGTCCCAAGATCCTTCTAGAGGCAACAGTGATGTCAGCAGCCGTGTATCAGACGTCTATGATCTCTCAAGTTGGACAGGCTGCTGTAAACAAGACCGCATATATCACACGGCGTTGGCCTTCGTGTCACAGTATAAATACCGGCCCCAGAGTTCGCTACAGCCGGCCCAAACACTTGACCGTTGAATGGACCGCCAACAGGTTGCATGATGGAGTTCATGTTTCTCAGCGATTTACCGTGGCGGCCGCTCTCATACTGATATGCGAAAGGCGCACTCATCCGTTGTCTATGCCACTGCATCCCTGGTAGCTGGTTGAAAGCGAGTATTCCGCTACCTCTCGGTACACCTCGATACATATTATCTGTAGAGAAGTACTGGGCATTTCCCATACGGGAGGCAAATCCATTCGCCAACCCCGCAAATCGTTGGTTTGCATTGTTGACATTCTGCTGCATAGCTTGCTCTGCGAGCATCCGGTAGTAATCGTCCTGAGACATCGATTTTCGTCGTAAGTCGATGAGCTTGTTGCTAACGGGAATGAAAGCGTAACGTATTTGTTCTACCCTAGGGGGGGATGTTGCTTGACGTTCTGGCTCGTCCTGAAGGTTTGAAGTTGGAGCTGGTGCAGAAAGAAAGACCAATTCAGGGAAGAATTCATTTTTTTTTATATTGTTTGAATAGCATCCTGCAAGCTGTACCAGTCAGGCCAGCGGGGAAGGCCATTCGAAAGAAGTGAGAATGTTGCGATTCAACTCTTCGGCCATGAGCCGAGAGCTAGACTGACAGCAGCAGAGCAGGCAGCCTTTTTGACTAGATGCTGTTGCAGTATCAAAAGTCGAAGATTAACATATAGGATGTTAGCATTCATCCGCCAGTTGACTAACCACTGGCATCGTGAATCAAACGAGATCTTGCCTCATATCTAAACAACGTGGTAACGGAACGTGCTACGCTATCCAAAAATCCCACGGCAACATAGTAAAATGGGACGAAGAATGACGAATGAGAACAATAGTGAATGCGGTCAAAAGTAATGATATCTAATTTCACATGTCTAAACATTATCTAAGTACGGCCTTAATAATTCCCGATTCTCCAATTTCAGGGCTCTTTTGAATGCACAACACCGCTACCAGTTCATTCTTCTCCAAAACACCCAAGAGGACCGACCTACTGGACCTAAATCAAGGCGCTGTCGAAACCGGTCCAGCAGAACTCCACTGATTTGTCGCTGTCCCCGTAACAGTAACGCTCGTCGCAACATACAAATTATACATCTTCCCTGCGCCACACGACACGCTCGGATCGCCCTTACAAGGCATCGTACACGCCTTCGGCCCTACTAACGAAGCAGGTTGTGGTGTCGGAGCTCTTGTTGCAGCATAGCATTCTCGTCCGTATTCGACACCGGCATAGAGGAATGTGGTAGCCGGGTTGGCGGATCGACGAGCGAGCGCGGAAGAGATGCATAGGTCGGGCGTCATGCTGTCGTTGCTGAAGAGCTTTGGCATGTTGTGACCTTGATAAGGACCACCAGCGGGGTCGTTGTAGCAGCCTAGGGAGGCGAAGCCACGAATTGCGGATATTGTTGCGGTGGGTTCACTGGTGATGGTTGAGAGGGTGGAAGGGGTACTGGTGGACGATGGAGGTGAAGTCGTGGGGGGTGAGGTCGTGGGCGGTGAGGTCGTGGGCGGTGAGGTCGTGGGCGGTGAAATTGAGGTCGATGTACTTGAAGAGTGCGATACTACGGACGAGCTTGGGGATTCTGTTACCGAGGAAGAAGAAGTCGAGGACGTTGTGGAGCTTGAGGTTGATGAGGATACCACTGAAGAGGTGGTCTGAGACGGTGGCTCCGGAGTAATTGACGATGATGTTGATGACGTGGATTCAGAAGTGGTCGTTGATGCCGACGACAATACCTCCGAAGAGCTTGAAGAAGTCGTTGACGAATCTGACGAGACACTAGAGGAGCTCGATGAGACGCTTAGCGATGTGGTTTCCGATGTCATATGTGAGGAGCTGAGCGACGTAGTCAATGATGTTGGCTGCGAATCACTAGAAGAACTTGAAGACGCTGTGATCGAGGATGACTGGCTCGAACTTGATACTACAGCAGTCAAGTTATTGTACATGGTCAAACGAGAAGATCCGCCACACTGCACTGTTAGCAAATTCTCGCTTTCGTCACATATTCCGGCAACTTACGACTTGAAGCGGATTTCCCTTGCACAACATGGAGCAAGAGCTCTCTACCGTAATATTACTTCCAGCTGACAACGAGTTCCCACAAAAGCCTTCACGCTGTTAGCAAGTGAACAAATATGACTTGAGAAGGAAACTCATACATTCTCTGCGATACTCAATTCCGAACCAAATGTAACCAGCGCAGGTTTGAGCGCATATCTCAACGGTCATCGAGTCATCTGCGAAAGATTTCAAGGACAGTGCTCTGCCCTTAGTAGACTCTGTGTAACATCCAGCATACGAGTACGACCCGATAGTTCGGACGATAGCAGGGCCAGTCTGAGTGGGTGCCGTACTAGGCTTGGTCGATGTGGGAGAGGTAACAGATGTCGTAGCTGATGAGATCGTCGTTGAAAGTGAATTGCTGATGGACGTACTTAATGCCGATGATGTCGATGCGCTTGAGGTCTGCGAGGTCCTGGATGACGAGGAAGACACGACGGGTGGAAGACCAGGAATCGAATCGGGCCCCGGTGTGTAGCGAGTCCGATCGTAGAAGATTGAGACGTATGTACCATCACCTCCACAAGGCTGTGTCACATCTCCAGGACAGCTCCAAGCACATTTCTTCAGGCTTTCATCGGTACTAACACTGTAAGCACAGGTTCGAATTATGAATGCAGGATACACTTACTATCTGAGATATGTTGGAGGGGTATTTCCACACTAGAATGATCGTCAGTACACTGAACCATATGACGCCCACGAACGCTTACCCAACATTCCGTATCTACCCCATATTAGCTTTATCACTCGCGAGTATAGGTTACACGACTTACGATATTCAGTTCCGGCGAACCGGTATCCCCCAGCAAAGCATTGTTTCTGGCACCAGCCGTTCTCATTCTGAGCTGAGCTCTGCCCCTTGCTGAGCAGGCGTCCACCACCATCCCAGTAGCAGCCAAGATACATATACTGAGAGGATCCGTTCGCAAGCAAAGGCCCAACTTGCTGAGTGATAATATTGGCTGTGACTGCAATATCGTGTACCCCAAATGTGACATCACTCCGAGACTGTCAGCTGAATTGTCTAGCAGAAGATACAAACAAACACACAAACGAACTTACTCGGTATTCAAGATCCAAACATCCGATAGCGCATGATCGAGACGATTCACACCAAGCGGTGCAGCAACGATCGACACCTGACCTTCTGCACAACCATTGACATCAATGAACTGGCCCTCGTGAAGATCAACCAGAGCATTTGGCGCTAGAAGCTCTGTGCCGACTGGGGGTTTGCTCTTGGTGATTTGAAGTGCGGAGCCGCCTTCGTTACAGAGCCGAATGTACTTTGACTGTGTGGTTCCATCAAGAACGTTACCAAAGTCCATGATGAGAGGCTCTGTGTAATCCCAGCCACCTTCCATAGTCGAGACCGAAACGTTTGCAATCGGAGCCGTTGAAGCGGATCCTGACAGGATGATGTACTCGGCGCCGCCTGTGGTCCAAAATTCCACGAAAGAGGTATACGTTCCTGTCGCACTTGCCATGAACTTTACCGAAACGGTAAGAGACCCTCCTGTCTCAATGACATCTCCAGCCTTCGGAATCTGTGCTGAGGTGAAACCGTTCCCAAGATCACCGTTGGTGATGTTGGTCCATTGAACGTCGCCATTGATAGTATTGGACCAAGCAGTGCCTATGATGCTGAGAGGCTGAGCTCCAACATTGGAGAGAATGAATGAGGCCGTAAGTCCTGATGGAGCGCCTGCTGAGCCGAGAACGATCCCACCAAGATCAATCTCGGTAGGTGTGATCGTCATGAAGGCATTCTGTGAAACGACTCTACCTGTCAGAGACACCGGAAGCACAGTGCTGTACTTGGGGATTCCATTCGTCGTGATGATGTTGAGACTAGTACTCTCCACGCCGGGTATGACCTTCCCGAATGATGCCTGTGGCACATCCTGGACGACGGCATTCGTCAGATCCCAGGTCACCGGGAAGGAGAATGTTGCGTCTTTCAATAAAGCACCTTGAGGAAGGGTTGAGTTATCGCACTTCCAGTTCGAGTTGCCAGTTGTGCAGCCATTGATCTTCGTGATAGGAATCAGTGCTTTGCAGTCAACAGTTCGAGTAGCATTCGTGCCAATAGTGACATCTCCAAATTCGATCGGATCAGTGCAATTAAGGGGCAATGCAACCGGTGAGCCCAAGCAGATGACATTTCCGTTATTGTCGGTGGTGTAAAGTCGGCCATCTCCGAATGCTGGCCTTTGGAACTTATTCAAGCCTCCAGTGGCGGGGAGAGGAATTGGCTGGAGTACACCGTTGACGGGAACAGCGTTGAAAGCTTGGAGACCAAGACTTGGGTCAGAAATCCAAAGGATGCCTGTACCCACCTGTCCTTTGTAACTGGTTGTGGTAGGAATTCCGACTCCAACTCTGCCAGCTGCTGGTCCATTTGACTGACCGACGAGTGTGAACGAAGGAGCCCCGTTCGAATCTAACCCCATCTTATAACAAACCGTAGCTCCACCAGTTGGTGTAAAGTAGATATATCCACCTTCTAGTGGATATGAGCCGACACCAGCGAAGACTGTCCCCTGAGCTGTAATTGTCTGAATGACGTTATCTGTTCCTCCCGGTCCTTGTTTGAACCCTCCTAGGTTGTTGGCATTCATAATGTAAGCCTTAGAGTTCTTACCCAATGTGACCGCGATTCTTGAAACCCCTGTTCCTTTGAATACTGTTGGATCTAGCAGTGTGACGCCGGAAGATCCCAGATCCCGATCTCCTGCGTCCATAGATATGTATTCATAAGGCTCGAAGTAATCGTTGAGAGTAATCTTTCCGTCTGTTGAAACACTGAAACTGCCGACCACTTCGTCCAGAGTTGACAATGGGGTTCGTCCAGAGGCTCCAACGTCACCGTTGGCATGACCTTGGCCATTGCTGAATTGAATCAATTGAGGGTTCAAAAGAGCGAGAAATACACAAAGCTTACCCGGTCGCGAGGAAAATACGATTACCGTCAACGGAAAATCCCATACCGCCTCCTTATCGTCAGTATAGTATCAAGGAGCCGAAACGAAAACGCACCTTGCCAGATACCAGCTTTCCCGCCTTTCTCTACCAAAATATCGCTTTGAACTGGAGGAGCTCCTGGACTAGATTCCATCGCAAAGATCGAAGTCACGCCTGCTCTGCGTTAGCTAGTCCAAGACACGATAGTATGAGACTGACCAACTCCTGGTGTCGTGCTCACCGCCACGACCATGCCAGTGTAATTGAACAAATCGCAATGGCCTCCAAAGCCACCAAGTACGACGCCATTCACCATTGCAAGAGATGGTCGCTGTAGGACAGTGCCACCGACAAAGTACCTGCGCTTGTCAGAATTTTATAACTAACACAGACGAAATTACGGACCGTGCAGGATCATTGTCGGCATTATGGCCATCAATTAAGATGGGGAAGCCAGGCCGATCTTGTAAAGTAAGAACATCGACGCCATAGAATTGGTAGATGCCTTTTGAAGTGTTAGCAGATTGAACAGTAATTTGTCTTGTTTACTGGGAAATACCATTAGCAAGGCCGCCGCTCGCTGCTCCATTCCTATATCCTTTTGAGAAGAAATACGCGGTACTGGTAGTAGGGTCAATAATCGGGGTTCCCTATTGAATTATCAGAAAGAGCACAGGACTGTCAAGATTCGACGGCTAAACTCACAATCACTCCTATGTAATCGGGAATGTCAGTACATCCGATGTCTTTCTGCAAAAATGGTGGCTGGACCGTCCGGGAGTTCAAAAGTGTTCCATTCACAGCATCCAACGTGCGAATGACGTTCTGTGCAGACGCGAGGAAAACCAGCTGTGTTCCACCTGGTGGCGTGTAGACGAGTGGTTTCGCGTACCATCTCTCCTTGTTGCCATATGTGTTTTTCCACAGCTGTCCAAAAATTGCAGACCCGACTGTGTTTGGGTGTAGATTGTGATTGTCTAAATAGCCTGATTGTGATGGGTCTGCATCTTGAATCTCGTCTGTGGGAGCGAGAGAGCGAACCAGGACTGGCACGAAGGCCCAAAACAAGTATATCCTCATCCACATATTTCCAACTGGTTAGGAAAGCTCCACGCCAGAAAAGGAAAACACTCGGTAGCGACGGGATGAAGTGGGCAACGGTCAGAACTAAGGGCGAACGGGAGAAAACGACATCAAGAATCAAATCGAAGGTGCTGCAAGGACTTTATTGGAAAGAGTACAGGCAGGGAAGCAGGCGTGGTCTTAGCTTCACTAGCTGTGGGCTGCACTTCCCTTGCCTAGACCTGTGTCACCGCCCATCGTGTACAGCACTAGCTTTGAGAGAAATGTCCGAAGAGGAATACAGATAGTCGGGACCAGGCAGGGCCGGATGAACAACAATGGGAGAAGGAAGGTCCCCGGACATTCAGGCTTGAGCGCCTATGAGCCTGGTGGGCTAGATTCTAGGGCTGAAGAGCTACAACAAACTCGCAGCCGAGTGGCGTCGAGACAGGGTTCTTCCCCACGCCACAATATTGATTGTCAAGCTGACACTGATTCGCGTGTTCAGCTGCGAGCGCCGTTTTGGAAGGTTACCATAACCCCTGAATATCGAATCTGGAAGGAGGCTTGTTTTTCCAAGCTTTGCTCGGTACTGCTTATTCGTCAAGCTTTGCATACCAAGGCTATCGATAGTAACTGAATAAGTGAGCGGACAAAAATGTATCATGTGCAGAAACGCGCGCAGTTCATTTCGTTCGTGCAATATATGCGAATCATTCATCCTTTTTGAGAAGGTCGAGGAACAAGCAAAAGGGCCTTGTAGACATTCGAATTTTCCGGGCCATCATGGATTCGCGTACCTGCGTTAGTGAGAGATGTGCTGGTCTTTGGGGGTCAATCAGAAGTCTGGAACTCGTAGCTACTTTAGCCAAGCCTCAGCCTGCCACAAACTGAGCTGTCGATGGGATAGGCTTTTCCAGGGACTCGCTATTGGCTGCCAAGCTTTATCGTGAGCTAAATCATTCCGTGTCCCACATCACAATGAAGATGGGGTTGAGATAGGAAAAGGCCAGCGGAGCCAGATGGCGGCCCATGGTGAGACCTTGTACTGCTCAGTCTCCTGCAAGAAGCCAGTCTGAGGAATTTTCGCGATTCTGGTACCGGTAATCGACAGTTTTCGATGCTTCTTTTCGATGTGAGATCTGATGGTATTCTGGAGAAACTGGAAAGGGGCGCGCCGAGGGGGGAATTGATCCAAAGCACTGACAGAAGCTTAAACACGGGATGAGCACGCTAAATACCCCCTATCTTCTTCGACGCGAAGGACTAACCCTCTAGGCGAAAGCTTCCCGAGACGACCTTGCCCAGTAAAGGCCCCTTGTGCCACGAGCGGATGGGGGCGACACGAAGTCCCAGATCGACCTTGGTAGGATCAGTAGAGTGCTGCTGGTCCAGTGTCACGCTGCAGTTCAATAGTCTTTAACTCCTCAATAATCCTTCTTCTCTGTCTTTTGAGTTTTGAAAAATTCTGCTCCACTTCGGTCCTGTCCACCACTCACCAAATCAAATCGTGCTATTATCATGCTTCGAAAGAGCTACAGTGACGTTCTCGCAACAGACGGCGACCAAAATCACTGTCCTTCGAGGAGTTCTACGAGTCCATCGTACTTCCGGACATCCGCTAAGAGGAAGCACTTGTGTGACTGGTGGCACGCGGAGGCTGTAGATCTACAGACTTCCAGATACTTTGACAATTGGAAAGCCGGATAAGATCTCTCACACCACCTATGGTATTTTCGAGCACATGACATAGGTTTGGTGATCTTGAACGACATCAGCCCGAGGCCATGCCCAAGCAGATTCGAGGCGAAGTGGCCTTTGATGAACTGCTTATGACGCCTATCATGCACTTTGTTCCGGATAGTGTGGCCAGTTCACGCAACACAGTTATTGTTGCCTTGCGTCAGATCTCGAATATCTCAAACCGCCCACGTAGAACTTCATCAGCTAAGTCGTCCCGTCGTCAGCTTTGCGACGTGTCTGCTAGGTCCGAGTCTGTAGGCGCAGCATCGGGAGGGTTGCTTCGAGAACAGATGTCAATTTTGGGATTGCAGCTGGGAGCACATCAAGTAAGGAACCCCCGACCCCTCTCCGAGATATCAAGATGTATCAGATCGTACCGTAGTGTGGAAACATTAATTTGGACCATTCTCGGAGCTCTGGATATCAATCACCTCTCCTCGTTGCCCGGATGCCATAAATTGCGGACTTCTGGTCCGATGTTATGTCAACTCGGTCCACACTTTCACTAATGCGCTGTAGTTGAACCGTCCGAAGCGATCTTTGAGTATTGCACCGAACGTGTCTCGATTTATGAACCCTCTGATACATGTTTTGCTCGAGCAGTGGCGAAATGGTGAAATTGTTCAGCAACCTCTCAGCCATCCCGTTTCTCGGGCCCATTCAGCCCAGCACTACTCGTCGATGCCTGGTAAACACCTTTATATCCTTCAACCTCCCCAGTCATTTCCTCAAAAACTATTTGCGCAAGCTTGGCATTCTCATAGAGAACAAGCCCATTCGGATTCTTGACCTCCATCAGCGCGCCCATGGCCCCCTGATACCCAGCATCGACGACACCAGCACTGATGCTCACGCCCGAACGCCACAACGATGACCGAGGGAAAACACTCGCCATGCAATTTCGAGGGATCTGAACGGTCTCGTTGAAGTCGACCAAGTAGGCGCCAGGCTGGAGGGTGATAGAGCGGCTGGAGCCATCAAAAGGTAACAGGGAAGTTTGGGCCCCTTGCCGCTTACTGTTATCGAAGTCAATTGTTGCTGCTGAGGTCCATTTGGACACTTGGCGAAGTGTCAGGTCTACTCCGCATGGCTGCTGTTGCTGGGCGACATGACGAAGATTGCGGACCAGTTGACGAGAAGCAATTTCGAGGCCACTGAGTATCATGGCGTTGTTGCGTCTTGAGACATAAAATGGCCAAATTCGGATGTTTAAAAACTGGGAACGGGATCTCGGATAAGGAATCTGAGATGGAACTCTGGTGTGCGGCGAATATTCCTAGTGGAAATGCTTGTAGAAATCACAGGTACAGTTGCGCCTCATGATCAAGAAGCTTTTGGGGGAAGACGCGAAGTCGTGTCTTAGCGCGTTCATGCAATCTTGGCAGGCTCAAGATAAGATTGCCAGGATCAGGATCTTAGAAATTTACGGACGATCACTCTGAGACCCCAAAGATGCCTAGATGTGCAGGCAATATTATTTACCTTTCCTCCTGATCAAAGTAGATCACATCAGCTGAGCGTTCTCGCTCCTTGATGATTCTTTATGCGACTGCCCGACCAGGAGAGATGTGTGCAGCTCCCAAAGACCTGCAATCCTACAAGTCCACAAAACGCCTCCATAAATGTCATCTACTGCGTAACGTCTCACGGTCTGTCGTTCTCAGACCCTCGGTTGGCTTCAAGAGACTGCGGCAGCAAGCCCCATCCCAGCAGCTCATCATGACCCTTCGAGCCCTGTATCAGCCTTGAAGCAGAACATATTCTGTTTGGTCTGCCGTGTCTCCAAGCAGATATGGCCAATGACAATAGACTTCCGCCTGGTATCTGAACCGCATATGCTCATTATTTCCTTGGCCTACAGTACCATTTTACAGAAATCAAGACTGCTGTCAGATCGGTGGGTCTTGACCTGCTTCAGTTCTTTCGTCCATTCTGTCACTTCATACTTTTGAAGCCCATAGGGACTACCTGAAATTTTTGTCAAGCTCAACATCTCTTTCCATGCTTTCCCTCTATCCTCAGTTGTGCCTTCACCGAGTAGTTCTCTACAACAGATAAAGTCTCGTTTGTTCCACTCTTGGTTCGCGCCCTCGCTCTCCGTCCTTGGCATCCGCTCTCAGAACTCATTGGACACTTTCGCGATAACAAACTGAGTCTAACATTGCGTCTCCCATGCTATCTCACCTCAGTCGATCCTGTTGACCGTCTGGGAGTCCTCAATTATCTTATTTGTGCTTGGTCTGTGGAGTGCTGACTCTTGGCGACCTCCGAATTTCAGGAAGCACCTTCCCGTATCACCGCAACGTTTTCATGACTACAGTTAGAAGCTGGTTCTTTGTTAGCTGAAAAGAGATTGTTTCACATTCTACGACGTGCAACAAAGGTCTTATGTGCCGAACTACGATTGCCGTGTCTTGCGGACGTTGTGCCCAATCCGGCGATACTGGCCGAAGAGTTGAAAGAGCTCCACAATACCTTTGTCTTGCTTCAGAGGAAGTATCCAAGCAAGCAATATTCAACTGTTCATGGTTTACACCATTTGTTCAACAATACTTCTAGCTTCTTTTGAAATATAACGTTGGGACATGCATGCATTCTATGATTTCGAGGCTTTATGGGTGACCAAGGAGCTGCACACAGTGTATTGTCCGCGCTTTCAAAGATCCATGTCTCCGAGCTACAATTGAAGGCTTTTCTTTGAGACAAAAAGACCAAAGCCATTCATGGAGCATATCTGTTTGATGACTTATTGTGTATATAACTCGGCCAGTTTCACTCCTGCTCGCTAAGCAGCCTCTGATATTTGCAGTACAGCAAATTAATCGCTTCTAACTATCAAAAAGTCCTCCGATCTGATCAGATATGTCCAGCACATCACCAACGTCTGAGAGTCCAGAATCCTGTACAAAACAAGATTGTCCTTTGAACGAAGCTGGGATTACCCATCCTATTGGAGTCTACCTTCATGAGGGCAAAGACCACAATCGCTTTTGCATTATCTTTTCCAACTCAAACCCTCCCCCATTCATCTGGCGGTGCCTTGAGCAGACTGGAGCTGCCTACGAAGCAATCGTTGAGGCAAAGAGAATTGGAGGTAACGTCAAGGAGGCTGAAGCAGCTCTGGCAGCACTACAAGGTACGGTTGGGAAGTTCCTGGACTACCACAACGGATGCAATAATTGTTCAGGCTGTGGTCACACTTGATACTACCGAGACTTAAAAAACTGCAAGTGGTATGCTATATCATACTGTGTCGTGCCATTTCTGTTACAGCAGTGCGTTCGGACTCGCTGTAGAAAAATGGCGAATGGCTCAAGAGAACCATTCTTCGTTGGGAAAAGTTCTCGTTTTATATATTTGAATCTTGATGTTAAGTTTCTGGCTAGCGAATCGAATATACCAAGTCTTAATCCCGAGTCCTTGCTTCGCGTACTTTAAGCAAGGCAATACACATCATCATCCAAAACTAACATTTTTGAAATGCAAAACTAAGTCTTATATATAGGCATTGACTCCAAAACTCGAATAAGGCCGGATTAAGAAGCCCCATCAAGCATGATCGCTGCTGATTCGTGACCCTTGTCATTTGGACGCGCAGAGGTTTTTCGCTCCCTACAATGATAGAAGGAACGCACAGATTATAACGGAGGTCTGCAACTTCAGTGGTGTCCGTAATTACTGCTGGGTTACGCAACGGAGGCCGAAACTTATGCTCTTTTCACCACTTGAAGCTTGGTGGGATGATGGCGGGGTAGATAAGCGAAAGTAAACACCTGCCCCGCAATGCAGCAGTTTTGCCCCCGGTCGATCATGGAATTCTTGCGGCCGCACCCAACCTACAAGTTATTATTGGGGACTTTGAAGAGACGTAGATCCTTTCATGCTATAATGCTATTCAGAAATATAACTTTTCTTAAGCTCTGAAGATCATAATTACATGGAGCAATATCAATACAAAATGACCCGATCCTTGAAAATTAAGCACGAGACTTCGAAGCCAAAACGAAAGGCTTTGTTAGCAGATATCCATCCCTTGTGCCTGTTCAGTCGTCCTCTAGGCGCACTGCACCACGGGGTACAGATCAGGAGACGGCCATTGCCTGATAGTCAAATTTGACTGTTGTGCCAGAAAGCCCGCAGCACGCACGCTGCAGCCGATATTTCGTATACTTCCTTGCGAGCCAGTCTTACTATACTTCGATAGCCTCAACATTGTATCACCAATATCCATGTACTGCATCTTCAACCTCTCGTCGCACAAGCCTCTCGCGCCGGAAGTCCCGGAATCACAAACAAATCTCAACCTATCGCTCAAATATTCACTGAGATTGGCCTTCAACGCCCACTAGCCCTGTTGGCGAATAAATCGACTGCTTCTGATAACCCCACGTGGAGAGATTACTACAAGGTCACATTCCCAAATACGTCACATGTCCCAGCGAAAGGTGATTATCATTCGTCTGAGCTACCACTGGTCTTTGGAACGCACCCGGGAGATAGAGCTACGGCTCAAGAGGAGGCTCCGAGTCAGTATATAAGAGGTGCATGGGCGAGGTTTGCGAGAAATCCACTGCAAGGTCCAGGGTGGAGTAAAGTAGGGAGTTTTGATGGCACTGATTTGGGCGTTCTGGTGTCTTTCGGTGCGAGTGGTGTGAAAGTCGTTGATGCTCGGCAGACGCTCTTGGATGCTAGGCGTGGACTTTGTTCTAGTCTTTACTCTTTCGTGGGTTCGTTGGTATTACTCCAACATAACAAAATCAATTGCTTGATGCGCATATGAATATAGCATTTTGTCCTCGGTCTAACTTGGCGTTCAGCAGGATATGCCATAGTATCTAACCATGGACCCAGGGGGGTTTAACTAGCAGTTCATATGTACTAAGAACTTTGTACTCTTTATGATACACGGTATGCGCTTTCGAAGTTAGCTTGATTGATGAATTGCTGGGGGTGACCTACTCATAGATTACCTCGGATCCCTTCCTCATCCCGCTTCCCACCCACATACCACAATTCACCTTGTCCTTGTACCTTTCATCCCCAGTCTCCATATCAATAAAGAGTCTGAACTTGTAACTGCTAGGGTCAACATTGTCGGCCTGCTCGGGATCGGCAAGCTGAGCGAGGATTTCAGGCGGGCCTGTCCGCCACCCGTGAGTTTTGACGACGATGTGGGCTGGTGGATCATCGTATGTTTGAAGAATATAGTTTGTTTGAAGATGAGCTGAGCCGTCGCCTATAATCAGTTGACTGTCCTGGCCACCGGGCTGAAATTTGTGAGTTTTTTTGCAAACCATCTAGCAGGAGAATTTTACCAAGCAAATTCCTGATCCCCACGAGCCTGACCACTTGCCACCAACAAAGGAGATCCAGTTGCGATGACCAAAAGGTGTAGAACCGACTGATATACGAGGGTTGAGTGTGACCGCCATTCGGAAATCCAGATGCAAGCTCGGATGAGGCAGTGATAGATCTGGGTAAGGATAACGTGAGGCCTGGTCTGCGGCTCGTGGCGTGCTTGAATATGGTCAGTCTAGCTTCCGTAAGGTATCCAGGACAAAACAGTACGCCCCATACAGATCTGGCCAGGGAATGACGTCCATGGTATCCGCAAAGCAACATGAAAGGAGATTGAGCTCATTCTTACGCTTCGTCATCTCCCATCGACCACAGTAAAGGCTGCTGATCCCGTGACGACATCCAGCCCATCTCACCAACACCCTTACTTGATTCCGAAGCCCATCCTACACGCATCCTTGGATCGCTTTCGTCGACTTGGTTTGGTATCTCTCGCAAGTTACCCCGAGATGCGTCTGGGCCGTAGACGGTCCAATTCGTATCTGGCGGGGCACTTTTGTTCCCCGAACTTGTATCCATTCGATCTGGCTGCTGTTCTTCGGCAGCAGGTTGAGGGTTCTGGTCGGGTCCTACACCGTAAAACATACGCATATTTCTGTAGAAACTGGGATCCATGCTGGGCACGAAGAAGCTTATCTAGCGGACACTGGTAGCGTGCGATGAAGCCAGGTTGATGTTGCCGAAACAAATGCCGACACTTCAGTTTCCTGCTGGCAAAACTCCTTTCCAATAAGACCTCGTAGAATTTTCACGAACGTTTAGTCTCGACAGAACAAGTAGACCAGGCAGATCATGACACGGTTGAAGATCCGACTTCAAATCGTTATTGAAGACACAAGTCGGAGGCATGTTTCCCCTCTTACGTATGCCCAAGCCCCACTCTTCCCACCAGCCACATCCACTCGCTAAAGGCTGTGGCGTTGACGGCTAAAGCCAAACAATATCTTGAAGTGTTCCGCGTTTCCCACAAAAACTATCTTTACAGGTTGTTCAAGCTGTAATTTACTTCATCCCGTTCTCAAAATGTTGAAAATGTCTTGGGACTGTTTTGTCTTGGGAACAGATCGAGAGGCTGGAAACACACTTTAACTTAGCGAGACAACTTCCCTTCAACGATGTGTATGTCGCGAGACAAGGAAGAGTACGGACTGGACTATTGGTGACCTTGTTTTTTTCGCAAATATCAAGTATACCGTGAGGAATAGCGAGTATCGCAATGAAATATATACAAAGATCCCTACGTTTCCACCACCTCCTTCATATATACACATATATTTTGGACATCCTATCGGCCTTTGTGTATCTAAGCGAACGGCATCATGATAGGCAGGAAGTTGACATATGCAACACCATTCGGGGGCTCGAAGCTGTACATGTAATCTCCCCACCAGGGGCCACCACCCCACCTAATGAGAGTCAGTAAATGTCTGTCAAGAACGGTTCACGGCATGTCTCAAGAAGCCCTCAATCCTGAGCAAGCTTTGGAAGAAAGCAATTTCTCGAGTACGTACCACAGAGCCCCAGTCCAGACATCTTTGTTTGCGACCATGTATGTTAGCATATCTGTGACGGCAGATTTACATTGAGCGTTGTTGCCGCCTGCGAACTCTCCAATGATACCCTTCTTGTTGTTGGCTTTCAGCCATGCAGTGGCTTCCTTAATGCGCTCCGAGCCAATGGTGGCAGAGACACAGGCAGTCGATGTGCCAGATCCATCACTGTCAAGGTATTGATGCATCTCGTAGATGATCTTGTCCTGAGGGTCGACAAGGTTTGCAAGATCCCCATTTCCGGCTGAGACCCAGTGCCAAGCTCCGCTCCAGCTTGTCCCTTCGACGAAGATGTACTGGCTGGTTGCTCCAGCTGCTCTCACGCCGTCAATGCATGCTTGCATAAGACTGAAAGTACTGACGGAGCCCATATCATGTGGCTCGTTGTTGCAGTCAAAGATCACCTTGGTATTGGAAGCAAACATCTTGGCTGTAGTAGTCCACCAAGCTTTGAAGGCAGCGTGATCACTGATTACGTTCCCATAATAACGGCCAAAGTTGTGAGGGTCGATGACTGCGATTGCTCCCTTCGTATTCGTTATGTAATTGACGTATGAAGTAAGTCCCTGCGCGTATGCTTGGTTGACGGTACCGGTCATCGTGGTGGGAATTAGACGTTCCATCATGAAAGCAACACCTGTGTATCGGAGTTAAGATTCTGACTTTACTTGAATGGCGAAGAGTAGGCATACGGAAAGTATTCATCCCCTTGCCAACCAACGTGTCGATGGTAGATCTGTTGATGTCGTCAGCTCTAGCAGAGATGTTTCACCTGAGCAACAGAAACCTACGTTGGTGGCCATATATAATCTTTGTTCAAAGTTCCTGGTAGATTTCCATTACCGAATTCGGCACCTGACTGATTGACGCCAAAGAATTGGAAGTTGCCAGCTCTTTTTTTCTTGTCTGGAGGAGCAGCAACGGCCAGCACAGCCGTGCTGACAATCAGTAGTAGGTTCCCAAGATGCATGATTCATGCCCAACACAAAATCGGGTTACGATTCAAACTGAACGAAGGAGTTAGCCAGAGATCAAACAACAGATCAGAAGAAGAACAAAGACCGGTTTATATATGTATTGTAATTTGCAAATGAGCCTCTACTTAGGCATTGATCTTCATATGGATGAGTTCTTGGTCATTTACTTCGGTAGTATCTTCCGGTCAAGTAACTCAGCTTGGCGAGAGCAACGTTATAACCTTGTGATCTATGAACTGGGGTGATCTTGATATGGATCATTTGATATGTCGTCGCTTAATCAATGATAGAAAAGGACAGGGGAAGGGAAGGTGTTTCCCCATAGAACTGAAACGATACAGGACAGGCACAGAGGTCAAGTGAAAGCTAGAACCTTGTGACGAAGTCTGTATTCATTTTCTTGCGAATAGACTTGGAAACGATCGTCTTCCAGGATCTCTAGACAATGACTGCTTGGATAGACACTTATTTACCGGACCAAACTTCATTGGAGCTGGATTCAAAGGCGGTTGAGGTAGTCCGCATCATCTGAATTGTTTAAAACTTTTGCCGAATTGAACAAACCTGATAAATAGAGTAGATACCCACCCCACAGTGAAGCTCATTTCTCATCGTATTTTGCGGAACGTAGCTCTCCGTTAGCCGGCAAAGTCCTCAGGAACCCCCGCACTTGCGGGGTAGATTCAGGGGCAACACTTCAACGTATTGTATCAACAATCTGCCGATGTGCGGCACTACGGCCCTTGCCGGCAAAACTTTGATATCTGCTGATAAAAAAATATTGACCTCCATCGAAAGCAAATCTCTCATCCATCAACTAGTTTGCTGGCTGAGGTACGTCAACTTTGCGATCTGCGACAAGCGCGCCGGTCTTGATCACTTCTGCCATCCACTTAGGGTCGATAGCTTCCTCGCTAAGGTACGGAGTGAGATCGACTCCTTCTTTGGTCTTGTTCATATCCTCGTAGGTGAATCCGAAGCCAAGAAACGCCCATCTGGAAGATATGGGTTAGCACGTGAGTGTCAGTTACTAGGGAAAGATAGACCGACGGATTGTGTTTGTTCTGGTAAGTGATTTTGTAATCTTCGTATCTGGGCTCTTCAATGACCTGACAGTAGTGCAACGAGCTGCCGGGAAAGACTGCGTTGACTCTTCCGGTCTCATTGTCTATTGGATGAGTCAGTTAATCCAAGTCCGTTCAGTAACCGACCACGGGAATTTTACTTCGGTACCAGGCTCTGCAGTTGCTTGACCAGACCGTATGCTTAATGAATTCTTGCGTGTGGGCATTGAAGGCGTCTGTAATGTCTTGCTTGGGGACAATTGACCGGATCGCCTCGCATTGCATCTTCTTGATGAACTTGATTGCATATTCGCCAACAGAGTTCAAGGGTCCCATCACCGAACCATTCTCGACGGGCCAGGAAGGTCCAATGAAGGTAACAAAGTTTGGTATATCTGGGACAGTGATACCAAGATATGCTTCAGGACACACCTTCCATTTGTCTGCCAAGTCGACTCCATTCTGGCCAACAACTGGGAAACGAGGTCGATAGCTTACATCGAAGCCGGTCGCGCAGACGATTGTGTCAACCTTCTTTGTGTTCCCGTCCGTGTCGATAATCGAGTCCTCGGTAATTTTATTCACTGCGGAAAAGTGGACATCGACGTTCGGCTCTTGAATGGCCTTCAGATATGGATCCCCTGAGAATATCAGTATTTCTTGTTTAGTGCGTGCTGACCAGAAGCTGCTACCTGGAGTAATTCTTCGACAACCAATATCGAATTTAGGTGTGAAGCCTTTTAAGAGCCTTTCGTCCTTGATGTGCTCTGCCATCCGGGCTGAGAATAGTTTCTGTGCCTCCTTTTGTCCTTCCGATTTGGTAAAGAACAAGTCCCAGAGACCATTCATCTGGCCTTCGAGATCTTTGGCATGCTCGACTAATGCCTTAGTGTTTGTTCGGAACTCCTTGCGCTGCTCTTCTGTGTATGGTGTACCATTGCCATCGTTTCCTGCGATCGAGATGAACCATATTGCAGTTCGGATGTACACATCTATGTGTTTCACGAAAGGCTGCATGTTCGGAAGGGTCTGGATAGATGAAGCTCCAGAGCCAATAATCGCCACTGATTCATTCCTCCATTGCTCTTCTTGGTAATCTTTGGGCCAAGCAGCGGTGTCTGTACTTATCAGTATACAGTGCGCACCAAAATGATTGAGCACATACGGACGACTCTGCCCTTGAACTTGTCGAGGCCTTCGATGTCAGGCCACTTGAAGTTGTTCAGAATCCCAGTGGCGTGGAGAAGCAGATCGCACTTCTCCTCAAAGTTTCTGGGAGCCGAGCCTGGTTTAGTTTGGCTAAGTTTGACAGTCCATTGTCCTTCTTCCTCATTCCAGTAGCATCCTACCACTGCTGTGTTGAATTTCATGTACTTTCGAAGATCAAACACCTCGCAGACTTTGTCCAAGTACTTCCATATATCAGGAGAACGACTCGCATAGAGAGGCCAGTCTGGGCTGAAAGAAGTTTTCTTAGCAGCACAACAGAAGCACATGAGGATACTTACTTCAGGGCGAAGTTGAAAGTGTATGCATGTGAAGGGACATCACAAGCTGCGCCAGGATACCTATTCTCAAGCCAGGTTCCTCCGATGTCTTCGTTCTTCTCGTAGATGACATGCTCCACACTGGACTTGTCAGCCTCTGAACTTAAGTCTCACCCTTTAAGCGGATGTCCGAAAACAATGTCCTTACTTCTGACATTGGCTTTGTATCTTGTACGCCATCATGATACCTGACACACCTGCACCAATCGTGAGGACTTTCATTCGTCTATTCTCTGGCGCCTTGAAAGTGATATTTGGGATCTGGTAGCCATTGCTGTGGTCATCAGCAGCCATTGAGCCATTTTCTCTCAGTTGAGATATATCTGGGGCCATGTTGGAAAGGTGGCGATCGAAGTCCTTCCAAGACAAATGGACGTTGTGATGAGAAGCAAAGATTCAAACAATCATGCAGATATTACTTTATTGAAGAACAACGGCGGGGGCGCCGTCTTGAGCACACTTTGAAACGATGTCCTACAGCGGGGTAAGGATGAACGGAGAAGCCAGTACTGATCGAGACATATTGTGCGCCTGGACCGAATGATACCTCATGTTTGCTTGCCTTTGACTTTAGCTAAGTATTAGCTGGTGCCTTTCCGTTGTTAGATGCGGGGCTGGTAGTACTTGGCTTGTGGTCGTGGTACCCACGACGTGGCTGCATGTAATATTCACGGTAGATCCTCCGGTCATCAACAAGAAAAATTTGCAACAAAGTTGCTAACAGGGTGGTAGACTTAGTACTCTGCAGGTGTATCATGAAGGAGTGGTGAACTTCATTTGTCAGTGTAAGTGAGGCAAAATGGAATGGTTGTAGGTAAAAAACTCCGTGCCGGAAAATGCGGGGTTGGTATTTGGACGCGTTTGTGGATGAGTTGGGAAGCTTGTCTTCCAATAGTATCTCATTGAGGATATTTCTATCATCCACACGAGAGTGTTTACTTCTCTTGTGGTTCTTGATGCAAAGGAGAGCGGGGTGTGTGTTGTGGGACCAGTGTTTTTGGGTGAAGTCCAACATCAACACTCAAGCATGTGCTCAGATGTGATACTCTTCTGAATTGAGATGGTGATAAGTACTTCCCACCTTGAACGATTCAGTGTCACGCTGATCCGTCTCTGCATAGTATCAAGCTCTATTTGAAAAGCTGGAAATGGTCATTGATGTAACGGTTGTAGAACCTATATTCAGCACTCCTTATAGCCAGATCGACAGGGCTTCACCCTCTTCCCCCTATGGTACAGTGAGGACCTTTCAGGGCACTCTGGCAACAGCCATTCTTCTCCAAATTCTTAGTCTGCTGCTGATGCGAGATAGGAAACTTTGAATCAGGTGCCCAAGTCCGAAGTCGAAACGTAAGCGCACTTGTGAGAATCTTGTGGAAGTTCCACCTGACGTCCGGACTACTCCAATTTAGCTTCATCTATTACCACGATAGAGGGTATTCAACATCTAGAAGCAGATCGTGGCGGGAGTTTTGGTGACAACAAAGCGGGCTGCCCTGGCTATATGGAAAGTGAAAGACGTGGAGGACAAAAAGCAGGAGAGCCCCAGACAGGAAGAGAGTGATGAACTTGAACACTCAAGAGGACAGTATATCTAGAAATCTAACAGAATCCCAGTACGTCACCTGCACTACTCAATACATTCATTCTGTCGTTGTATCCTTCGACCATGTACAAGCCAAATCTGACACGTGATTGGCAATTAGTTCCTATTCACCCATCGAGGCGCCCTAGCAGGACGGGTGTATCAGTTCAAGGGTCATGTAGTGACTCAAAAGGTGAAGAATCTATTGACTAGTCTTCCGTGGTAGATAAGGCTGTAGCTGTATCTTGATGTACTTTGCTAACTCGGTTCATCGCTTAACATGATGCCTGGCAGCAGTCACAGATTCTCGGCAACCTAGACAGGTTAGGCTACAAATCTGCAAGTACTTTTTGCGACTTCATTTTTATTCTTAGCAACATGCCTCGACGTGCCTACAAAGGCGAGAAATCCTCCCTCAAGCATTCCATTCCCTCCGTCCTGCTTCGACATCATCTCGCTTCGCGAATCAACCTACAATACGACCAAGTCCAGCAAACAACCAGCCACAACTTTCGAAACCACAACCAGTCAATTAAGACAGATCTCAGACGCAATGTGTAGGTTGAGGCTCTACTTGCTGTGAAACGCGTCTCTAATATTATCTATAGCTGCTTCCTGGAAGGATTTCCAACCTAAGGTGGAAGAGAAGGAGACCAACGCTCCGGCCGCGGATACCCTCAAGGCAGATGATATTACCCCTGAGCATTCCACCACACACTCCCAGGGACTGAATGCCTTCCTCAAACAGCTCTCCGGAGCTTACTCTACCGATGATCCAGTATGTTCATTTGTGTCCCTTTGCCTTTCCCCGTCTCTTTGTTGCACATAGCTGCCTCTCAAATCTTCCCAGTCAAAGCTGACTTTTACTCTTCTTCAGAGCGCCATCCACAAGGCCCAGACCTCCCTCATTGGTGCATTGAGAACCGAAAAGAAGATCGAGAAGAAGCGTGTTGAGGTCAAGAAGGACAATGAGTTCGCTGAGCTCTTCGACAAGGCCCTTGACGTCAAGGATGTTGGTAAAGTCGAGGTGGAGATGGAGACTGAAATCAAGGGCAGGGGAGATGGTAATGGAAAGAAGATCTTGAAGGAGGGCTGTTGCGGCTGTGGCGGTTGCGATGAGTTTTGAGGTCTAGTGGGAGAAGCAGGGTAACTGGGTTCTATGATGTGTGTCACTCAAGGACCATGCATGGCATGGGGAAGTGCGCCATAGCTGTAGAACTCTGCCTCTACAAAATTAGATAGCATGGATTCTCTTCAAGCGATAGCTTGTTGAATCTCTGTCTGTTAGTCTCTATTTCTTGCTCTGATTGATCATCACTCTGTTCTAGGTGGCCAGGGTCTGGTAGTTGAGTGAATGGCGCATTGTTAAAGGGAGTCGAATTCTTGTGATCATCCTCCTCCAACCTGATAGCTAACTTCTATTTCTGCTTACACTCGCACCAGTTCTCCTCGACTCACGTTTTATACATAATGGCCTTTTGCTGAAACTCTTCTGTGCATAATCGTACCTTTCAAGTTTGCGCACGGAGGCCGGGCCTTCGCTTAATTGTTTGTTTTCTAAGCACAAGCATTTACCTGCCAATAGGAACAGTGAGAGTAGCATTCACTTGAAGTTCCTCCTTGAACTTGCTCTAGCTTAAATCGCATCTGCCTCACATATCTAGTCGTTACATATTGTCTCAACAAACACTCGACGCATGTTCGACAAGTTCAGAATTCAGCTAAGCCTCTCAATAACCCTATAGCTTTTCTTTATTTCACAATTTAGGCTCTTCTACGTCTCAAATTCTTTGATCAACAATACAACTTTAGATATCAACCTCGCGCCGATATGGCACTATCTCGTTCAAAGTATCCGCCAGGAAAGCGGCTGAACAATCTCAGCACTCGTCAAGATGTCGAGTACGCTCCGATGCAACTCCCTCCCGTCATAAACCTCAGTCGATTTGACCCCGAATGTAAGAATCCCATTCACACAGCAATTGAACCATCTCTTTCTGACAACAAGCCAGCCACGAAGCTCCATGCCCTCCAAGAACGCTTGAAAGCAGCACGTCAAGATAGCCACGAGGTCTCCATACAAGCAGCGAACATCGAGCACCAGCTCTACCAAGAGTGGGACTCGCTCTCACTATCATCAGATACTGCTCGTAAACAACACAATGAGATTGCGATGGAGTATAAAGAGTGGTATCGGGAGATGCGAGGGATGCACAAGCAGCGGATTCAGCAACTGAAGATGGAGATCCAGCAGGAGGTGAGATCCACTCGCCCAATATCTCTCATTCTTCACAGACTTCTTGCTGATATACAGTTCTACCATATAGTCCGACTACATGAATTGGCGCGAATGGTCACCGGTCGAGCTCCTCATCCGCTGGAAATCAGGAAACATGAACTACTCGATCTTCAAAGATCACGAAGCCACATACCGCGTCCAGGAAGCTTTCAGACTGGAAGCTGGGCTTGAGTCTCCAAAGTTAAAGATGATTGCGATGGTGTCTGCTCAGGTTGCTGCCGGGTGGTATAAGTCGCCGACAGAGTCGATTGACTGGCAGGAGCGGACTCTTTTGCCTGGTTATGTTGACGAGGAATTGGATCAGGATGAACAGTGTGTTACCAGCTCAAGTTTGCCAACATACGGTCGTGATGATGGATTCGCTCTGACAGGAAAGTCTGAAAAGATTTATGGTGGTGTCCAAGCTGTACAGGACACCCCCTGGTCGATACCAAGGCCTAACGTCGAGCAAATCGGGTGGGATGGCCCACAGTCATCGACACAGGACTACAAGCAGAAGGTCGAGAGCTGGAACCGGGAGGTGCGATTCAATAATGATAGCTTCAACGAGATTGAGGTCCAGGACCACGGTGGCCATGACTACATTCGTATCAAGCCTCGTCGAAGTAGCGACATGGATCTGGACCACGGCCTCGACGGCGACGATTTATCCGTCACAGGCAATCACTCCCAGGCCGGTCCGTCCTGGATCGATAACTATCCTGACTATCACTACAACCAGGAAGAGCTCGAAGATGTCGCCGCTAAGGCCTATGCTCCGGACAAGCCGAGGAAACTCGTTCCGATGATTGCAGGTCGGCCGTTATCGAAGCCTATTCTGGCCGACGAGTATGTGTTATAGGTTGAGTGCAGATATGAGCGAGTCTGGAGATTTTATGGTATCCTGCGTTGGTTTTGCGTTGAGTTTGCACTACGTTGCGCCGAGGGACGAGGGAAGGGGAGACGTGTTTATGCGCGATCAGATATTGGCACGTGTAGAGTCTTGATGGACGGAAGAGGCGACGGATGGCTGGAGGAGTACAAACCCACAGGGCTCAGATGAATCTTGAGGTGGATCTGTTGTATGATGACTTTCGGAGAGATCGTGGCAGAGTGCTTCGATGAGATTTACATACAATTTGGCATTGATTTTGCATTGGACTATTCGGAATGGATATAGCACTAGATATGGAGATGCAAGACTTTAATACTCTCAAATAAAGAGTTTTGAGTTCTCATCAAAGATCATGAAAGTTTGTGAAAGCTACAAAACGCAAATCGGTACACTAAGCACCGGTCTCCGTCGAAAAAGCCCGACGTGCCTCGATAAATTCCTGAAACTATCGCCAGTCATACAGATATCCACGGTACAATATTAATTTTATCTGTGCTCATTGGAATGCCAGCAAGTCATGAAGTAGTAATAGCCGAAGCACTTGACTTACAAGGATCGCTGAAACAGCATGCGATTCAGGAAAGCGTCTGTTTACTTTCGGATCGGCCTCTTGTGGTTTACGGCTCACAAGCCCAACCGCATGCTTGTCCGTAGTTTTGGCATGAGATATGACGACAAAGGGCAGGGACTGTCTGTCTGCTCTTTGTTTTAGACTATATTTTACGGTTTTGGGGTCCCGATGTCAAGGCTTGACATCAGCTTTTTGCCAAATCAATGTTATCACGGAGGACCCCACACGGCAAAGATGGTTCAAGATTTTGGAGGATTCTTAGTGCCAGCTTAAGTAGAAAGAAGTGAAATCTGCTCCATATCATGCCTTGTTTGAAGAAGTCCAGCTGTCTCTCGCGCATCCACTCCCTACTATCTCTCTGCTGATCTTCCATCTCAATTTAGCAATCGTGTTATCGCTTGCCCTGAATATTGGTGTCCATAGTATCCGTATCCTCAGATAGCCCTTACAAGTCTCAAATTGTTCCATGTGCCCCAAATATCTCAACAAGATCTCCGCCACCCTTTCACGGTAGACAGCCCTAGTCCTCAATCTCTGGATCGTAATCCTGATCATCGGGATTATCCGGCTCCTCGAAGATTTCTGAATGGTCGTATTCTTCCCAAGTGTATTTTTCTGATGAATAGATCTTCATGGTATTCTTCGCTTCCTTGTTGTTTTTGCACTTCTCATCGGTGGGTGTTGGAAGGGGTGGTTGGATAGGAGAGGTGGACAACGCTGGGAGGAGAGAGTCGGCTTTGTATGTGACTTTCCAGATGATCTTGCGATATTGAGGCTTTGGTTCGACATTTTCCACTGATTTCTGCAAAAAATTTGGATTGCCGTAGCTAAAGCATTGTCTTGAATTTGGAAGCACCTTGGCACGACATGAGGCATCCAGTCTCTCATCCCTCGAAGAAAAGTTCTGCGTGGCGCGGTTGATGATTTTGGCTCGCGCACTTGAACCATATGGTTCTGGCGATGGAGCTCGAGATCGGGTCAATCTAGCATCCTTAGCGATCTCTGCCATTTTTTCACGATCAATTTCCTCGAGCCTGCTTTTCGCGCGTGCCTGTAGGGTAAGTCGATCGGCTTCTGTCTTCGCAATATTGGCTTTCACTGCAGAGGCAGAAAGTTAGTATATCAGAAGAGTAGCACTCAGAATTAAAAACATGCATAGGAATGAGAGGTGAAACTCACAGCTTTCGGTCTCAGCCTGGAGTACGTCTCTTCTGAAGGCCATCTTCTTCTTGTTTCGTTCCAGTTGTTTTCGCTTCTTCTCTAGCCTAGCGTTCATCTTTCGTGCCTGTCGGTCAACCCATCTTGAGTCTTCAAATAATGTTAGATCTTGTGGACGTATATGTAAGGGGAGAGGAAAAGGCATACATCTGCGACTCGTCTCATGGAAGACGGCATGCTTCTCATTGATGGCGCTTTGGCATGCGAGCGTGATTGTGGCAGCTTGGAATGGTAGTCAGCAACGCCAGCCTTCGTTGAGCTAACGATCTTAACGTACCATTCCTGTTGCTATTTTGTATCATCTTGAAGATTTGTTGACGTTCTTCTTCCAGAGAAGCGGGGAGGTCCGAAGAAGCTGTGTGACGATCAATTTAGCCCACTTGAAAGCGCAGTCTTTTATAGAGCTCAACTTACACATTTCGCTCGAAGTGATACGCAGTCTTATTAATTCGTTATCGATGGAAAGTAGTTACTTTGTTGTTGTCAGGAATGTAATGGTGACAAAAGATGATGAGATGTTAAGAGTTGAGTTGAAGATGGTTGGAGGTGCGGGGGAAGGAGCTGACGGAAGCCCAGGCAGAACCGAAAAGCTAACGATAAAGCCATGAACAGAAGTTCACTTTTCAAATAGGTTTCGAATTTGCACATGCCTAATATCATGGTCTTGCCAATTCACGATCTCTTGACATCTCACGAGGCCTCGTGGGACGTTGGAATCGTAGAATATTAAGCGAATGTGACACTGTCTGAGCATGCTAGACTGGGGAACCGAGTTGATTGCCTAAATATCCGCAGCCTTGCTGCCTAAAAAACTGCATATTGCAGGAGATCAATCATATTGCACGGGCAACGCAGCTTATCTTTTGTTGATTTTGCCTAGCGTTGGTCAGGCTCCGCCATTGTTAATATGTATCAGCAGAAGATTATGCGTACAATCTATGTCGAGATCTCCAGTAGTAAGACGGCATAGCCAAACTCAAGTCGTATCCCTCATTTCGTTCACATTATGGTAAGAAAGAATGGTGGATTTCCAGTCAGGGTATTGTTGATATTTGATAATTAAGCGAGCTTGCTGGCTCGAGGCTCCTTCCACCAGTTCTGCTTTGCTATTGTAAAAGCACTACACTTACCTCTAATAGAAGTCCTTTCTAAAACTTTACGAATTAACGCGCTTTTTCTTGCAATAGCTCTCTCTCTCTCTCTCGCCGCCTCGGACTATGCACGGAAATTAAACACAGCTCACTAGTAGCCTCGTATGCAAGGCTACCCTCCGGAGCTTCGGAATCCCCGCACTTTCCTACTTCGAATACATCAACAACTCCCAGCTCTTCTGTTCACATACAAAAACACAACCATTCATGAAAAGAGTCTCGCAGATCCGAAAACACCTCACTATGGCCTCCACAACGAAAGCAGGATCGACATTCAAAGACGGAGCGTGGCACGGTCAGATCTCTAAAGATGGGTCATTTCCCCCAGAAGCCGGCCGCTACCACCTATACATCGGTCTGTCTCCTCCCTCTTCTCCCGCCCTAACCCCTCTCCTTGCCACTTCATTTAAACACAATCCTAACAGTCCAAATTCCAGGCCTCTTCTGCCCCTTCGCCCACCGCGTAAACCTAATCCGACACCTCAAGGGCCTCACGACGACAATCCCCCTCTCAATCGTAAAGCCCTACCCCAAAGGCGACTCGACCGGCTACCCAGGCTGGAAATTCCCCTCCGCATCCGATCCCTACGCCGGCGCAACGCCCGACCACCTCTTCAACAGCCCATACCTGCACAGCATTTACTTCCGCGACAAGCCAGATTACAAGGGTCGGTATAGCGTGCCTGTGCTGTGGGATACGAAGAATGACTGTCTGGTGAATAATGAAAGTTTGGAGATGTTAAGGAATTGGAATGTGGGGTGGAATGATATTTTGGAGGGAGGGTATAGAGAGTTGGATTTGTATCCGGAGGAGTTGAGGGGGAGGATTGAGGAGATTGGGGAGTGGATGCAATCTGATCTGAATGCGGGGGTCTATAAGGCGGGGTTTGCGCCAGATCAGGAGACTTATGATAAGAATGTGGTTCCGGTTTTCAAGGCTTTGAATAGACTGGAGAAGATCATATATGAGAATGGAGGGCCGTATGTGCTGGGTGGGAAGTTGACGGAATTGGATTTGAGGCTTTATCCAACGGTGGTGAGGTTCGATACGGTATATGTGCAGCATTTTAAGTGTAATTTGGGGACGATTAGACACGATTATCCAGTGTTGAATGCGTGGTTGAGAAATTTGTATTGGAACGTGGAGGGGTTTAAGGAGACCACGGATTTCAGGCATATCAAAGAGAATGTAAGTTCGTTCCTTGCTCTCTTGAATTGTGATTGAGGTATATTTGAGGAGGGAATAGGAGAATTGGAACGATGCTGACTGGTCTTATCAGTATACAAAAAGTCATGGAGATATTAACCCTAAAGCAATCACGCCCATGGGACCAATTCCTGATGTTGAGAAAGGCGTGGTGGAGGAGTGGAGCAAGCTACAACTTGGCGGGGTAGAATTGCCCGAGTAGATAAAAAGGCACCAGCTAGCAATTGGAAGGCCAGACAACACACAAATACTGGACGAGACTCTACCTTATGAAAAGGAATTTCTAACTTATAGCATTTTCCCACACTGCGCGTTCTTTCTGCGTAGATATGCTTAACATAGCTGGCTATCTTCGTCGATAGTGGGGTAATTCTCACCCCGCGGCCATATTCCGCACCCCTGAAAATGACCCTGCCAAACATCATCGAACCCCTCATTTCTAAGCTTCAACGGAGTAATACGCCTAAAGTCTTACGTGTAACGCCAAACCCAACAACCGTTTCAAACCCAAATCTCATCTCCTTCATCTCCATCCTTTCTAGTCTTCATTTCTTGTAAAAGTTTTTCCGGTCCTCCTACTACGCAATTTCAGTCCCAAGCATCGAAGCTAACTTCCACCATCAATATCGACTCTCTCTTAAGATCTTTTCAGACCAATCCTCGAATTCTCAAATCTCACTCAACGAGATACCTGAATAAAGTCGCCCAAAATGGCAGCAAAGACAATCCGCGTAACAATGTTCAAAATCCCCTCAAAGGAGAACCAGCAGAAGCTTCTTGGACTGTATAAAACACTCAGCCAGACAGCTAAGAAGGTAAGATTACCTCCTCCCCTCTCCTCCCCTCCACCTATTTTCCTCTCCAACTCCTTCAATCTCTTCTCTCCAACCCCTACGGGAATTAATAATTGATGATTAAAATGCAACAGGACGGATCCCCCTACATCCTCTCCCTCGACGCCGGGCCCGCCCACGAAGACGTGCGATCTCAGGGGTACACGTTGGTTGCGAAGAGTGAGTTTAAGAGTTTGGAGGATATGAAGTTTTATGATGAGGGGTGTGAGGCGCATCAGGTTTTGAAGGTATGTTTGGCTCATACTGCTCTATGTCTTTGTTCGCGTGTGTTGGTCTTGAAGATGGGAAAGGGAGGGGAAGAGGGGAGGAGGGTGGTGGGAGGTGGAAGACGTTAGGAGGGTGGATGGTGGGAGGAGAAGATGGGTGGAGAAATTGGAGGGGTGGATGTATGGAGAAGAAAGGAACACTGTATTGATGGAGTGATGGCTAACTTGTGATACTGCCATAGGCTGGTGCCAAGAATCTTGGTGTTGAGGGTATCATGACGGTCTACTTCAATCCGGAGGTCTCGGCTGGTGGTGCTTGAGTGCGGTTGGAATCAACCGCGAGAATGAGGTCAGGGGTCGCTCGAGGGTCGTTGAAGATCATAGGACATGGCTGCACTTGACTATGTTCTTGAGCGTGGTATCGATTCGATGTGCGTCTGATTTGGGCATGGAGATATATACCGAGACTGTATTCAAGGTCGGATTTTGCTGTATCGCAATCCATTGTACATGCGAGGAATGGTAGCTTCAAAAATAAGATCATTGCATTGTTGTCGTAATTGCTAAAGCGAGAGTAACCATGATGATAAGCCACTGTCAATTTTACATGTCACATCTAGAGCTTCGCATTTCCATCATGTCTGCACCACTAAGATCAGTCTCTGGTGCCTTTCCACAAAGCAAAGCAGAGACCAAAACTCAGCACTCACAAATGCTTAGCAAAGAACTCCAACAGCGTCTTATATCCCCTCTCATACTCGCTCTTAACCCTCTCATCCTCCAGATCCGCTCTCGCAGCCATCCAGCCATGAACCTGATCTCCAAAGATCTCAACATGCTTCTCACCCTTCAGATTCTTCTCGAATTTCTCGACGTCCTCCTTAGGTTCGTCCTTGCTGGCCAACATGCAAAGCGGGATCTTGATGCCTTCAGCCTCTGAGGGATCGACCATTGCAGGGTGGCATTCGGCGCCTGCTTTGAAGGGGGTCGATGAGGTGGAGGTGGTGAGAGAGACGATCTTGCCGCCCCAGCAGAAACCGACTACGCCCCAAGTTTTGATGGATGGGTAGGCTTTGGTGAGGGCTTCGACGATGGTGGGGACCTTGGAGGCGGTTGCGGGCGGTGCACCAGTGGTCTATTGGGAATGAGTTAGTATGATATACTCTCTATATCTTTGTCAGAAGGGCAACAACTGACCTGGAAGAAGTTTCCGAGAGCCTTTCCCTTCTCGTCGTTGTCAGGTGGGTACCTAGGTCAGTCTCGTCAGCCTTTCATTGTCACTGAAAAGGTACTTGGGAAGTCGCTCCATAGTCAAGTAACTTACCACGAGATGTCAGCAGGCTTGCCCTCAAACCAATCAGGAATAAAGACCTGATATTGATTATCCTTATCGCTGGTAGCGAGGATATCAGCGCCTTGAATAGACTGTGGGAAGTAGCCGAAGATCTGGTTGAGAGGATAATGTCAGCGTCGTGGACTTGCGTCAACATCGTAGATGCGCTTGATGGGCGTTAAAGGCCTCTATATCAGAGAGGTGCAGGAATGTAGATTGCGCAGTGGAGAAGTGCAGTACTCACATCGTAGATATACAACAATCCCTTAGAAGCATTGGATGAGCCGGTGACATCTATTTTGAACATTATCAGTGCCCCATCTTCTCATATCCTACTCAACCCTATTGAGAATAACTCACAAGTCTTCAATCCGCCAATCGTCTCATACTTTCCCTTCTCCTTGTAATCCTTCGCGACGATGGGAGGAATACTGCAGCACGCAGCACTGTGGCCGTGCTGTCCCTTGATTTCAGACATTTTGAGATTCTTCGCTGTTGAGAAGCTTCTTTGGCTCTTCACTCCTCTTCGAATTACAGTGTCTAAAGTCGTAGATGATGTTTCGAGCCTTGCTGGTGCAACTCTGCTGGAACGAGATAGCGTTCTAAGTGAGATTGATGATTTTATGGTTCCTGGAGTTTTGATGAGAGCCCTGCAGTTCATGGAAAGCTGGGTCTTGAAATCGAGTTGCAGGACAGAGCGAGGTGGTGAAGAAGTCAAGTCTCAAGTCAAAACTAAGTGGAGAAGGAGGGGTCGATTGGCGGGGTGGACTGACGTCGATATTTGGAATTCCCCTGGCTTATCCCCTTCCCTGCAATCTTAACGCCGAGATGCAGGTGGAGGGGTGATTTCGAGCCACGTGATTACCGGCAGTTGACAGCGAATTCCCCGTCCTCCTCTGTTGTTTGGAAGCTAGATTATGTTCTGAGGAATCTAGGCAGGAAATGCGCGGAGATGAGGAGTGGATTTCTATACGTGCCTGGGGCTCGGAAAATGCGATTTTGCCAGGCAGGGGAATTCATCTGATCTTCAAGCCAGACCTGATGTGATCGAGATGTCTCACGCGGCTGGCTCAGGGACGAGACTCAGGGCAAGGAGGGATTGACCAATCATCAGAACTCTCAGATATCATACCATCACCTGAACAGAAGCAAAGGAACTAGAATGAAAAGAGTTCATTGAAGATCTATAAACAACCGGGTTTCCATGCGAAGCGTGCTCCTTCATACCCATGCATTGGATTTTGAAGAAATGAGTAAAGCGCCATCCGTAACGCCCGAACGAGATTCTCTCGTGAAATAAGTAAAGTGAAAAGCAGCAATACACCGCATTCGTATCCAGCCATCCGCATATCGTTCAACGCTCATCTGCCTTTCTAACTCGAACATGAATCAAGGTTAAAGGAAAGAGCCTGGGCAGGCAATCCAAACATCTAAAAGATGCTATTGACGATATTACCACCGATCGTAGCACCTGCACCAAAGATCGCCGCATTACCCAACTTCTTTCCAAACTTCTTACCCATCTCCTGACCCTTACCCGGCTTACTTGGCTCCTCAGCAACAGCCATAGGTGGAACAGAGCTATTGTATGGGTTGCTTGGGCCTGGAGGTGGAGGACCTTGCTGTTGTTGGTATTGGCCTGGGTATGCGTTGTTGTAGTTGGATTTCTCATTGCCGTAGGCACCATGCATGGCTGGTGGTCCTTGTGGTTGGGAGGGGATGACTTGGACGTAATTTACGGGGAAAACACCTTCTTTGCCGGTGCGGAGGTTGCGGCCGAGCCACCAGTCGTTGCTGCAGGGGAGGTTAGTATTGCTTTTGAGGCTTGTTGAAAGGGAATGGAGAACTCACTTCATGTACTCGTGCACGGCGATCTGGTCACCAGCCTCAAAGGTACAGTCATCTGGCTCTGCATATCTGTACAAGGCCGTAGCACGAGCGATCTCAGGCTTTGCAGGAGGAGCAGAAGGCGCACGGTTTGGGAGGGAGGGAGCAGCAGGTGTGCTGTATGCTGGTGGAGGAGGGTCGTTTAGACGCATATTGTTGAAAGCATTGACAGGTGCTGGTGCTGGAGCTGGAGCAGGAGCTTGGGCTTGTACGGGTGTAGGATTGCTGCGAGCAGATCCACCTAGAGATGACTCTGCAGGTAGAGCAGCCATGATTGTGTCGTAGACTTCATCGCTGATCGCTCCATGTTCTGCGAGGCTTTCAAGCTCCTGCGAAAATGATTAGCACTGTCCCATGGAGAGAAATAGCATACGGTAAACCTACATTCTTGATGTTTCTCAACGAGCGATTGTTGTTGATAATCTTCTGTCTCTGTTCGGGATCCATACTGCGCGGCAAGAACTTGTTCTCGTAGTATGCGAACTCCAAATCAATACAATCCTTGCAATTCGTATGCTTCTCGCAGCTTCTCGGAACAGCGTGCACAAGTCTCGTAATATACAAGCACTCTTCAAGGGTGAAGTATTCGGGTCCGCGGGTGACTTGGCTCGAAGGGCGAGACTTCAATTTGGATGCGGTTGGAGTTGTGGTGGACGAAGATCGAGAGGGGCGCTTTACGATCGTAGGGTTCGAAGTGATATGGAGAGGGATGCGCACCGTACTGCCGGGATGACGGACTGCGAACGGACTTGTACTGAGGGTCGAAGGTGAAGATGGGGATCTGGTAGGTAGAGAGATCGAAGGACTGAATCCGCTGCCTGTACGTTGTTGTCTAAGGTTGCTTGCCCGCTGGATCTTAGAGGCTGGTTGAACGGGAATCGAAAGACTGGATGAGCTGCTTGTACTACGAGTCAAGGCTGGCTGTTGACCCTTTCGAAGCTGCAGATTTGTCAAGAGATGCTCGGAAGGGCTTTCGTGCTCTTTCTTTTCTGATTTCTGACTGTCGTAGACAACGAGAGCGAGAGATGGCGAGGGAGATGTTTCGAGGTCGTTGCTCTTCGTGTTGGAAGACACGGCTCCGGCACCTCCAAGTCTGGGCGACTGGCTGGGCAGATCCACTTCAGGGACTTCAGCCGTTTTATCCACTGTGGCTATGCCAAGACCAAGCCCCAATGCGTCGCCAAAGCCAACATCAATGTCACCACCGACAACATCATCATCACCTGCATTTTCACTCAATCCCAAATAAGATCTCCTCGAGCTCTGACGGTCAGAGCGAGTACGAGAACCTGGTTGTGATCCAGAGCCAGCAGAATTCGAACTAACAGCTCTTCTAGTACCAGAGAGCGCACGTACAGGGGTTTCCCTACTCGCGATTCTGACGAACGACTCGGCCTGCTCACGATAATTGTGTTCCAGGTACTTGTCAATCAGATTGAGTGGTGAATCGTGATTCCAGTCTGGATCATCAATAGGAGCGAGAAGTTTGGGTGTAAGGACTGCGAAGTCGATCTCTGGTGACTTTAGCGGTGCTGTGGATGGCTGGTGAGGTCTCGGAGTGTTGCTGTGGAGAGAGGAGATCGAAGGGGTCTGTTGATTTGGTTGTTCCTGCTGTTGGTACTTTGCTCGTAACGTACGTCCATTGCCGTTGAGTTGCTCGGCGTAGGTGTTCTTGTGATTTGTCTTTCCACCCAGCTTTCCCTGTTGGTGGAGGTCCTCCACGGCTTCGTCGCCAGTCTCCTCCTCATCTCCCTCGTCCCACTCCTCATACTCCAGTCTTCTCTCTTCACTCTCCTTCCCAAAGACTTCCTCCAGATCTCTGGTGTTGACTCTCTCAAACACCACACTTCTCCTTCCAATTCCCATGTGATCATAGAAGTTGATGCCCAAGCCAGCAGACGAACTACTATCTGTAGTCGTACTCTCGTCGTCGCTGCCAGCACATCTCTCTTCCTCCTCTCTCTCCTTCACACCGAATTGCTGCTCGAATTGCTCGATCTGTTCAGGGGAGTACAGATCGGTCATCTCCCTCTCCCTTCCTCTCTCCCTCCTCATCTCCATCATCTTCTCCCCAGCTTTTGCTCTTCGTCTCTCTTGGTATTGCTGGTGAAACAATCTTGCCTTAGATCTCTCTGTTAGAGATCGATCTGTCAGAGATGTATTGTGATGTGATGGAGATGATGGAGTCAGGACAGGATAGGAGGAGGAGAAGGAGGAAACGGAAGAAGGAGGAGATGGTGGAGCCATGGTGTTGTGCGAGACTAGGCTCGAAGTGGAATGGTTCTGCACTTTTGGGTGAATTCGAAGGACTGGTTTGTCCTTCTTCGAAAGGTGAAGGTGTGTATAAGAGAGTGGAAGGGTAAGTGTTGTGGTGTCGAGGTGAGGAGTGTCCTAGGTCAGACAGAGGACGCTAAGCGAGGAGGGTTAGACGAGCGAAAACAACAAGGTGAATACCAAGCTCATAACGCTAACAAGTGAAACAAATCTGCCTGATCATGATATAAGTTAATGAATTATCTTTCGGTGCATTCAGTATTTGACTTGTATAATTGTAAACATTGAGATATATATACTCCTACTCCATAACGCCAGATCATGCGCGGCTGTTAGAGAGAGTTAACCTTTAGTATGACTTCAACTTCACCTGAGAAGACCTCAGTCAGCTCCTGGCCTCCCACAACGCAGCCCTAGATATCATAGAAGCTCGCCTCTTTCTTTCTGCTCCTCACATTCTCAGCCTGGTAGTACTCTGATCTCAAGCAGACTTTGATCTCCTGCTCCCGCCAATAGTGCTCTTCACCTTAGCCCGGCCAGACCTGTCCACCTCAACATCTCGTTCCCCAACATCCATTCTTTCCACGCTCCAATCCTCGCCCAGCAACATATTCCTTCTCGCCGTTCTAGGCGTAAGAGCGAGCTGCTCTGGAGATCTATACCGCCACTTGCCTTTTTGCCCCTTTGCCTTCGCTTCAATATCAATTGGCTTCGAAGACTCCCCCGCTGCAGAATCCTCAGTTTGGCCATTCTGGAGCATGGATGAGATGAGCGAGATATTCTGTGTAGCCGTGGCCAGTTCAGCTCTAGATTGACGATTGACAGTCCGTCCAGCTGCACGAGCTAGAGAATTTTCCCGGGAGCTGGAGCTTGAGGCTGTTGTGGCATAAAAGGACGACAGTGAAGGTGAAGGGATGTCCGAGACAGCGCAGTCGTCTCCATCGTCTTCTTCCTCGGAATGATCTGAGATAGCGTGGAGGCGAGTGGCTCGCATTGGGTGCCAGTAGGGACGAGCTTCGTTCCTGTAATGGACATCACATTAGCCTCCCAATCATTCATAATGTTGGATTGTACTCTGAGCAGGAAATAGAGCCCTGAAATCACATACCCGACCCATTCCTCATCCCCTTCTCCCTCGCTCCCACTAGTTTCTCCACCATCCGATCCATACGAGCTATCCGCACTTCTCAACTTCCCATCTGGTTTCCTTGGTCTACCCAACATTGGCCTACTGTACATCGAGGAGAACGACCCTCTACCGCCATATGGTGAAGTGATACCTGAGCGTATGACAGGTCGGTGTTTGCTGGGTGTGACAATATAACCGATGAAAGAGCATGCTGGATCGTTGGGAAGCAGATCCCAGATGGTGAGAGGAACTGAGAGGGTCACCAGGGTTGAGTAGGATTTATAGACCCCTTCGACGGTGGCGTATTTGGCAAGGGCTGGGAATTCTGGGAATATGTCAATTGCAGCGCGAGATGGATAGTGGCATGGGATAATAAACGCTGACATTGGGCGTAGGAATTTGAGGAAATACCGACCTGCTAGCCAACGCCTACAGCTTGTCGCGTCCAATGTGCCTTGGTCTCCTTCAAGGGCAATCGATATCAGAACATGCGGAACCCTGTACTCTCCATTCGGTTTGACATCAGTCAATGGATTCACCACTACGTCCTCATCATCCAGATCCATAGCATCCACCCAAGCCGTACTCCTTACGCCACCTTCTTCATTTCCTCTCTCCTTCTCCTTTCCTTTCCCAACGAATTTTCCACCCAACGTCTCTCTATCACTCCTCAGACTCGATATCTCTATCCCTCTTGCCTTCGGATCCCCCGTATACACCCAGTGCACTGGCGTAGCACACCACTCAAGCAGTCTCCTATCCCGTCCCCTCTCTGGTCTCTTCTGTTTCAACACAAAAAGTACCTCCGTATGCAACATAGCTGCTGAAAACGATGGCTTGCACGCCCATTCCTCAAGCACCTCGATCAGCGTATTCGTAAAGGAATATTGTCCAGGAGGCGGTGCTCTAGTCTCCCATCCACAAGCAGCAATAGCCTCCATAGTCCCCGTCCCCATTCCAGCCGCTGAACTAGCAGCAGCGCAACAATCAAGCAGAATCAACACATCGCTCCTCGCCGTCCCAAATAAAGTCTGAATCGCACTCCAATCCACGCATGGCGATTCGGGCTCACGAGAACACCACCACATATTCTGCCTTGCAGAATTGATGGTCCCATGACCACCGTAGTACACGATAAAGAGGTTGCCCTCTTCGTCGAATTTTTGAAGGAAGGTGCATGTCATGGATGTTAGTTGGATTTGAGAGGCCGTGGAGGGAATGAGCCATATTTCGGTGTTGAAGCCGTACAGATGGGAGAAGGTGTCGTGGAGAGCGTCGAGCTCGGGTTTGATATCTAGAGTATCTTCCGCCCAGCGGATGAGACACACGTTTACGGTGTGGTAGCGAGAACGGCCACGATTTGGGAAAGCCTGGTTGGCTGCCTGGATCAAGGTTAAGCAGGGTGTTGAAGATGAGAGACCAGGGATTGATTACATCTTGTAAGCTCTCAGCAAAAGTACCAATATCACTGATGTGGAACGAAGACTTCGCGGTATCGTGAAGCGACGGCGTTGACGGCGTCAATGGACAATCGTCCTAGGCAGCCAAATACAATCAGCTCCTTGATTCAATGAGTCTGAAGTGAGGGAAACAAAGCCTACCGTGACACTGCTAGCTCCCGACGACAAAGTGTAGAAAGAGGGTGTGTCCATCTCGGTGTAGAATGAGGTATTTACGATCCTCCTCGGTCGACTTCGAACACGAGGCCCGAGATGGTACGGTACAGCCTCAAGAGCGATTGAGAAGAAAAATGGTCAGTCAATTGCCAGGCAAAAAGATAGCAAGTGCTTCTTTGTCGAAAAGTGAAATAAGACCTACCTTCCCCCGGATTACCTTGTTCCCGCTATCTCCATTATTACCTTGCCTGTGTCACGCGCATGAGGCTGCTGATGATAATCGGTGAGAAGTTGTGGTTAGATCTGGGTGCAGAACAGGGATGTGAGAAGCGAGATTGGTTAATTCGATGGGATTGGAAGGTGCAGATGAGTGAAGATGCAAGTGGGTAAAAATAGACATTTGCACGTGCTTGCCTTCTTTGACCTCAAACATTGCTGTTGCCGTGAACTTGGGACTTCGTGAGCCTCATCTAGCTTTCTTTCGGCATCAAGTCGTCCGGACAGGAATTGCTGCGCTTTCGATGCCACTCGCGGAGATCTAATGGTCATTCCCGTCTTGATGATGTGAGATCTCCTAGACGGCCTTCAGTGAAGTTTTCCTCAGCCACACCACGCCCGATATATCATCTCCTTGCTGGCTCGGCCGTCGGATCATACAAATGCATTGATGAAGACAAAACTTCAGCGCCGACATGAAGAATCAGTATCCTAAACAGCCAGCAATTTGTACCAATCAAGGGCCAACAGGTTCTTGTTGCAAAGGTCACATTTGAATTGAAGGATAGAATTCATTTAAGAAGGGCGAGGGCTGGCAGAATTGAATGTGAAGTTCAGCAGACTTCTATTTCAGGTTGAGAAACGAACTATTTACAATTTCAATCCATCACCAAAAGGATTCCCAAACCCGCTATGGAAAAACAACAAAATTCTCATCAGAGTTACCATCTCTTCCAATAGACCACGGTTCAATCGAGTCAGCGCGCGATTCGCAGCACCAAGTTTGATGAACTCCCAAGATCTTTCACCTCCCATAATTTGACTTACGTCAATGGAATTGGGCAGCCAAGGTTCTTCATGGCTGGGCTCAGCTTGCCCAGGACGAACGAGAGAGTCTCGATGGTTGGAGTAATGATACCGTTGAGCGACGATGGCACACGCTCGGTAGCGAGCTGGTAAAGGAGGCAGGATGCAACAGTGGAGTCAGGAGCAGCGATGAGCTTACCATCCTTGATGCCGTTGAAGTTGATGAGGTTGAATCCACCATTACCAGTGGCACCACCGAAGAGAACTGGGTACTCGAGGTACATGGCTAAGATCTCAGTGGTAACGTCGCCGTTGGAGTATGGCTCGACACGGTTGTACCAGTTGTCTGGAATCTTCTCCATGTTGTTGAAGGAGTATGTTCCATCGCCGTTATCTTGAGCACCGAAGAACGACGAGATGGTGGCCTTATCTGGGATATAATCAGGTCCAGAAGGCATCAACTCATACAAGAATGAAGCGGCTCCGAACAAGAGGAGAGAGAGTGGGCCGAAGTAAAAGTTCTTATTGTCGCGAAGAGATTGGTTGTATCGCTCATAACGATACTTTGCGAGGTTGTCGCGGTTGTACAGACCGCCGGTAGTCTCGGTCATCATGCCAAAGAGAGTTCCGTTGAACTCGTAGTTGTTGCCGGTAGGGAAGAAATCATTTCGGGTGAGAGAAGTGTCAGCCTCAAACTTGTTGTGGCCGTCAAGACCTGGTTGTGATCCGGTCAAGAGAGGGTTGAATGAAGTTCGGTTGGTAGCATCACATCCGATGGAAAGTCGGTTGGTGACAATGTCACCATCGGCAAGTGTCAGACCGAGGACGGCCAGGAGCACAGACAAGTCGTATCCGACATTGTACAGGTTCTGTTGGGCATCGACGAGCTCGTTGAAGGTGACAATACCATCACGGGACAAGAAGCCGTGGTTTGCAGCCGCGTTCAATCCTGGACATGGTCCACGGACATCAGTTGAGGTTGGGGCGATGAATTGATGTGCAGTATCGCCTGGTGCTGGGACTTGGTAGCCGCCCTTCTCGTTTCCCTTCTTTCCGTCCTTTGCGTTGTTGTATGGGAACTGAGCGGTGACTGGTGCAGCTGGGACGTGCTTCTCGGGTGGGTTGTATGGGCAGGTCAATGGACCCCCTGGATTCGCGCCGCCTGATTGTTGACGAACGCGGAGCAGACTGGAGTCAACACCAGGTTGTCTGGACACAAAGGGAAAGGCGGTAACAGCCTCAGCCACGAGGGCGATGGTTGCAAGAGAGTACTTCATGATGGATGATGGTAATCAAAGAACTCTTGATAAGATAATAGGGTGATGTGAATAGGGATCAGCACTGGGAATTTCTGTGGTCTTATATCCTCAAGGCGAGATGTCACGAGATTCGAAGAGGAACTACCGAGAACACCAGTACTTCCCCACAGAAGACTAATGAAGATGTACCACCTACGAAATCAGGAATTCTCCCTCGGCATCCAATATCAAAATCTCCACGACATATCCACAGTTCGAATTCCCGAGCATCCACATCAGCTCAAGACAACAAGAAATCAGCCAAACAGAAGAGGGAGAATGGCGATCATTATTCTTCATTGGCTGAAGATCAACAGACCGAGGAACCTCTGCATCAAGGTGGATTCAGTCACTACTATGAAAGAGGCTTCAAGCCACTAGAATCACACAATCCCTTGAAAGGTGGTGGCGCTTCAAGCCATCTACGAATGAGCAACACAGCAATTGTCATTAGACTCGCGCTTGGCGGCCATCACAGCGGCTGATGAGCAATGTGGATCCCGCCAAAATCTTGGGATCGACACTGCCGGCGGGGTTCAAGATCTAAGTTTAATCCCGTTCTACTCCCAGGACAAATATGGCGAATCAGAGAGCATTTCTGAACAAAGTACCGAGGATGTGGAGTTGGTGTTGAAGCGGTGTTCCCCTTTTGGTCGGCTGCTCACTGAATGACCAGGGTTTGACTTTTGAGGCCGGCCTGAAGTTCGATCTCTCCAGCGCAAAACAAAGGGGTCGTATACAAAGTTGCACGAAAACCAAGTTTTGCGTTGCAGAGTCAATGGGGCAATGATTCCCTTCGGCGTGAGGCCATGTTCTCTACCATGGAGGATACTTCTCAGCTTGATTGAATCATCATGACCAGCTGCCTAAGCTCACCAGCCTTCTTTGCCCCTCCACAAAGGGCAAACAGATATACTTCGTGGCGTACACAAGCCATCCCATAATTCAGCCACCAACGCCATCACCGGCAGTGTCGATCCGCATGTCCTCCTTCTCAAGCCCTCCACCGCGCCTTCTTCAGCCATTACCCCACGCGATGACTTGAGGTCTCCATTCCTCCACAGCAACACATCCAATCTCGGGCGCCACAAAGCCATCTCGCAGATTTAGCTTTTAAGGTTATTCTGCTTCTGGGGTTGGCGCATTTTGGCTTTCGGCAGTGATCGACATGCGGGGAAGGGGTCTGAATGGAACGACCGAGGATCTGGGGATAAGACCCACTTTAACCCCTTTCCAAGTCACTCTGCATGGTTGACGACGTCGAAGTGGTGGATGATTTATGATGACGGTGGAAAATGATGTAGGATGGCGCTGGTCATCACTGCTACAGCAGGTTGGATCTGCGAGATAGTTCTTGTCTTCTCACATGGGAACAGGGAATACGCATCATGACAGGTTCTCGGGACTTGTGTCCGAGCAAAGAGAAGCAAAGGATTGTCGATGGTTTGTTCTGGAACCTAAGATCTTCACGATGAAGTGTTGATGTGAACCCAGAAGCATTGTTCGCAATCTCTCGAGAAGATGACTCCAAGGATTTGGGAGACCTGAGTTAGAAGCTGGGAAGTGCTTTTGAAGTCTATTCACTCACGGCGTCCTCCACGGGCTCTCTTCCACCGCGCAGAGTTGATGAGGGCTAGCTTCTCTGGGAGCCTCATCCATTGCTTTCGGCCACAAGCCTTACCGCATGTTACATTAATTCATTCCCACGCCTGCAATGCCATCGTACGATCTCTTCCAGAGACAACCTCCAGGCGTCAAAATAAACTTGCATTAAACCAGCAAAAGCAAGCCACAACACCGAAACTCCAACTACCTTCTAGCACACATTACTGCCGACCTGAATACCGCCCTACGAGTCAGATTTGAGCAACTCGAAGCGGGAAAGCATGCAGCTTGTTCAGTACCGACTACTTCGATCATGCTATGAGGAGATTCGCGCACCAGACTTCCACAATAGGCAAGTCATAAACAATACCTGACCCCTCCCCCTCCTCTAGCCCACCCACCATGCCCATTCCCGATTTCCCATCCTACTACTTTACAGGCCATTGTCATGGTATTATGCGATTGGACATCTCACAAATGATACTTTGGGCCCGCATGTACCTAGCATATTGTCTTGAGAACATTCGAGACTCAAGGAAGATATGCTTCGAGACTCATGGAAGATACGCTTATTGACCTAGCGAGTGGTCAGGTAGAGGGGCAAGAACTAGTATGAAGTTTCTACATGACCGAGGTTGGTTTCTTGTGTTTTGATCGAGATCTTGCGCGGAGTAAGGCTCCGATGGTGGGATAGTGTTGATTTGTTGATTTTTCAATTTCGGGTATCATCTGGACTGCTTCTGTTCGGAGCCTGAGTGGATTGGTGTGGCCATGGTGCCGTGGCCAGGGAGACATGGAGGGAGGTGGTCAACATGGCTTTGTTCTCTTGTTTGTCCTTGTTTTACCTTTCTGTGGTATGTGGTTTTTTGTATCGCTTGTGCTCTCATTGCAGTTTATGAGCTCTCGTTCTTTTGGGAAGGAAATTTCGGACGGCACTTTTCCTCCTTCTCCCCTTCATCTTTAAATCACTCCTTCCAAGCGGAAGAAGATTTATACGCAACTTTCTATATACTGTCAGTAATTATCTATAAGGTAGTCAGAGTCACAGTAATATGGATTTTGTACTGGTCTTGGTATAGGGGGTTCCCCTTTTTTAATTGTTTTTGATTTCTTTTTTTTTCCCTCCTTAACAAACAGAACAAAGTCTCCATTTCAACGGACCCAAGAGCTCGCAGACATGTCTCACCAGCCTCATGATCCGGTAAGAACTACCACTCAATGTTTTACCAAAAGGCTCAGTCGAATAAACGACGCACCGTCAAGCCGACACACGACAATTGTGTCAGTTGCGTCGAGATTCATCCACCGGTTACTGAACGCACCATCCAATCTACTAACTTCATCACAGATAGCGAAGTGAAATGCCTGCTCTTTTCTCATGAGCACATATCTGGTCGTATCCAACTCGGGATCGACTTCTCCTCGATGATAACAACGAGTCAGGGCATCTGGCAGAGCATCCATAGGCATAGGAGTAAGCTCGCGATCGTCGACTTCACCTCCATTGTCTGCCACGGCAGCTGCGTCTCGACGTGTTCGATTCCATTGCTCGAGCTCCCACTCTCCTGTCGCAATCAGGATCAGATCCTCCGGAATCGCGTTCATGTCCAAGCTGGCTTCTCGCAGATATTGATCAGCGTCATCATTCACGAAGGACAAAGGTGTGCTCATGAGCACTGTCCGACGGAGTTGCTCATACGGTTTGAATCTTGGGTTGCTACGGACATAGCTCCAGGTAATCGTGAGGCTTGTGGGCTCATGGTCTCCATGTCTGGACTGCTTGGCCTTGGCCTTGGTCTTGGTGACCTTGAATTTAGATTCCTGCTTCGTGGCATCGTCTCGCTTGGCCTTGTCGCTGTCTTGGGCTTGCTTCAAGGCATGTTTGGCAGGGCGAGACGCAGCTTTAGTGAGCTTCGCCTGTCCACGAATATGACGTGGTGCCATGGCTGCAGTTGAGGAAGATGTTGGGTTGACGGTGAAAGATGGCATGGTGAGAAGGGTGGAGTAGTGCAGTGAGTATGATGAGAAGTAAGTTTCAAATTTTGGTTGTTGTAGATGCTCTTGTCGAGTGATGAGGAGTGGCGTTAGCAATTCTATGGCTTGCTTTTATACATCATTCTGATGATTTCCACTGTACTGTCAATATTGTTATTCTTGAATGCTGTTTCTTTGCTCTTCGCGCTGAAGATGGTGTGGAACAATGTTGCTGTCGACTCCTACACAGCCAGACAAAGGTACGGATGTGGCAACAGCCTTTCGAACCACTGGTTTCGCAGCACTGGAGAACACTTTCGCTGCATCAACTTTTTAGGGCTCCGGTCATTCTTACTCGTCTGTCATGTTCCAGCGCAGCGCGGGGTCCTCGAGTATATTCCGACATCGAATGAAACCTCCCCAGTAGGTTGTATTCTCGACAAAATTCTCGTAGGAAGAAAACATTGAATGGCACTTTCCCCCTCTCCCCCTCCATTTATATCACTTCTTCCAAGCGGAACGGGGTTTTTTGTTTCTTTTTACAAAAAACTTCCTCGTATTCCCTATAATATGCACAACCCGCTTATACGCACAATATCCAATTTATTACATAATGGTACCTCTTAAACACCTCTGTAAATAACAATTTATGAATCTGGATAATACATTGTAAGTCTCTAGGTATGTATTCAAGATTGCCTAAGCGTGATGAAGTCTCAACAAGACATGACGGTCATTCTAACGGCAGTACGGCTCTCAGTATCAAATTAAAGGCATTAAGTCTCAAAGCAGAATGCATGCAAACTTAATCACGGAAGTTACTCTGAATCCAATAATTCATCATCCTCTTCGTCATACTCCGCATCAAACTCATCCTCATCCTCATTCTGACTTTCTTCGCCATCATTCATTCCATATTCCTCCATCATTGCGGCGTACTCCTCCTCCATCTCCTGCACCTCGGGATCCAAAGCCTCATTCATAGCATCCGACGACCCATCCCAGAAGCAAGGATCATCCTCTTCCATATTATCGCTGTCGCCAAACAGCTCATCCATCTTCTGCGTCAACTCATCAGTGTCTTCTGGGTCGTCAGATACTACGGTCTCAGCCTTCGCCCCATCAGCTTGATGATGAGGCTTCTCCTCGACATCGCCTCGCTCTGTAATCTCTCCCTCAGCATTTGGAGCGGGAACCTCAACCTCAACCTCCACCACATCCTCAGTCGCATATCCATCCCCATCCACCAAAACCCTCTTCAGCACATACACCATCCCCTTACCCACCACCATCCTCAAATCCTCCCTCCACTCCTCGGTCCAATTCCCACTCTGAGTCAACAACCCCTTGTCCTTCCCATTCTCCTTATCCCTTTGAGCCAACCGCTCCAAAGCGACCTCCCTCAATCTCCTCATCTCTCCCCACAATCCATTCTCCTCAATCCCCTCAACATGTTGTGCAACAATTGCCGCTCTAGCATTGATCTTATGCTGAGCAGCCTGCATCCGCGCAGCAAGATCGCTGATCGGACCGAGGACTTCGTTCATGCGGCTAAAGTGCTGAGTTATGCTGTCTAGACCAAGACATTGAGGTTGCAATAATTGAGATACTTGTTCGGCGCGATCATTGGCCTGGTGGACCATTTGGTTCATTGATTCAAAAGCATTATTAGGGCTCAATCTGGGCTCAACTACCGAGCAGTCTAGCCCAGTGAAAGGATTCGAGCTTCTAGTAGGTGGACTCGGGAGTAAGACGTCAGTATCGATAATTGGACTTGGAAGTTCTGGAGCGGGAGATCTCCTGAATGGGGCTGGAGAATATGCTTGGCTGGATAGGCGCTCGAGATGTTCTTCTTGAGCTTGTGAATGAAATATTGGTTCCTTCTCTCCTGTTTTGAGGTGTTCCGCGGCGTGGCTGGCATGGCTTACAACGCTTTGATGGCGTTGAGAAAAACTATCGAAATGCCTGGAAGCTTTTGAGGAAAGTGATTTGGTTCTTTCGCGGTCGAGTGTCTCTAATTGTGACCAGAATTGCTCGGACGTGGGTTGGCTGGACTGGTGTCTTGTGGCGAGGCAGTTGATTCATGCCCCTCTTGTAAAAGGGGTTTCTGTTGTTCTGACAATTCGGAGATTTTAGAATTCTCATCTTCGCCGTGGCTTTGATAATCGATTGGACTCTCGGTTTCAGCTGCGGCTTCACAGCCAACTTCTCCTCTATTGCTTGAACTGATGGAGTGCTCGTCATTCTCCTCACTCTCGTAATCGATTTCCATTTCTTGGGCTGGTAGCTCGAGATCTGCCTCGGATTCGGCTTCGTTCTGGATATCAATCACAGATCCGACTTCATCCTGAACATCATTTTGGTTTTCTGACGAATCTGCGCTGGGTACTTCGTCCTCCCGTTGTTCGTCGCTTGAGACGTTGGGGTCTTGATTCTGGTCTTCACTCTCGTAATCAATCTCCATTTCGTTGCTCTGAACTTGGGCCTCTGGCTCACTTCCAGACTCAACTTTGTCCTTAGCGCTAGTCTCGTCTCCTGCCGTGTCGGCTGAGTGGTCTTTATCTTCATCTTTATCTCCACCAGAAACATCGGACTTTTGGTCCTGGCCATCGCTCTCGTAATAGATTTCCATTTCTTGATCCTTCGATGCAGCATCTCCCTCGGCTTCATACTCTTCCACAATATCGAGCTTTTCTTGTACTGTCTCGCTCACTTTGCCTGGATCTTCTTCTGTTTCTACCACCAATACATAACTCACATGAGATTGCTGGCCTTGATCACCACTCTCCTCATCTTTTTCGTTCCCCTGACTTCTGAAGCCAGACTCTCTATGTCCCAGACTCTCGGTCTCTTTCTCATTGAACGTCTTATCTTCTTTGCTATGTGCGTGGTTGCCATCCTCAGTTAATACTTCTGTCAAGAGTTTCTGGGAAGAGAGCTCAGAGCCTTCCACTTTGTCCTGGTCCTGCTCAGTCTGGTATTCAACATGTGTCTCATGACTCCCTGGCCCAGCCCCCGAAACATGATCCCTCTCCTCCACTACCATCGTTCCATGTCCATGCTCAGATCCGTCTTCATCAATCTCCATAGGCTGATTTTGTTCTCCAGATCTTGCCGTAACCTTGTCCACCTCATCAGCGCCTCCATCACCCTCCTCTCCCCAGCTAATCTCATCCTCCTTCTCATTCCCTTCTCCACCAACTATCTCCGCACTCACCCTCCGATACCTCTCAACATCATAAGGCCTCGACGTATGCTCACCTTGATCCATCATCGGATTAAGGGGATCATACAACTCCTGCTGATCAATATCAATACTACTCTCCCTCCTCCCTCCTCTCTCATCATCCCCATTCCCGCCTTCCACCATCTCTTTCCTGTCTTCCGAACTATAACTCCGAAGAGGATCATAGCCCTCATTCTCACTTCCTCTCTTGCCTGCTAGCTCTTGCTCATGCTCATGCTCATGTCCAGCTCCCCAGACTCCTCTCATCTGCGCCGTGGACGGCACGTACATACTCGGCATCAACGGCATAGATGGCGTATACATGGCCGGAGGCGGTGGTGGAGGTGGAGGGAATGGTAAAGACATTGAACCATGACCGAGACCGAGACCAAGACCGACGCCCATCTGGCTATCAATCGACGGAAAGCGGGAAAAGCGCGGCAGGGAGGGGAGGTAAGGCGTATTTGGTGGCTGGGCTATTGTTGACAGGGATGGGGAGGGGTATTGGTCTGGATCTGGATGGTGAGACGAAGGTGGAAATGCTGATGAGTGGAGGTTTGGCGATGAGGTGTGAGATGGAGGAGGAGGAGGAGGGATGTATGATGGCCCGGCGCGGAATTGGAATTCGAGAGCTGTGATGTCGCGCTCGAGGTTTTTGAGCATGCTGTCGAGGCGGGAGCGGTAGGCTAGGATGGCGGCGTGGGTGGGCTGGGTGGCCATGTTTGTTTTGTTTTGGGTGGGAGGGAGGTTTAGCGAGGTGGTGTTGATGGTGATGTTGAAACTCCACTGCTTGGTGTGATCAACTACTTGCAGATTGAGTGTCAAAGAGTGGAAAAGATTTTGTGAGATGTTTGAGATGAAGGATCGACTGGGATACACATGCTCGGCATCTCTTTGTGGTAGGAAAGATATGCGCAGATAGTTTTCCTTTGTCTGGACTTCCAGGTGCGGCAAGTTGCTCAACACTCGAGCATGAGGTACGTTTGCGGAACCATACCGGAAAGCCGCCAAAAGCAACAAGTAACCGAAAATTCTCAACTAAGGTTTCGATATCAGCAAAAACGACTAGAAAGTGACCCTAGGTCTAGATTTGACAACGCGTCTATTTCGATAATCTCTGTCGTGTTTTGCACCAAACGGTATCTCACCTAATGATCATTCCAGACAAAACTGGGCGAATACCTTCCCTCAAGTCGTCCTCACAAGGATAGCCATCATGCTCCGCAGCTGGTTGAATTATGTACCTTGCTCATACATGCAACCACTCTATCATGTCCATAGATTGCTTCTCAAGTCCTCTCAGATATCCTAATAGATCACTCTCAACCACCCTCCCTCAACTCTGTACCAAGCTCAAATAAACCCCCCACCCCATGCCCGCCAAACTCCCCACCAGCGCCCTTCCCTCGACACTCTTCACCGCCGCATAATTCAGCAAACTAACCGCCGGCCAAACCGTCCACCCGGCCTTCATCAACGGCCAAAACTCCTCCTTCGCAATTCCCACCGCCTCCTTATACCCCTCGCCTCTAAAGCCCGCAAATACAAGCGAGAATAGTAATGTATTGATTGTAGCGCCGATGGTTTGGTCGAGCAGGAATTTGATGATGGTGTTGGGAATGGAGAGTTTGGAGTCGAGGAGGGTGTGGGTGGATTCTTCGCGGTCGAGCTCTTTTTCGTCGTTTTTGGCCGCGGCGAGGATTGCGGCGTCGGAGGGGACGAGGTAGTGGGATGGGAAGGTTGATTCGAGAAAGGATTGCCTGTGAGGAGGGGGTTAGATTGGTGTGGTATGGTTAGTGGAGGGGAGGGGTAAGCTTGCCAGAGGAAGTTGGGTGGACAGTTTAGGGCGTTGAAGAGTGTGAATTGGAGGACTGGTATCCAGTTAATTGTGTATGACGCCTACAGTCTATTAGCGATTGGAAAGTGGGCGTGAGGAGTATCAAAACGTACGCTGCTTCTATATGCGGTGAGGACCTGGGCGATGATATTGCTTGTCGCATTCAGCACACACGACTGTATCGTCGTATTGACGATTGGAGAAGGCATCGTAGTAGAGATATTGTACCTCAGAATTATGTTGTGGAAGAGCCTTAAGGAGATCTGTTGGAATGTGGTGGTTTGGAGAGCTTCGGGAACGAAGAGTGAGCTCTTTTGTTCTCAATCTTTCACGATAGCTTCAAGTGACGTAGCATGTGACAGGGGTCGGCAGATTACCTAACCGAGGGTTTTCCAAACAACATAATTCTGACAATGTCCAGTCGTTATTTCTCAAGCATATGCACCAAGTCACATTGCCGAAAGCATATCCAAAGTTTATTCTAGACTGTGTGAAATGATTAGGAGGCTCCACAGCCATATTGGACAACTTGACGAGGTCCCAAGCACCGGGACAGACTATACGACTACGACGAGATGTGAAAGGTCCTACTTCTAGATACATTTCAAGACGCATCATCTTTATAAGTATGTTGAAGCATCGAGATAGACTAAGGCCAGGAGCTGGCCCTTTCCGTTTGCATTTCGTGGCTTAAAAAAAAGAAGATGTATATCCTTCTGATTTAACAAAGAGGCTAGGTAAATCAGTACATTTGAGATAGGTAATCAACGCTAAGCTCTCAGCAGAGCTGTCTAGTATCTATCAAAGCAGACATCTTTCATGCAACCCCGCTTCCACAGACAGTTACAGCCGCCAAGATTGCTGCACTTACAATTCTCGCATGTGCATCCTCTATGATACTTCAGAAACCTCTCCTGGTCCCGACTGTAATACATCTTCATCGTTCGCACCACGATTTTCCTCTTGAATTCATCCACGTACCTCCAAAAATGTACACCGTTCGCCCTTTGGACCACGAACTGCATCTCCATGTCGGAAACCCCCATCTCCATCGCTTTCTTTTGCCAGAAATGGATTGTCCATGGATAGTAGGACCTCCTTCATTGTACCAGCACGCTTGATGGTTGGAGGAGGATTTGATCTCCGAAAAATTGGATCGCCGGTCACCGATTTTCCTTCGTGGAGGTAGAGTCCCTGTGAGTGTGGGGTTTTGATTGGGCAGTCGCTGGCTTTGCAGGGTGGCACCGGCCCGAAGACTGTCTTCTTCTTGGGTTCCTCCTCTTTTCTCTTCTCCCGTTTCTTCTCTTCCTTCTTCTGAGAAGGCATTCTGAATGGCAATTGTTTTCTCGAAGTGCGGGAAGCTTAAGATTCAAGTTGACTGTTGGCCGGTAACCAGGTGAAGTAATGCTGAGGGAGTTAAAGAACTCTGAGAAAAAGTTTCTTTTATAGCCGAGTTCTTGGAGTCACGGCTGGGTAAAGGGACCTCCGAATCACAATGCAACTCTGATTTCCAGAAGAAGCTTGTGAATGCGATTGCTCGACGCAAGCTTCAGCTTCATGCCTGTGACAAACTCGAAGTCGGCGTGACTCCATCCTTAGAGATGCCTTGACCAATGAATTGGATCTTCTTGGGCTTCTTCGCAGGGTTCTCAGTTGTGATCTCTGATCCAGAAACGACTGGTGCTCTAGTTTCAGTCAATACCTCCTCCCTCGAGATACCATACTGATTCTGAGGCAGCCCCATTGACTTCAAGAACTCGATGCTGTCCGTCCATTCGCTCTCAAGACGCTCCTGGTTCCACTTCAACTCCTCGCCCATCATATCAATCACACGAGGCAAGACCTGCAGAGCTGACTGCACGTCGATGAAAGCGAGTCGCATCCTCCGAGCCAGGACATCCACCGCAGTCACAGCAGCTTCACTCTTCATCGCATGTAAAATCTCGCCATCGACAAAGCAGTGCTCGGGCGCAAGTCGTCCAGCCTTGCTACTCAGACCAGCGACCTCCCAAGCGCGGTCGCCATACGAATGAATCAAATGCGTAGCGATGTCTTCGTCAAGCGAATAATGCTGAATGAGATTAATGGCAAGCGTATCGTAGAAGCCGTGCGCGCCGACCAGCCGGACTTGCTGCGATTTGCAAGAGCCATCGACCATAGAAACGTCGTTAAAGTCTTTTAGGGTATTGGTGAAGTCGATTTTTGATTTGCCAGGTTGAAGATCAAATACTTCGATGGCCTTGTCGACAGCGTCCTCCGCCATTTGACGATACGTCGTCCATTTGCCACCGGCACAGGTAAGAAGACCGGAATCTGATACAGTGACGAGGTGATTTCTGACAAGGGATTCTGTGTTGGCGGCCTTAGGATCTTGTACAAGGGGTCGGAAACCTGTGAGATATTAGCTTTCAATGATGTTTATGAATTGAAGGTGAGTAATGCTTACCCGACCATGCAGCAAGAACGTCCGACCGTTGGAGGGAAATTCCAGGCGCGAGATAACCTCTGATCTCATTCAATATCCAATCGACATCATTTTCTCCTGCCACAGGGTTCTTGGACACTTTAGAAGGTGTATCTGTTGTCCCAACCAAAGTTCGGCCTTCCCAGGGTAACAGGAACATCACTCGACCGTCGGAGGTGCTCGGATCGAGTAAACCCATATTCTTTGAGCTGAAATATGCGGGTAAAACGATGTGGACGCCGCTGCTTGGGACAACGATATCGCGATCTTCTGGCTTGTCAAATTTCCGAACGGCATCGACATATGGTCCAGTTGCATTGATGACTCCACGGGCTCGAACGACAAACTCGTTTGATGTCTTATCGCTTGAGGACCCGTCCGGTACCATGTCCCTTACTCGAGCACCACAGATCTTCCCATTTGAGTCCTTTTGCAACTCAGTCGCTTCTACATGGTTCACGATCGTCGCACCATATAGAGAGGCAGTCATGGCCAAAGAAATATTCATCCGTGAATCGTTTTGCTGTCCATCATAATAGACCAGCGCTCCCACAAGGCCGTCTTTCTTTTGCATAGGGAAGGCTTCGAGGGCAGCCGATTTGGTCAGAAAGTACGACCCTCTGTAGCCTTTAGAGCCAGCAAGCAGATCGTAGCATTTAGTGCCCGCCCAAAAGTATGGTGCTTTCAGCCAACTCTGTAGGGGAAGCATGACAGGGAGCCATGAAGCAAGATGGGGAGCGACAGTGGTGAAATGCTTTCTTTCTCGAAGAGCTTCTTGAACAAGCTTGAATTGCTCGTAATCAAGATTCCAGACTGCCTTTTCCAGATATCGAACTCCCCCATGGATTAATTTCGTGCTTTTGCTACTGGCCCCGCTGCTGAAGTCGTCCCGTTCGATTAGTGCGACCTTCAGACCTCTCGTTACGGCATCCAGGGCGATTCCGTTTCCTGTCGCTCCTCCACCGATGATGAGCAAATCAAAAATGTCCTCATCGTTCGAAGAAACATTCCGTACTTGGTCTAGTGTTGGTGAATCTGGGCCACTTCGCTTCAATGCTGAGATATGCTCCTGTCTTGATTTGACTCGGGGAAAGCTTGGGGGAATAACTTTTCCGGACTTGTCGAATTTTGGCTTGTGGACTTTCGCTGGAAGATCATTTCTGTCGCCAGACAAAGCATAAATTGCGGTACCACCAGTGGCAGCAGCAATAGATGCGTAGGCCAGAGGCCTAGCTAAACGTGAAGAGGCGAACATCGATTCAAAGGTATGCAGAATCAATGGCCGATCGAGCAAATCTGTGAAAGGTACGTACAAGAATTACGATGAAGATGCAACTGTACGAAAATGCAATGATAACTCTAGAAGATGGAGGAGATGATCAACGGCATAAAGGACTACTTGTACCAACCAGGCCGCCAGGAGTATCACGAACATGTGCATTCTGCAGTCCACTACTCACCCGAATGTCGCCGCATGACCCAGCCGTGGTCTCTGGGATGCTTCTCATGTCATCTTTGCTGTTGAGAAGATCCAATGAAAGAGCAAAGCTGATGAAGGCCGGAGACTGAGCTTGTTAACTAGGACGTTTTGATGAAAGCTTCTCCGTATTTCCTAATTGGGTCAATTACTCCGAAAATCCGAGTCCAGCGGCCGCTTGTGCCGGACTACTCGCTTCCCCAATTCCCCATGGGCGATGCGATGCGCGCAGTTCAAGTCACTCTCAGCCCCCCTTTCATGCCATTTCACGCACCAGTGTGATCGACCCTCTAGACCTGACGCCATAATTGCCGTGAAGACAACCAGAGTCCAATTCTATACACGTGCATAATAAGCGACCACGAAAGCCGGAAGCCATGGGAAGATAAAATTTGCAGCTTGTCCAGCAAGCCAAGCATGTAACCTTGCGGGGTATTCCGCATCCTGGCTGCTTACATACAGACAGTCCAGCCCTTTCAACATTCCACTCCACTACCTAACTTTTGTCTTACGGAGAATTCGGTGTATCTACATATTTGTCTCCGTGACACTGGGTCTCCATCAAAATAGGCATGTCGACCTCTGAGAAGAGGAGCAAACGTCCGAGTACGTCTCAATCTGACGACAATGGAGGCTACATAACTTTCTCATTGGCCGATCAGGGGAAAAGAGAGTGGCAAGGCGGGGACTTCATATCGTGCGTTGCCCACTTTCTTACCCCCTAATTGACTTCGTAGTGCCTTGAATGCCGTATATGTTTCCTAGTCCTTTGACAAGCGAAGTTTCAACCATGTAGAATGTCCGTAACAGGACCCAGCTAACAGTTCATAGATGTGTAACTTGTCAAGCAAGAAAAGTCAAGTGCGACCGAGTTAGACCGAGTTGTGGCTGGTGTGAGAAAAATGGCCGGCAATGTTCGTACAGTAAGAAGCAGAGGCCGGGTCCCAGTACGTATTCCCAGGCGTCCCTGTTGAGGCAAACTCGGGATCATCCAAGGCTGCAGTAGCATACCCGCTTCATCATATGTCCCTGGCCATGCTTGACAATTTCAGATATGCTAGAAGCTAACTTGGTCTCCCCTACATATAGAGCCCGGATCTGGTCACGACCTTGCGGAAAAAGTGTCTCGTTTGGAGTCTGTTGTTCAATTGTTAAGCAAACAGCTAGAAGATCATATCTGTGTTCGAAGCTCTATCGAGTCCGGTTCTACCGCGAGCCAATCTCCTCAGGTACCGGAAAGGCGTGCACATGATGTCCTTCCACCAACGCCATCCGTCGGAGAAGGAAATAAATTGTCATGGCTTTCTCAGGTAAGTTGCCCCCGCTTGGTGTCATATCTCTTGAGCCCGGGACTCGGAGTCGAGCTTTGAGATGTTCAGGATTCTTGAGACTTCAATACCGATGCTGATGGCCTAAACAGGTTACCTTGTCCGATCAGACCCAGCCAGACCAGGAAGCAAGAGATACTACACCAAAATATCAAAACGAGACATATGTGAGAGCGTTCACACCTGTTACACCACACATTTCACCATCGCTGAATACAACAGTCGGTTGGCAAAGCGAAACCGTTGAGCCGGAACTGCCCCCACCGGAACAGCTGTATGTTCTTGTGGACCTTTACTTCAAGCATATCAATACCTGGATTCCTATGCTTGATCGAGTCATAACTTTCGACATACTGTCTCGACAATGGGTACCTGACGAATCAGATCGTGTCTTGCTTCACGCCATTGTATTTGTCAGTCTCCGCTTCTCGAGGGATCCTAGCCACACACCCGAAGTTCGGGAATTGTACCGGAGTAGCCTAAAACGGAGAGTGCAAATGTATAGCTTGGACCATTCAAACATACGCACGATCCAGTCTATGGTCTTACTTACGGTCGATATGCTGGGAACTTCTCATTGCCCGGAAACCTCCAATATGGTTGCGATGATCACCCAGAGTATTCTCAACTTCAGACTGGGGTTTGAACTTGGCCACAGTGTCAATTCCAGGGGCCAAGCAACCACCAGTGTTCTTCGGTCACGGCTGTTACCACCACCGTCATCCTGGATTGAGAATGAAGAACGGCGTAGGCTGTTTTGGGTTGTCTACAGTATGGATCGATACACGACTCTAGGATCACATTCTCGATTTGGGATCGACGAGAAAACAGCCAGAAGACGTTTGCCGTGTCGCTACGACTTGTTCTCCGAAGACCGTCATGTTGAAACGAGGTGGCCTCGTTGGGATGAGTTCCACGGCGACGTAGAAGAAGACACGAACCAAAATGCCGCCAATCTCGGAAGTTACTCTTATCACTGTGAACTTCTCAAGATCATGTCCCAAACTCACGAGTTCCTTCAAATATCCCTCGACATCAACTCACAAGCAGACATCGACCAGTGGCGACAACGGTATTCAGAACTAGACCAGTGGCTGTCGATCTGGCTACGCTCTCTACCTGGGGAATACAGCGAGATATCGCAATTCTGCCACTCCGACACCAAGAGCAAGATCTCAAATTGGATCATTCTTCAAACAGCATTCGTCGTCGCCATCATACACCTCCATGCACCAGCAGCTTATCCCTCCGAGACATCAGTATTATTCCGACCCTCTTATGACGCAATGCAAAAATGTTTAGGTGCAGTCGCAAGTCTGAAAGAACTCACACTCGACGTCGTCAATACCGATATGCTGGACCTTCTCGGACCCGGCTTCGCATTAGCGATGTGGATAGCTACCCGGCTTTTACTTATCCATGCATCGGTTGAGGGTCATACTCTAGACAGCAATATCTTCTTCTTCATGGATACCCTGCGCCAGCTTGGAAAGTACTGGTCGATTGCAACAACGTACTGGGAGCTGTTGGACCCGGTGATACGGGAATCAGAAAGAGTCGGAGAGATGCGCAGGTATGTACTCCTCAACTCTTGCGAGAGGAGAAGCCAATGCTAATGATGCAGGTCTGCCTATGCTCTTCAGCAATCGCTGTATGATGATGTGAATGCCAGAGGTCAGTAACCCAATTTCCCCTCCCACTCCAGCATCTCAAATTCTCTTCATCTTCCCAACTAGTTGACCTTCGAAACTCTGTCTTGTCCAAACTTTAAGCCTCAATGTCCCATATCCCTCTCGCTCCCTCTCGCGACTTCTAACTCAACTTCAATTCCATTTCAGAGCTAACCCGTCATATCGCAGATCCAGTCTCCACCCGCGAAGAACTCACCCCGACCGAACTTCTCAGTCTCGATATATTCGGCACCTTCAACTACCCCTACGTGCGGACCTCGACCACACCCTTACCTTCCATCCGAAGTCTGCCCCGTATAGAAGCTTTCAACAGAACAGGTCCAGCTGCAGGGAATGATTGGTCTCCGCAGTGAGTGTGCGGGATCGTGCATATATTGTACTCTAGCTGTACGAACCTCTCCATGCCAGCATCAGTAAGAATCGACTGTCTACATGGCATCATTTCAGTCACTATGAAGCATGCACCATGATAACAAGTGAGATATTTGGAGTGTCATGAAAGTGCAGCTCAAGATGCTTACCTCCCTTGCAACTTCCATGTCTCAGGCTTCCCAAAGCCTCGCGAAGTTTGTTGCAGGTCGCAAGTAATAACAAGCTATAATTGCGTATGTCAAAGTGGTGCTGGCTCGTGGTCAGGATTGTAAGACACATATCCGGCGTTCTATCATATGTCATGAGTCGTGGTTTATCATTTGTTTCAAGCTCAAAGACACCTGATCCCTGGAGGATGCATGGTGCGGGGTTGTGAAACATATATCCGGATTAATCTCTTACTTACTCACTCGATAATTTCTTTTTGCTGTGGCTTAAATGCCTTAAGAAGCTAAGTAGCTCGAGTTGGCAAGAATGCCTTAAATCCCATAGAGGACAATTGTCTGTGGTACCTTGTCTTATTTCTTTCGTCTTCCACGTTCAAATCAATATTCTACCCATCAGCCCTCATTCTCAGCCCAGTACGCACCACCATTATTCTTTCCTAACCCAACACTCAAATCCGCAGCCGCATACCTCGCATCTCTCTTCCTCTCACTCCTCGTGCCATTCCCATTCCCATTCCCACTAAAATTCCCAAACCCCTCATACGTCCCTAAACTAGGCGGCAAATCCTCCACCCTCGTCCCCCACGCACTCTCCTGGCTTCCCAGCGTAAGAACAAGCTCCTTCCCCTCCGTGAAGAAAGAGTGATCGATCCAGTTTCGCGTGTATGGCACCCCATCCAGCGTCGCAGACTGAATATAGATCCTTTGATACGTCGGGTCGAAATTCACGTTTCTGATTGTGGCAGTCTTGTTAGTGGCGGGACTCGTGATGGACACACTTTCGAAGTATGGGGGGATGATGAGGTAGACGTCTTGACCGGGGTTGGGGAAGAGACCGATCATGGAGAAAGCGACGAAGGAGCCCATGGCGCCGCTATCGTCGTTGCCTGGCAGACCGGCGTTCGTTGGAGAGAAGAACGAAGGGACGTAGAAGTGAGAGCGTTTTGCTGAGAGGGCGGGCCGCCCGGCGTAGTGGTATTGGAAGACCGTTAGGAAGGCGGGTTCGTTGCCGATGTAGGTAATTCCTTGGTCGTGGAGATAGTCCAGACGTTTGACGAAGGCGGAGGGGCCGCCGAAGGTGGTGATTAAGGTTGCTTGGTCGTGGGGGACGAAGCTGGCACGAAGTCAACTTATGGAATCAACTTATCAAAGTGAATCAGCTTACAATGAGTACTCCCATATCGAACTTTCGAAAGTCTCGGCTCCCGTGTTTTGCAAAGAGCAAACACTGTTGGGATTCGTGTCAATGTTGCTGCATTTGAGAGGATCCTGGAAGCCGAATGTTCTGTTCAAGTATCGAGGTTGGAAAAAGCCCGTGAAGCCAGTATTGGTGCTGTTAATGAACGAGGTTTGATCTGCTTTGAACAGATTCTTCCCTATGAGGGTGGAAAAGTCAGCATTTACTTATTTACTCATATCTCTTGAGTGCTTTTGAGATTGAAGTATTCCTGAGACCTCGATTTTGGAGGTGATGGGAACTGCTCGAGCAACTTACAGTTTCCGCTCCGTGCAGTATATTTTTCTAAATCATCTTGTCTTCCACCAAGACCCGCAGCAAGCTTGGTGATAACAAAGTCATTGTAGCTGTACTCTAGAGTCCGAGACAAGCTTCTGGTCATGGTTCCAAAGCCTTTGTAGTCGAAATCTTGGACGGGTATGTAACCGAGAGACTTCCAACTATCAAGACCACCTCTTCCTTCACAGCACCAATCGTAAGGCTCGACTTCTGCGTCTTTGATGACTGCTTCGTACCCAGTTTGCCAGTCTATACCATCAGAGATACCTTTGAGATAAGCATCGGCAAGAACATTATCTGCATTGGATCCTCCTTGCGTGTAGCCTTTGCATAAGCTCATTCGGCAATCAGGCAGCCATCCTTCATGTCTGTAGGTATCGATGAGGGAACGGATCTGGCGTGCAACAGTCGCCGGATCGACTACCGTCAGGAAAGGCATCTGAGATCTGAATAGATCCCAAATGCAATAGAATGAATCAAAGTACGGCTCATCACTCTTCCAGAGCGGATTCTCTCCAGTATAGTCTTGTGGATTGACGAAAGTTCGGTAGATCCCAGAATAGAAATTCTTCAACATCGAATTGTTGAGGCCTTTTCTGCTGACAACAATCGGACTGATTTTCTCTCTCCACATGTCCTCAACAGCTTTCTGAGTCGCAGCAAAGTCAAAAGCGGGGATTTCTCGTTCCGCGCTGGAACAAGCTTGCTCGCTGCTAATGAGACTCACGCCAACTCGTGCAAGAACAGCATTATCACCAGGCGAGTTGAATCTGACAAACGCTCCTCCGGGAAGAGGATATCCGTTGATGGAGCGTGAAATGGTCAGAGTCTTCACATCAGCACTAGCACGGCTGTTTGCAAAAATACCGTTGTCTCGGATAGTTCCTCCAGAGAAGTCTGCGCAGAAGTAGGCGACATAATTCCCAGTTCCGAAGCTCGGTAGGAAACGAGCATTTCCAGTCATTCGGCCCGTGGTCTCATCGACAGTTACAGTTCCGTTATCCTGGCGTGAATCCGACAAGTCGGTCAGATCCATGAGAATCAAAGGGCTAGATGTATTGCCACTTGCGTCGGTAGCTGGGAATTTGAAGCGAAAGAGAGAGGTATGATGAGCTGCAGTCATATCGACCTGCACTCCGCTGAGCAATTGCAGTCCGAAGTATCCTGGTGATGCTTTCAGGGTGCTGTTGACGAATTTGGTTTTCCTGGTCTTCTTTGGGTAGTTGCAGCCATTCACATCGTCACCTAGGCATCCGGCATATGGAAAGAGTGCAAAGTTTCCCAAAGATGGTGATCCTCCGGTACCAGAGTCGTGCATGCTCGAGAAACCGGTGATGTTGCTGCCATCGGTCGTAAAGCCGCCCTGGAATTTGAAGCCATTAAATCAGCTAAAAATCCAACCCTGAAGAAAGATAGAAATCTATTGAAAGCATTCTTTTGACCATTACAGCAAGAAAAACTCACCTGATTGCTCTCAGAGTCTGTGTCCGCAACAGCTTTGGCCATTCCTGCTTCTCTTAGATATGTCTTCTCATCTAAACAAGGCCAACTTACCATACGGAATCGTCGCACCTGGGAAGATATTTCCTATCCATCTGTAAGTCTTCATCCAATTTCACAACAGATCCGATATTTCCATACCTCCATTGCTGCTTCCAATTAACTGATCGACATAATCAAGAACATCATACGTCGAACCCTCCGTCTGAGCGCCCACCAAACCTCCAACTCCCACAATTGCGAAAGGTAGGAGGAATCTCACAAAAGCCATCATCAATCAAATACTCTGAATTTCAAAATCGAGTACCGAAAGCAGTAACAATGACAACGAACGCCACCAAGCCACTCCCCCTCCCGCGCGGGGTCTTCGGGAATATAACAATCCACAACATATTGTTCTCTCCCTCGCACTTGCCTAGGATAAGATTGCGATCGGCCGATACACGTTACATTGTCATGCAGCGCAGAAGCTTAATGTAGAAGGTGCTGATGAGGAAAGTTCACCAGGTCCTTGATATGTAGCTAGGTATGCATGCAGCTATGTAAAACCTAACCAGGGAAAGCTTGTCAAGTGACGATCCGGGGTGAGGGTTGCCGAGAACCCCGCTGACCTCACGAAGTTGTACGTACCACAACATCGTTCTTGATATGGAAGGTGAGATGTGTTTCCATGGCATCTCTTTCTGTGGTACTTCTGTGACTGGCTTTTATGGTCCCTCCCTCCAATTTGGAGATCATCGAGGCACACCCTACACACCTTGTTCCGTCCTCACCTAGCAAATAAAAGCTCAATAGCAGCTCATCCCATCCGTCCCAGTCACAATCCTACCAAAAGAAAGAAAAACCCCCGCCAATCCCGACCTGCCTTTATTTCTTATCTGAAGCCTTGAAGTCGCAATTGTTGCACTCCCAGTGTGCACAGGTGGAACATTGCACAGCGCCTGGTGTTGCCTTCGGATTCTTAATCTTAGTTGTCTGACCACACTTGCAACAGACCATTTGCGTCGGGGCTGAAGTCTTCTTAGGGAGTACCATGGTCTTTACAAGACCGATCTTAGTCAGGTTCGATTTTAGTGGGAAGTATCTGCTTCGAAGTTTTGATGGAAATCTTGAGTTCAGTCCGAGAACTTTTGTTTTCGAAGTTGATAGCTCGAAGTTTTGTAATACTTTGGTTTCGAGGAGATTATCCTCGACGATAAATCTCGGGGTTTCCAGTCGAATAGTTCATGACTCCGTGATTTCGGGCAATATTCACTCGGTAGTCTCATTCATCGTTTCGACAAATATGTCGCTCAATGCAGGTCAGGTGCTTCGCAAGTAAATAGAGGCTTGCCTAAGCGAGACGGGCTGGATCGGGGCATTTGAAGACTATCATTCACTTCCTCAACTTGAGCTTGCACTGTGTCTCTCCTTCCGATCACGAGATCGGAGAGACCCCTTCATGTAGCTTAACCAACAGTATCAACACCACAAGAAACCCTCTTAGCCGAGCAAACGAAACACCTTCCATTCCCGTCCCATACCATCTGATACCAGTCACCCAATACAACCATGGAAAGGAAAGTCTAATCCGACGCCACCCTTGCTGAATATACCCTGACATATTTCAGCCCCCGAAATCGCAATCATTACATTCCCAATGGTTGCACGTAGAGCATTGCACAGCCCCCGGCGTTCCTTTTGGGTCTTTGAAGTCCGTCGTCTCACCACACTGGCAGCAGGCTATCTGCATGGTAGATGCCTAGATCGGTAGGTTAGATTATCGGAGCTCGAAACGACCACTTCAAGTTTGAGCTTCGGGCTTGGGCAGCTGGCTGTGGTCGAAGTACGAGGTTTTAGGTGTTGCTACGATGATGCCTGAGAGATAATAAGCAGTGGTGAGAAGGTGCTGAAAGTCTTTTAGTACAGGAACTGCATTCTCAGTGGAATAGTTTGCGGGTTTATATTTCCCTCCTCTCGGTATCATGATTCAAGATTCCAGTCTTGGGAGTCAGCTCCCTTTAATCATCCAGATGATGAACGATGAGTTTTTATTTGGTGATAAGGCGTGTGAGTTTCTTTGCCCATTCAACGATCCATTCCACACATGTCTTGTATTGGGAGCCTGACTTAGACTGGAAGTAAACAGAGGCGGGGCGGGCTGAGCGAGATACGCATGGTCTGAGTCGAGTCCACCCGAAAAGTGCGAGAGAGTAATGACAAACACCACGAGTATTCATTATACAATGTTTCAAGATTTAATAGTCAGCCAATTCAGCTAAATCAAAAAGTTCTTGACTCCCAGTACCTACGCAATGAGTTAATCACATTCTCTTGACTGTGTTCGTCCCACTTCAACTATTCACCATTTCGTTGCGCGCGAACGCCTCACAAACGATCTTATTGGCCAGAATTACCACCAATCCAAACACGACAGCAAGGAAACAAATATCCATCCAGTTCTCAATGAGTTAGAATATACCGCCTCACTAGATAAATGCACAAAACAATGCAATACAAGACTTGAGAAGTCATGCTTTTCGTAATACAACGCTAATAGGTAACGCCATTCGCTGTGCCATACCAACAACCAGCGAGGCAGCTTCTGACGCTGCCCGCCGATTTTCTGTATCTGTATCTTTCTCTATACTCGCTTCCTCTTCCTCTTCTTCTTACTCTTGCGTCTAAACCGTTCAGGTATGCATGCAATGCACCATCTATGTCCCATCATCTGACATACATCGTACCAAAAGCAAAGGAACCCATTCTCCAAGACGCCATTACCCGCCATGATCATAAACATACACTCCTCCTCTTTGCTTCCAAAAGCTCACTCGCTCATCAAAATAAGAAGTGATCACCTCCCACCAACTCCACCATCCTCTCCACTCCCTTCCAGATCTTCACTGCCGCTGTCATCTCCAACACTTCCTTCGTCTTCCTCCCATTCTCCACTCTCGAGTTCCTTGCCTCTTATCCCGAAACTGGCAAGGAAACCGAGAAACGCAATACCGCCGAAGACGCCCCAAGCGAGCGCTTCGCCTTTAGGATGTACATGTGTGGCAATGGAAAAGAGACCACCAGAGAGGAAGGGCCCTGCTGCGCGGCCGGCGGCGGAAAGGGTTTGAGCGAGGCCATTAAGAGTACCGAGGACGTTGTGATTGGGTGCGCTGTTGGTAATCTGTGATTTTGAGTTAGTTGAATTCTTCTTTGAACAGCAGTGAGAGTATGTGAAATGAGGTCGAGAAAAACTTACGAGTAGCAAAGCACTGGTCAACCCCCCAACAGCAGCAACAGTCTTGACTAGCAACACAAAGCCCAGCTCAACCCATAACCACACTTTTCCACTCCCGATACCGAACAGCGGTTTCGAGTCCTTGTATCCCACCCAAGGCATCAACAACATCGAAATAAAGAACAAGAACAAGCCCGCTCTGTACGTGGCTCTATTTCCCATCTTCTCCTTCAACTTCCCGAAAATGCCGACTTGAAATACGATCGTCACAATACCTGCGAAGGACAGCGACAGACCAATTTCCTCGGGCGAAAGATTGCGACCTGTTGGTTGCGGCGAGGAGGCGAAGATCGGGTAGAGCGAGTTGTAGGAAATGTTGGAGAGCTGGAAGACAAGGTAGGTGCAAAGTAGGAGTATGGTATCCCGGTTGAGCACTTCCTTGCTTGTGAGCTGATGGTCGTTATCTGCGAAGAATCCGCGGATAGAGAGGAGGGACTGCGTCTCGCTCTCGTTATCTGTCTCCCCTTCTGAATCAACACCGTCCAGTGCTGTCCTGTGCCGAGAAGCATGATGCCCAAAATGTCCTCGTAAGTAAGTAGGGCGATGTGACGCTCCTGTGAACTGCCATAGCCAACTGAACAGATTTCCCACCCTCTCCTTCAATGGCGGTAGATCCTTTGCTTCCTCCAGACTCTCTTCCAAGAACAATCCTGTAAGCAACAGATCTATAGCCAGTATCGTTGCGGAGAAGAGATTCGGCAGTAGGTACGGATATGGATTCTTCGTCCCTTTCTTGAACGGATTATCCTCCATGACCAGCAGCCCACCCACTGCCGGGCCTGTAATTCCACCAATACCATATATGACCGGCAGATAAACAAATGCCTTGCTCTGATTACTCCTGTCCGTGATCTCTCCTAGGCACGTACTTATAACCCCCTGGTTCCCATTCACCAGACCCATCAACGCCTGTACCAGCACCGCCTGCCACAATGTCCTGCAGAACCCAAATGCCACAAAACACCCCGCTGTCAGCGCTGTCCCAAGCATAACGACCGGTTTCCTGCCCACACGATCACTCAGCCATCCCCAGAAGAAATTCGTCGCAAACTGCGCAAGCGCAAACGACGACGCTATCGTACCAACATATAATCCTATCTGCCCAACATCCACCTCTGGAAACGTGCTTGTCATCTCCGGCAGGTACGGCGAGATGGAGTTTAGAGCCGTCTGCTCGGCCAGCGCGATGACAGCCAGGATCGCAAGTTGCTTCTTTGGCAGAGGCGAATTCGAGTGCTCGTTTTCTGCAGGTCCACCATTTGAGTTTGGGTGATGTCCGCCATCATTGTGCGAGCCGTCGAGACCGACGCTGCTTGTGGGAGATGGGGAGGTGGGTGGTCTGCCGCGGGATTTGGGAGGTGGTGTGGGAAAAGTTTGGTAGTGAGGGGTTGAGGATTTGCGGCGTTCCATATCGGCGCGCTTGGAGGCCATTGAGGGCCAATTTCGAGGGACGGGGTATCGATCAGGTCTTTGGCTTGGCCTGCCAGGTATTCTGGTTGTTCAGTATCGGTATCTGGAGGAAGATTCGAAGCTGTTGAATTGATCGTGTGCTCGTCTTGAAAGTGGGTTGTCTCCGGCGCAGACTCGTGTACGGTTGTAAGAAGAGAGTTGGAATAAAAATACTGGTTAGTGAGTGGGAGGAGAAGAGTTCGAGTCTCTTCCTATCGTCAGAAGATCAATCTATCGGCATTGCCATGGTGGAACGTGAGAGATGTGGTGGTGGTGATGCAAAAAGCAAAGTTGAGCAGGCAGAGCTTCCTTTCCGGGCAGGGCGAGATCCTTCAGTTGCCGGCATCACCCACCCATTTTTACAACGACATCATCGCATCGCATTGGCCGCGCTTGGAGCAAAATCCGATCCTGGCGCAGCCACCACTTCTGTTCCTTGTCATGTTCATATCCACAATGATGGAGAAACTTGAGAAGAACATGTTTTGGAACTGAGGATTGGAGGAATAAATTATCTTGCTGCAAATGTCTTTATTATCTATGGAGCAAACTGATAGCTAAAAAGTGATAAGATAATCTGGGTAAGATTGCAGCCTCAATTGCGAGACATCACATCCCATCCCATCTGCCCGTCAGGTCCCATTCCATCCCATCAGATCATTCAGGTACAGCGGCAGATCTCACCCACTTCTCGGGTCCGAGCAACACCAAAATCGCCAAGACCGCGTCAACCAACAGCTTGACTGTAACTCAATTCCAGAAGAGTTTCTTCAACTTCTTTTCCTTCTCATCCTCCAGATATTCATTAAGCCGGATGGCATCATGATCCAGCGCTTTACCGAGATATACCTCAGGTGGCAGGAATGCACATTTGTCAACCTCTCGAGCGAGGTACCTGCAAACATGCATATGAAGTAAGATCGCGACTCTTTGGTTTCCTCGTTCAGTGAGACGCCATTGCTTCGATGAGCTGTCTTCTGTTCAAATTGTTAGCATCTGCAGTCGCGTGTCGAAGAGTCTGACCATCAAGGAAGAAATCTTGATCTTCTGGCCGTCCATCGAAGTCCACCTCGGTATTCAACCAACCCGAAGTATCGAGCCAGAACACGCTCTTGTCACCGTCTCTTCGTAGTCGGTCTACTACAGCGTGCGTTGCTTGTTCGAGCTGTCCTCGGAATGGTCTCATTATGAAGATAGGTACTCCTGCTGCAGCATTCTGCGCGGAGTAGATGTACCTAGAGAAATCCATTGTCGCTGCGGAATATTTCGGGTATGCCAGAGTGCGGATCGCCTGTATCATTGTGATGTAGGTCTCTTCAAAATTCACGCTGAGCTCCCATAGCGTCTTGTTATATTCCTGGGTGTGCGTCTGAAACGAGTCCCAATCAGAACTTCCAATGTTCATGACCTGTGTGCACTGTTAAAAGTATTCATTTCTTGGTCACGGGGGCTTACAATGACATCCGGCGTGTATTCCTGGAAGAACCAAGGGTGCGTGTATTGCTCTGAGCCAGCAGGACCGCTTTCAACTATGTCAGTTTTCGTGCCTGACGCTGATCAGATGCGCAAACCTTTGAAAGAAAACATCTGCGAGACCAGCAGGCGATCCTCTTCCTCCAATACAATCTGGAATCAAGCACATCCCGTCATCTCCGATGGTGACATGGTCACTTCCGAACATCTCTCCAAGCAAATACTCCCATCCCATCACACCTCCTAGAATATTGCGGCTAGTTCCAGAGTTTCGTCTGCCCTTTTCAGCCATAGATCCCGGCAAGTCTGTCACAATCTCCAGCATTCTCCTCTGTGTGGTTGATTTTGCTTGTTGTGGGAGCGGACTTGCTGCGGTCTGTTCATCCTGGTATTGCAGCAAGTGTCCTCCCTCGTCTATCCAGATCCCCTCAACTTGAAGTGTTTCAACAGCATCGCTTCCCACCATGGGAGCAATTATGCGAATATCGTGGCGTGAGAGCGGGCTCAAAGTTCCTCGGCATACCGAAACCAGTGATGTGGCATTGGGAAGAACAAGATATTCATCATCGTCAATCCTGACCAGTAATGATATGGGAGCTGCGCTAGAGGTATTTGCCAAAGGAAGGAAGGGCAAAGTGGGAGAGATCTCTCTTGGTTCTTCATTTTGGCTCGGAGTCTGCTGGTCGCTATTGTGGAGAGCAATGAGGACGGTCGAGGTCCCATCAAGAGCAAAGTCGAAATATACGCCTGCAATGGTTAGAGCGTTAGGAACCACATCTACAGATGCTCACCTGGAAAGGATCCATCCTTGTGCGTTCCATCTGCAGTGGCCAGCCAGCGTCCCACATACTGCAATCTTGTCAGACTGAGTGTCAGGCCTGCGAGACAAGGGTACGAGCCTACCCGAATGTACGGATGATTTGCATCAATAAACTGCAAACCATCGAAGGATGTTACGTCCAGAACGATCTTCCTTTCACTGCGATATCGACTATCCTGTCCTCTCAGCCAACCCCACCAGAGTCCACCAACCACAACCACACTCAACCACAGCAACTTTCCCCAACCTCTGATGTGCGTCTTGTGAGGTGCGTACCCGTACCTACGGGTCGGCCGAGTGGGCGGGTTGAACTGGATTGTGGTTCGAAGATCCTCAAGTAGGACATTGGACCATGGTGTTGAAACCTCGATGACTTCGGGTGCCAACGGTGTGCCATCTGGCGTAGAGTATGGGCAATGATAAATCATGATGGTCGAGCAAGCTCTTTGTCGAAGCTATTATGAATGAGATCGTATGGTCAACTGAGTATAAGCTTCAATTTGAAGATTTTGGGAAGATTGGGTTGCTTCAAAATGGCCAGGGGGCTTGGTCAGGGTTGAAGAGAATTCCCAAGATAGCAGGAGCGACCACGCTCGCAGCGACCAGATCCAGACTTCCGCCCAATTTGCATCTTAACTCTCCTACATGAATCTTTCCTCTGCATCTTGTGCTAACGGGTTCTTTTCTGTTTCATCAGAATGATATCGCCATTCTTGAAGAGACTCTTGGTGCCCCTGACTGGTCTCTGCTTCGTCTGCTTTTTGCTCCAATCCCCACGAATTCTTGAAAAAGAATATACAACACCATCCACCAAGAACGATGACCCTTTACGAGTCCCAATCTCTCACTCGTTCGCAAATGTTTCAGGCCAGAGAAGCTCCGCTACATATGGCGAACCAATTCTGAAGCTCGAAAAACCACCTTCATTTTCCACTATCCCATCTGCACCCTCGGGCATCAAAACAGCTGTTTCTCAAGCTCTACTCGATCTCAGATCATGTCCTAGGTCACCCAACCGCTTCACAGGGCATATCCGTCTCCCAGACCACCTCTTCAACATCTCCATGAACCCGCCTTCCGCCAAGGCAGAAGAAAAACGCACATTCTGGAACCCCACCATCTTCGCTCTCCCATACTGGGCAGATAACCAGTACATTATCGTCAGTATGGTTGTAGCAACCGGTGAAGCTTATCGAAGGAACGTCCTCTGTGAAGCTAGCATTTGTCGTCCAAAGAACAAGCGTTCAACGACAGCGCGCGAAAGAGTCTGCACAGAAGAAGATCTTCAAGTTTTGGGTCCGAATGGAGGAATGAGATGTGTCACCAACCCGATTGAGGCTGATGTACCTCCAACTCCTGCTGAGCGTTGTTCGGGTCCGGAGCAGACCTTGGCCGATATACCTGGGTTCCATGATCCGCGACTGTTTTATTCTGGCAGAGGTGAACCGATACTGATGGTTGTTTCCCAGTGAGTGACAACTTTTTCGAATAATTATAAACGAGGCTGATCATCGGCAGGTCAAGATACGCCTGCATCGGTCTCTGGGCAATCGATCTCCGGGTCATATATCCAGCAATAGAAGAAACATTTGCTTCCTCGCCTCATCGTCTTGGCCCCGGTCCTCTGATGTCGTACCCCACATTAACAGAGCTCACTCGAAACCCGCCATCCACCCGGCAGAGCTATGAAAAGAATTGGGTCATGTTCTCCCCATCTCCAGCAACGTCCTACATACAATATGAGCTCAACTCCACGACTCGGACTTTCGCACAACTGATCGGTGGCGGATTGACAACTCAGAATATGACTGACCCTTTCGAAGAGCCCTGTCTGTCAGACGACATTGGCGAGACAGAGACGGACATCTTCACCGTCAGCTCCTCATGGCATCAAGCTACGCCTGCGTTGAAGCTCGTCCTTTGCGAAAGGTCAAACGCAAGCTGCATCGCTGACAACCCGGCTACCATCTTCTTCGCCGCTATCCAACGGAAACACAACAACGGATTCGGTCTCCCAATTCGCTATGAACGATACTTCGTCGTCTGGTCAGCAACGTGGCCTTTTAACATGTTAGCCATCAGCCAACACCCAATTCTTCTAGCAAACGAGTCTAATCGAGGCTGGAAGACAGCTGAGATGTGGGACGATGTACCTGAAGCTAAAGAAGAGAATAGAGGAGTCTGGGGTGACTTCACCTATACCACGACTATTGCGTATGCTTGGGGAAGAGCAGAGAGTGATATTCGAGAGAAGGGGACGGGATACCTGGACGATGAGGTTATCTTGAGTGTTGGGATTGATGATAAGGATGGACTATATGGAAAGGTCGTTGCGCAAGACCTGTTGCAATGTTTGAGGATTTGTCCTGGTCGCTTGTGATTTAGCTTGGACGAGGGGCAAAATGTGGGGTATGTAGACACATCTTGGCATCGATTGCCGCAGTGGGCTCCCTCTCAAGAATGAATTCCATAGGCAAATATATGCCAGTGTGTATCGTAGTCTATTTCAGCAGCCTAGCAGTACTCGTTGTTGTGCTTGTACAGTTCGTTCTCTCCTTGTGGATCAAAAGCGGGGTACATTCTGAAGATTAGCGAAGATGCAAACAAACCCACCAGCTTCTCCACCAGGCCTGAAATGGGCGAAGAAACTACCAGACTGCGATGAATGTCATATCTTAGTACAAGGAAATGACGTATTGAGAAGCGCCTACCAAATATCCTGAAGTCTACAGGACGTGCATGTCAGTAGTCTCTGCTTCAGATCGGGTGCGAGAGAAGGATAGTAAGCTGACGAAATGCCTCATTCTCAGGTGGGGTGAATCTGGAATGCGACAATTCCACGGAACTCGGCTGTTTCTATATAAGAACTCTACTAGATGTTTAACGTGAGGGGTAACAAATGAAAAAGAGGCGAACAGCGATTCAGATTCCGAGAGATGGCGTGGAAATTCGACCTGACTTCAAGGAAGATCTCGCTAGCGCTTTCGCTTTGAAATTATTTGAAGAGATTATTCAGGCGTTGCAAACTTAACAGAATCCACTTTCGTGATCAGGATGCTTCTATGTAATCTTTTCTTGGCCGAATCTAGAGACAGACGTATTATTATCGTTCCAATCTTGCCGTCAAGAATTTGTCTCACTCTCACCTCTGACACCTCATCATCCATCGGTGTTCTTTAGATAGCTTCGGCAAAAGCTGAAAGATCATGAATAATGACTCTGGCTCGAGTGTTATAGAGACCGTATAGCACGACACTCACACAAGGCTCACAGCTCGCTGGACGAGTAGGGTCAGAAAGTGGTTACTGCTGGCATGGGATATGCTATGGCGAAGCACTAGAAGCGTGTCGGTCGAACAAAATCACTTTGGGAGGACCATACACTGTTTAAGTAGTTGACTCTCAGACAACTTCCTTAAATGAAGTTATTGACTTCGAATGGGTGTCTCTGCTTCGAAAAGCTCTTTACGTAGATCAATCGACATGTCCCTCCATGTACTCAGGACTTTCTAAAAAATTTCTCTAAACTGATTCAAGTCATAAATCGGGATTCCGGGCAGAAACAACTGTTTAGTCTCATCGCATGACATCTTTTCAAGGGGCAATGGGTAGGAAGACCACAAGCTAGCGATGTTAAGCAAGCAACGCAAACAGGTGGTCTTCAATCCGTTCTTACTGACACCTCGCCAGCTGGAGATTCGAGTTTCGCTATCTTATTGGTAAGAGAATCTCTCCATTGTGCTATTGACCTCTTCATCTTCTCACCTTTGGTTGTGAATTCTCGATGCTGTCAACGTTTTCGCTAATGTCGAGTCTTTTGTACTCTCGAAGAAGCCCAACGCAAGCAGGCTTGAGTGCGCGCGTCGCTTCCCTCAACCAAAAAATCACCTCCGTCTAGCTCTGTCGTGGCAGTCAGCCCTCGGATATATTCTTAGATTCATCATTTGGCTACACAAAGTGACTTCCCAACACAGGAACTTGTACTCTGCTTATGCATTCTTTCGCAGCCTGCTTCCATCACCTTGATTCTGCAGCTGTACTTATATACTCTTCAACCTCAAGTCTACTTTATGTCGATATCCTCAAACAGACGAAGCAAGTCACGCTGGAAGGATCTTGAATTGGAACCAGTGAATGAACCCTCACAGTAAGAAAATCATACATGTCACGACCTTCGCAGAAGTAGAGCAGACACAATTAAAAGTCGATTTACCCGAGGCGGGGGTATATGAGCCTCTCTCCGAGGACCGCTAATCATCAACAAAGAAAGAACAACTGCCAATTGATACAATAATGTCATGGCTTCCGGCGAGCAAAAAGTCATGGACTTATCTGCAAGTCAAAAAGAAATATCAGCACCGGGTTCGCTTTACTCTTTTGTTCAGAAAAGAATAAGCCGCATTAGTCTAAGGGGGAGAAGCAGCCGTGATGTGGGAGAAAATCTTGATTACCTGCTGTTACCAAGTTGAAAATGATCGTCAATCTCCATGGCACTATCGAAATTAGGCATTCACAATACCGGAGCTTCGGGAAAATGGTTTTTAACATCGCAGACACCGAAAATCCATCTCCGTCACTTAGAGACACCTTTCGAGAAGTAGTAACGACGAGGTTTCCATTACTCCGTAATTGCAGAATACGAAAACTATCGCTCACCATGAGTTCGTGCAACTTGTGCGTCTTCAATCTTATATTGCTAGAGGAACAGAACGATGCTCAATTTTTATACCCGGGACTACATCATTCTACATCGTGGTCCGGCCACGATCCAACATTCTGTGTCGCAAGCAAGACATCGACACTGAAGTGAATCAACTAAATATTAAAACGAGTCGACGTGAGTGAATAATAGAGAGGATCCTTCAGAAAAAGGCCTTACGACTGTCGCGCTTCAACGCGGTTACTCCTAGGTAACAACTTACTTCATCAAAGATAGACCGGCAACTGGAGACTGAGTCTCCATGATTTGTTTGAGGTGAGCGAGAGTACTAAGGATTCTTCTCTACTCTCTCCAGCAGCCGACTTCCTAGATGCTCTCGAATTATCATACGGGTGAGGAGCGCAGCACCCACTTACCAGATCCACACCAAAGTTACCACCCACCAAGTCCATGCCTCAGCCTCTGACAACCCCCATTCCAAACCCAGACCTAAGCGCCATTCAACCCAAGTCTCCCTCATCTGTCTCGTCCCAAGATAAACCCACATGCCGTAATCATGAATATCACCTCATCCACTATCCATAAGGCTGAGCTGCTGCTGCTGCGCTACACTGCTCCCCTCCATTAGCCTCATGTCAGCAATTAAATCAAGTCATCATCACCACATCACGTGTCTCCAATGCTGACCTCGAGGTCCTTCGCCCCATTGCCCCCACGCCATCCCGTCCCATGCTCTCCGCACTCCTCTTTCTGATTTCATTCGGTTCGAAGTCTGCCTAATAGGATCCTGCTGAAAATCCGGAAAAGTATATTAAACCTTCCTTTGTAAGCCATCTAGTAGAAAGATATTTGAAGACGGGCTGGAGATGCGCGGTGGAACGCGTTGCCATACGCTGCGGATGAGGTCTACGTGATGGGTGATGCGGCCATGTTTCTCGCCCTTGTGGCGTTTGCACTGCCAGCTTTGACTTCGGGACGATATGGCACCTGATTATATGATGACGCCCCCAACTTCGTGTCGTCGTTTGTAGGAGATCTGGGGAGCGGAAACATGGAACAACAGGAGAGGTAGAAATGTGAGATTAGACTTTGACGCGAAGGCGATGCAGGTTTGCTGTACAAGGACAGGTAGGAAAGCGGGCTGGTGGAATCGATTACAAGCTCAAACAGGGAAGCAGGTAGAGGGCAGACATCAAGCAAAGCGAGAAGCCACTAAATGTGCAGCATATTGTAACAAGAAGAAGGCAAGCAATATTAAAGACAGAAAATTCAATGAACGTGCGGAAAGCAAATGAGATCCCCCGCTGTTCGCCTTGCGCAATGCTGCACGTCTATACCCAATTCTGATGTCCTATCACCTGCACGCTATGCAACCAAAAGAGTCATGTAAGCGAAAACAAAAGAAATCCAACTCGGTATTCAAACAGTCATCGTATATCACAGCAAATTCAAGCAGCATCGACCAATTCGTCTACTGTCTCGCTTCTTAAACACCAAGTTCGGTAGGCCAGTGCTGATGAACAATCAGTATCCAGTGGTAGTGGGCGGCACGTCCCAGTGTCGAAGCATCTGATCCAGGGCCTCGTTCCACTCCCAAGCACAACAAGCAGCGAGCTGTGATGCCTCGTCGGTGTCCGGGAGACGACCACCCCACATCTCTGGTTTTGCGGCCTCGCTGGCAGCATAGGCTTCGATCATTTGACTGAAGAAAAATTAGTATCGACAAGCACTGGTAGAGAAGTGCAACTTGCTCATCACGCATCTTGATGAGTACCAACCATGCGTAGTTCCAGCTTCGGTTGCTCTCTGGGTCGTTGCTGACTTTCCATTTTGCATCGTCCAGGCACTCGCTGCTGAAGGTGTAGTTCCGGGTGAGGCCGCGAAGCTCGTTTAGCAAGTTGTTAGAGGTAACATAATAGGTCCAAGCGCTCGTCATAGGCTCCTGAAATGCAAGTTGATCTTCCTCTGAAGCTGTAGCAGCGACCCTTTCAATGCGGCATAACTCGGTGAGAGTGTTGACACGATGAGTATTCAGTGACTCGATCAATTGAGCCGTACTCTGCTACGGCGAAACGTCAGTCAGTGGAACTGGATGAGATCGCAAGCGAGTGAGACAGATCGGAGGGATCGGAAGGGATCGATTACGAAAAACAACCCTTGACTCACTTGGGTTGTGCGACGAGAGCCTCTGCTAGAAGAGCCGCCATGGGTACGTTTGATGTGTCGGGATGACATGATGTGGGAAGATTTCCGACAACCGAATGTGTTTCCCCAACTTATCCCAGACTTCTTCTTTCCGCTGTCAATGTCTGCGAAGATCACAAGGGTCAAAGTGGAGGAACAAAAATATACACTTCGAGTCTGAAGACTCTGTAAATATGCCAAGGAGATTCTGAAGGCAGCTTCGGGATGTATGTGGAGGATGCTGCGATCGACTTCTGGTTTTTGTCTTGACCATGTATGCGACACGGTGCTGATATATAGACCATGATTTCGGAGGAAGGGGAAAAGCCTCCAAACATGTGTAACAATCGTGAAATAAATGTCAGTGACTCCTGATATTGCAGGAAAGCATGCCGCATAGACGCATGGGCCAGTAGAAATACTCAAGTCCACCATCTCACTAGGATGGCTACGTCAGGACATGAGGAGATCTGGCAGAGCTGGAGTCATTGATGAGAAAATTGAGATAAATATTGGAGAAAATAGACACAGTATGGATTCAAGCGACCAGGGCAAGCGAGATCCTGGCCTGAATAAGGCATCTTTCCTTCAGCTCTGCCTACTATATGATGGACTAGAGTATCTAAAGGCACGTGCTCGTATGTCGCCTGGATTTCCATACTTCAGCTCTGGATCGCTAGTGGTCAGACTCAAGATACTCCCCTGGTACTAAGCCATACGGCGTCATGAAGAAAGACCAGGCAGAGAATCCACTTCAGCATCCGCGGATAACAAGACGATTGATTCCATACTTCATGTGCGTATGAGGTTCTCTCGACAATCTGGACTTCTGCCTTGTGACTGGTGACACTAATCATTTAGAAGATCCCTTGGAAATTCCAGCGAATCCCAACTCGGGTGGTGCTGACATCCATTTATAGGCGTGAGAAGTGGCTTCAGACATGCTAAGGAACATAAATCAGAAACACAGTGGGAGCAGCACACGTACAGAACAGCCTTTCCAAAGCAGAATCCAGACGGTCACTGACCAAGTCTTCAGGGAGAATGGTCCAAAAAGACCAGCGTTTGTTGTTCCATAGCCTCGCATGAAAGTCCCTGAATTACAGCAAGGCATATGACTCGATTCCAAAATTGACTTCCGCCTTCGATGGTGGCTGTCTGAAGCAATGCCGGTAGATTTGAAACGAAAGCACGTAGTACCAATCAGACGACCACTCCTCACCTGCTGGAATTTTGCGTGAGTATCGTCCCGAAAATGGAGCTCCCAGGCGGCCGCGGGTGGGCTTTCTGTGGCGAATAGGCCCAAGTGCTTATGATCAACAGCCACACATCTCAGCCCTATTTACGACGACTTCTTCCCCATAGGCCAATAAAATGGAAGCATCCGAGATTCTACGTTGTCGGTTGATGCGGCAGAGGTTTCTTGTAGCCTCAGGGCCCAATTCACCACCCACCATGTCGAGCTGAGTGGCTTTGAAGGACGAAAGAAGCACCACAGGCCTGGCGAGGAGCAACGCGAAAGCGACGCTATTTGAAGATTGCGGCCGGGTGACAGAGGCCTTCAACTTCGTAAAACGGCATGTTTCCCATCAGATGATCATGAAATCAACCGGATGTGTTGTATATCTCACGGGAAGCAATAATATGACTGCAATCGTAAGTCGGCGAGATAAATCCTCGATGGACAGTGACGAAAAACCGGTCGCAGGCGCCCGCGTGTGCGGCGCTGGCTGCGGATGCAACACGACGACAGCGTGTCGTGGGCGGATGCGAATAGACCGATCTACGTAAAGTGTGAGCCTGGTCTTGAACCAAAGGTACGAGGTACCATACCTTGCTCTCGAATTTACAGCTGCTCTCCAGCCTCAGTTCTGGGTTGTTGTTTTGAGATCGAGAATGTCCCGAGCCGACCATTGATCCTGGGCCGTGTCATCTCAGGTCAGCGTTGACCTTCTAGAAGGCCCATCAAACGCGCCACCCCACTCTCAATCTCAGCCGCAGATCACTGTATCACCTCATTTCACGTCTTCAATATTCTTCTCTCTGTGCCTTCTTCACCCAAGAAAAGATATCCGATAAATCAGAGAAGTTGACTGGCCACGTCGCAAAACGCATTCCATTGCCACAACAAAGACAGTGTATCCACGATCCATCTACGGCGTCAAGACTCCAAGGCAACAACGTGTTGAGAGACTACGTCGCCTTCAGCGTAATCGACCTCTGTGCCGTTCGGCATACGCTTTCGATCTGGACTTTCGTCATGTCTAGGTTGAAAATGATGACTCTCAGCTCGCAACGCCTGGCGACTCATTTGGTGGAGCCAATTGATCTTTGATATCCGGGTTTTCTATGTGCTCATGAAGGAAGGGGAGATAAGGAAAGGTGCAGAGTGAATGCCAGCTGGAAAGCTGCTCCAGAAGTGTTCAGACTATACGAGCCGTGGAAAGGTTATAGCCGTGTTATCATCCATCACATGAAACTCAACGTCGATATCGATGACCGGCCAATAGGCCAAGCTATTGTGTATCGTCCGCGAGATCTCAGTAGTGCTGTCGCGAATGTGAGTCGTATTTGCACTGAAGTTGGAGCTCTTCATCGTCGTGCGACGACATCGATGCCGAAAAGGGGACTTGCAACAGATGAATGGGACGGACACGTACCTTGTCAGCATCGATCCGTTCCTACCTTCCTACCTTGTAAGGTCAATCTGTACAAGTTTGGGGGAACAGATGGAAAGAACGGACTGGCGAGGGCTGACAAGTAAGTTTCCCCGAGTTTCGATGGCATATAGTAAATTTGTATCACAAGTTCCTGGATACATCCAATGGATGCTTGAAGTCCTAATACCTATTCATGCTCGAATCACGTGATTCGGCCCCAAAGGCAGGATGTCTCAAGCAAGGTCCAAAGATGCGGAATAGCAGAACAATTCGAAAACATCTCCAGCAATCAGGACCTGTGGGTGATACTTCAGTCCTAGGTAGGGCCTGGGATAGTAACACCGCCGCAATTCGAACTCACCCAGACCCTGCCAAACGGGTCGCGAAGCCTCTCTGCGTCGCGAACTTCGCGACTTAAAGGGGTAGCGAGGATCTCAGTCGCCACACGGCAATCTTATCTTCCAAATACCGAAAGACACAACATCACATTCCACTCTGCCAGCTTCCAAGCCCACCGAGTCTTGCAGGCCACATTCGGAATTCCAACGTTCCTGACGCTTTGCCCAATCGAGCCCGATCGACCTCCTAGCTCGACACTACCATTAAGCTTAAGGAGAAGCTTGACTTATGCTCATTTCCCTCTCAACTTTCACTGGTCGGGTAATTCAAAACAAAGTCATGTTTTGTGCAAGTGCAATTCTGTAAATGGCATAGCGAGAATGGCGTATCGAGCTTGCCTCAAGCTTCCCCAGATCGCCAGTCTAGATGTAAGCATGTCATCGGTTAGCCCACAAGCCGAGTGCTTGTTCCCATGATCCTTTGCATTCTCCAGCGAGAATAGCTTCAGCGCAATCTCTTTTTGGGCATCTTTACTTTGCCAGAATGAGGATGAGCCTTGGTAGGGATACGCTGGTCTGTGATCGGGTGAGGATGTCATTTACGCAGATATCAAAAGGGGAGAGTTCCCCGATCCCGTCCATTTTACTCTTCGATCCTGTCAAGCATCATACACTTTCGTCTTTGTTAAGTCTTATTTCAGCTACTCACCAAGTCACTCATTATCTGATATTCTATACTCTCTCAACATGAAGTACGCATTCTCAATCGCTGCCCTCGCGGCTGTCGCTTCCGCCGGCCCAGTCGTCACTAAGCGTCAAGCTGCAGCGGCTGTTACTGATGGTCCGTCTTTCCTCGCCATTCTATACGATCTTTGCTGACACGATATTCAGTCGGCATCCTGAACTATGCTCTCACTCTCGAGCACCTTGAGGACAAGTTCTACCGTGAAGGTCTCCAGAACTACACCGAGGCAGACTTTGCCAGCGCTGGATTCGACTCCACCTTCTATGCCAACCTCAAGGAGATCTCCTACGATGAGACCACTCACGTTTCCTTCTTGAGCACTGCTCTTGGTGATGCTGCCGTTGCAGAGGTAAGCCAACATACTTTCCTTCCCCTTTCTTCGCAAACACTTCTAACATAACCACAGTGCACATACTCATTCCCCAGCACTGATCCAGCATCATTCGTTGCTCTCGCCAGTGTTCTCGAGGGTGTCGGAGTCTCCGCATACCTCGGGGCTGCAGCTTCGATCATAGACAAGGACTACCTGACCGCAGCTGGTTCGATCCTCACGGTCGAAGCCCGCCACAACGCCTACATCCGCTCCTCCATCAAGCAATCTCCCTTCCCCCAACCCTTCGACGCTCCCTTGACCTTCGACGAAGTCTACACCCTCGCAGCAGGCTTCATCGTCTCCTGCCCCGACTCCAACGCAGCCAAGCCCCAACTGCCCCTCAAGGCTTTCCCTACTGTCACCCTCGGCACGACTGGCCCCATCAAGTCCGGTGATACCATCGACCTCTTGACTCCTGGCTACACTCTTGCACCAAAGGATGGATCGGCTCCAATCTACGCTGCATTCGTTAGCGTTACCGGACCGATCTACGCTGATGTTACACCAATGGCTGGTGGCTTCAAGGTCGTTGTGCCAAAGGGTGTCAATGGACAGAGCTATGTTGTCCTCACCGGATGCAAGGACCGTGTCACTGACGACACTGTTGCCGCTGGTCCTGCGATCGTTGAGATCACCAACCCATACCCAACCACTGCATAAACTTCTTTTAGCTGGGTACCGAAGAAAGGAAAGCAGGTATCGCGTGATAATCGTTGATGTTGGTGGTCGTTGCTGGATCGAGATGGATTGAGATGAGAGTTCGCTTCCTGTACATAATTCCTAATAAGCAATCAGCCCACTGGGCATCTGATGCCTCAACATATTGGGAATAATGTTCATATGGATGAAAGCTTGCGAAACACAATTTTGTTTATTTTTACTCTTTCAATCACACTCCAAGGGTGTCGCCAGGCCGGAAAGGGCAATCCAACTGGTGCTCCTAGTTTCAAAGGAACCCCCAGCCTTCCTAATGTCGCATAAACTTTGAGCACTTTCGACTCACTTACCGCCAACTTGATTGGACTACAACTTTTGACAAACGGCATGCATAGCCTGCGGATCAAAGAGCTTGAGCGCTGAATCGACTCCAGGGGCCCGTGGCGTTCATGTCTATATCATTTCATCAAGTGTTATCTAGTCTACAGGGTGATTGTCGCAAGAGGAGTATAAGTCCATACCTTGATATTATTGTCGAGATTGAATCTGAGAGCCTAATCAGAGGCTGAGAGCCATATTTAAACTCCCGTACAGAAATTGGAGGCACTGACTCCTCTAATGACAGCCAAGAAAAGATTGGCAGTCACACCGATGAGGGTTTCGATGGCGTGAAAGGATTCATAAGCTTTCGTTTCGCTAGCTAGTGAAGTGTTGTTTACTTTACGCTAAGCGATTCATCGTGAAAATCGCTTTGAGGATTCGGACGGGAAGACAATCCCGCCCGGCATAGAGACTGTGGATCCTCTGGCCGTATCTCCCATGTATGCTTGATTCATCCAATATTCGCATCGCTGCATTATGATTATTATACTCGTGTGCTGCAAACAAATACTTGGGTGAAGCTTGCGGATTCGACGGGATGTCGGGCGAGAATGCTGGTGAATTCAGGTTTGGACACGTACGCATGGACCGTTGTCTCTGGACTTGAGCTTCTAGGTTCAGAAGAAAGAACGTGAGAATAGTATTGAGTGCTAGGCTGCGGGATATAGCCTTTTTTGTAGAAGTAGAAGAAGCATTCACTGCTCAAGATTATACGATTATGCTCCGGGTGGTGTTGGGATCATGGCTCCAAGTAGAAAAGAGAAGATTTGCCAATTATCAACTGAATAATATAAAAACGACTGAAGAAGAGCCTACCTGGGACTATGTGTGCGAAAGCCATAGACTCTGACAGATTATGGAGTCATAGCCTCAAAGATCTAAGACAATGTCATAATGCTACACTAATTAAGGAGGTGGAAGCGCTGCCTATATTATATAATATAATAAAGAAAAGAGCTCTGTGGGATCACTTAAATGTCGAAGTCAACGTCTGCGGAAGCGACAACACTCGCCAGCAATAATGATAGCAGGGTAATCGACAACACTTTCAGGCTCCTACTTCCAGCGCCTAGTACCGAAGCCAATCAAGCGTCAACTTCAACCCTCTTTTCTCGTGAAAAGAGTTTCAGATAAGAGATTCTAGAAACAGTCAAGCTTGTGGGTGCCTTCTTTCTCGCTAAACTCGCACCAACAACCCCGCAGCTTGGTCATCAAGGGAATCATGGCATTGTGGCGAGCTTCAGTGCTCAGATGTTGCTTTCTATCTTTGAGGTCTATGCATTGTAAATATTCCTACCATCCTGGAGGAGATAAAGTAGCAGTCTACTCGTGTTCTGCGTCTTGAGGATACGTCGAGTGCTAAGAGCAGGGGTGAATAGCAAACATCTACGAAAGCCGAGTTTCAGAACTGGGGTAGAGAGTTCGAGTTCAAAGATCATTTCGGGATTTCAGAGTATAAAAAGCCAATTGATTTTTGTCGTGTTAGTGGACGTAGTGACGGTATGATATGATGAAGATACGAGAAGTAAGCCGAGGTATATATAAGGTCGGACTTATCAAGTGGAAGAGAAGAGTTCTTTGTTAATCGAGATCTTTGTTAATCGAGTTCTTCGTTAAATCGATTTCTTTATTAACTTAAAGCGTCGACGCCACTTTATCGATTTCTTTGTTAAAAAAAAATCGACTTATAACTTTTATATCAAAGGAGCTTTAAAAAATATACAAGCAAATACTAATGGGAAACTGGTTGTTAGCCTCCAATAATTACATAATCTCTATCTCTATCTCTTCCGCATTGTCAAACCAATGACTCTTGTCATCAATATATGCTATACCAATACGCTTATACCTGCGAGGCTGCGTATTTGCGTTCGATAGTATTAATGCAACAGATCCCTCCTCTCTTCGAGTCCATTTATCATGATCAGGCCCTCCTTCTTTCCGTCTTTTTGCCATGTTAAACGTGACTCCAGTGGCAATCTGCAAACATAAGACTTCGGGCAAGGAGTGGGGAATCCAACGCGCTTGAGAGGTCTGTAGGGAATGATGTAGTCTTGATATAGGTGTACAACTTGTGACGGATTGATCTGGGTCGAAATGCCGTGCGAATCCATTTCTTTCTATTACGCCAGCCAGGTAAATTGTCCATTTTAAAGGCGTCCCATCGAAATCCCGTTGACTATTGACAGATTTTTGATATTTCGTCGCCCTTTTGCAGCGTAGTTTTGCTGTAACCGTTTGACCTCGCATTCTCAGGGTACCTTCAGTGTATTGAGACTGGGAAAGCGAAGAGATGGATTCTTCGAGAATACGACAAGTAATATTCCATGGTGATTTTAATTGGAAATATTTGTAGGTCATGTCTCCGTCAAGGGATGCCCAGCTCCAAGATGGGGCTTTTTGCTCTGGCCGTGGCGTAGTCTCCCTGAAAGAAGCAGCATCGGCGGACCATAACAAATGTCTAACACTTTCGTCGTGTGGAGATACTGATTCAGGTTGGATATCGAGTTCCCTCTGATTCTCCACAAAGTATTTACGCAATGCTGAAATTGCAGGCAGCTTGTCGGATGGCTTGGTCAAGCGTCTCCTGGTGTATTCTTCGACAAGCTTTCTCCATAAATCATGCTTGGATATGCCATCAATAGCCAAATGCAATGGAGCTGCAATGGAAGTTAGCCTTGGGCCTGCTCGGTTCAATGTAGAAGATAGGCTTGTTAAAGAAGGCTCTATAGTTGGAGTGCACTCGCAGGCGGATCCCATGTGACACTCCCAGGCAATCTCGTTCTGGCAGTAGTGGATAACTCTTTTAGATAGCAGATGCTCTTGCAGGGTCCAAGCCCGAGTCAATAGCGGCTCCTTGAAAGGCAACTTCGGATTTGCGTTGTGTTGTAACTTTCTGCGAGCAAAGACCTGACACTGTCCATCGGGTGACGCGAATACTTTCACTGCGCCGACCTCTCGTGTGGAAAAGATGCCCGCGAATCCACTATCGGAACGTGTGGCAGCAATGGTTACAACAGCATTGCTGTAAATTCCTGCCATCCGTGACGCCTCTCTTTCCCAATCTGTTGCATCATTTTGAATGATGCACCTATTAAACTAGCATCAGTACTTGTGTCGTTTCGATATTATAAAGGGCCTACTGACAAGGAATCTATCCAAAGGTACTGTATCCCAAGCTTTCTAGTTATCTCGACCGCATCTTGAAAAGTTTTCGTCAGAGAGTTCCGTTTGATCTCAATCATGTTATCTTGGATATTAGTACGATCGGTTACGAAAAAATGTTTGGTGCCCCAGCAGTGGCTGAGAGCTGCATATTGAAAATTATTGAGAGTCTCAGCTGTGCTCTCAGTCGTTTCTATCAGGCGAATTTTGCCTTCTGACGTGTCCAAGAGTCGGGTAGGAATTGCGTCCAAGGTAATGGCGTGGCAAGTGGAATGCAAATTTCGACAGGTCTCCATCCAATATCGTATGGTGTTGAAAGATTCCTCTGAAGATGAATCAAAAGGAACATGATGCTTGTGACTTAAGCACTGGGAAGGGGACTGAAGGCCTGGGAGTCATGGTCAGATCGAACTTTCGATGGTTCGGCCGGTTTAGGAAAAGAAAACACACCTTCTGGAACATAGAATTCAATATTTAGCCTCTTCCATTCCCACGGCCACCCATAGTAAGTAGAAATACTGAATACATCTCGGCGAGATCGTGACGGTTTGTAGAAAAATCCACGGACCCTATTCCTGGCGAACATTCGAATATGGTTTGGTTCGAGGAAAGCAGCCACCCCGCGCCAACACATTGAGCACCAAGAGCAACCATGTTCGGCCGCATGAGAAACGACGTTTGGCTTTGTGCGAATAAGTGTCGATAGATGACTAGTGGCAATCATATTGTTGCATGCCCTGCAGGCGTCTTTTCCGGTTGCCTGGATGAAATCATAGACTCGTTCATCTTGGCCGAAATAGCTGGACAATTTGTCATTTTGGGCTGAGAGATGGTTGTGCGCAAGAGGAACTGGAGTGTTTGGAGCCATGTATTGACCACAGCAGCTACAAGGGAGGAGAGTGACGTCGTGAAGATGCCTTCAAGCGACAGGTCCTGCTGTGTCGTCTGAGTTGTGGTCTCGATCTTTTAATTGGGGTGTGTAGATTCGTGTGCTGTGTTAGGGGGTTACTTGCTCCGGGATCTGGGGGTGGTCCAATTGAGGCTGTTCACTGCAGCCACGTTCCTCCTATGCTGAGCGCCGCCCGTGATCGCTTCCCAGTCCCCATCTGTGTTAGAAAACGGAGAGCTGTTTTGACCTCTTTGGTACTCTCTTGCCATGAGTCACGGGACTCTATCACCAACGATTGACTCATCTGTTTCGTTTGTTGCCTACTTCTGCCTATTGCATGTGCTGTAGTTACAGTCTCAGAACAGTAACTCTTCCGCTACCAATCTACGAGAATGATTCGTCATATGACCCGTGACCTGCTCCGTTAACAATCTGCCACTGTGACTGGGAGCCGCGTGTGATCTGTCAGGGCTCAAGGATGATTGAGATCGGGTCGCAGTGGCTTTCGAGGTTGCCCGTCACAACCCATAAATCCATCGTTCTGCTAGCCACGCAAAATCAATCGCAAGGCAGACAGTGCGGAGTCATATCGCTCAATGATACCGTTAATGTTGTAGTTTCTTTCCTCGACGAAAGGATGTTTATCTACCCGTGCTGGGTGCTGAAAAGCAATTGGTGTCCTGGAACTTCACGAACCACTCAAAAAACAGACTTTGAACTGAAGGCTCTGGCCACCCGCCCAAGCGACCTTCTGTATATTGGGCTCTCGACGCTTCGTATATATCCCTCGCGTTGTTCATCGAAGTCTTTCCTTCGATGAATCGCTCGTAGAAGCCTCCAACAACGTATTAGATACTTCCTATGAGTTCCTCAAGTACCCGCTGGTCGACCTCATCATGTGTTTACTCAGTCCCTCCCCGAGAAGCCGAGCTGGATAGAAATGGCCTGTAGAAAATGGCTTTCTCGAAGGCGGTCGGTGGCGTAAATTTTCGGGCTGGTGAGCGATTCGATGACGGTGTGATAGACTTGATCCCAGAGAAGTGTATCGTCCCGATTGTGGGTGAGGGCTGCAGTCAAAAGAGGTTGAATAACTGTCTAGGAATTAGAGTAGAATAGGAACAGATTGAGGACCCCTAGCTGGGAAGAGGGGCCTTTCTGGGCCCACGTTCAAAGTTGACGATATCTGATGCGAAGAGTAAGCAGACTTGAGTAGGTATAAGTCAAAGCTAAGCCGGGCTCAAGCCAGCTTAAGCAAAGGCGGCGCGAGATCACGTGAACTTGATAAGTAATAGGTGTCGAGATTCCGGTCAGGAAACATATCGGCCAGTGACGGTGTGGAAGGCTGGTCAACTGTTGTCCTTAACGAGGCAGATGCATTATACAATGCTAAGCTATCGAAAGAAGTCCAACAGCTGAAGTGTTCTTCACCCAACCGTAGTCTCGGCTACGAGAATCTCCAGCAGCGATCGACAATTGTGTAAACAAACATTAACATGGAAGCAAAGCGACCCCGATTGACCGTTCACCTTCTACTACCAGACACTCAATCCGAGCAACTTCCAACTCTACAGATATACAGGCAAGATAGATACGCACCAGTAGAATGACTAATCGAGTAGTCCAGAGCAAAATAATGGCAAACGAAGAAGTTTTATTGAAGTTCCAAAACATTACATTAAAGTGATCTCCCAGCCTGTTTCGACTCCATCGCCAATCCAAGCCATCCTACTCTACTAATCTATATACGAGCTCCCCCTTCCAATCCATCTCGCAACTCGCCTAAAAGCCCAGACCAAAGCCACAAGGACATAGCATAACATAAGAGGTATTTACCAACTCCAAAATCGCGCATAAACACTCAAATCAACCAGTCTTCCCCTCCCCACCCTCTCTCTCTTTTTCGAATAAAAAGCCCCGAACTTCCTTCCATCTTCCAAACAGAGAATAGTAGTATATACCACAGAAAGCAACTTCCCTCATACTTCACACAAGCCTTCCTCAATCTAAATCATCATGACCGCCCCTCCAAGCGCAACCATCAACCCCGCCTTCCCAACACCCACCAGTCCCGTCTCCCTCGCCATCGCAACCCCCAACGCCGAACTACTACTCGTCGTAAATGTACTACTGCTCCCTCCCGTCGTCGTCGCCCTGGCACTAGCAGTCCCACTCTCGCTCCCACTCGTGCTACTCACCGGGCACGACTCCGTGCACGGAATAGCAGTCGTAAACGGCAAACTCGCGACCGAGCTCGCAGACGCGAAAGCAGGGACTTGAGTTGGGAGATCAGGGTTCGGCATGGCGCCGGGTCCTTGGGGGTTCAGCACGTTGTCGATGACGTGGAGGACGCCGTTGGCGATGAGGATGTTAGAGTCGAGGAGCTGGGCACTGTCGATGTAGACGTTGTTGCCGGAGTGGCGGACCGTGATGTTGTTGCCTTGCTTGGTGGCCCATGTTGTGCCGTTTAGGAGGGAGGTGGAGTATGTTACTTGATTTGGGAGGACGTGGAATTCCATGACTGAGGTCAGATCTTCCATTGACAACTCGGAAATAGCTGAGCCGAGGGCTTGGAAAGCTGCGTTGTTGGGCGCGAAGAGCGTGTAATTTGGTGTATCTGTGAAGTTGTCGATTGACTCAGTGGCATAAAGGGCACCTTGGTAGGAGGTTAGGTTGAAAGCCGTGGTCGTCTCCGTGAGATTGGTGGGTGGAATGAGTAGCGAGTCGATTACTTGGACGACACCGCCGGAGAAGGGGAGATCCTGCTCATGTTAGCTGTATTCTTCTCTTCCAAAGTTGGGAGACTTACAGCTTGGGTGAGCGTAGATCTGCTTCCCTGTCCACTAACGAAAACAACAACATCTCCTGCCTGCTTCACATTCTGTACGACTTGCCCTCCCGTAACATTACTCCACTCAGCATCATTAAGAAGTGTAGGCAGAAAAACCGGGGTTCCTGGGATCAATTGAGCTGCCATCTTCTGCCCTTGTAGGATATGGTAACTGAGCACATTGACAATTGTATCCTGGTCGTTATTCTCAAACGCAGAGTTGAGTTGGGTATATGGAATTTTGTCGAAGGCATCGTTATTCGGCGCAAGGATCTGCGGCATATTAGTTCTTGTGCTTTTCACGTTGCAATTGACCGTTGAGGAGGGCAAACTTACTGTGACACCAGATTGAGAGGGCAATTTCAGCAGAATGTCTGGGTATTTCTATACATGAATCAGTACTTGCTTCTGAACCCTAAGCTCCTCTGCGTATCGGCTACGCACCTTGATTAAAGAGTAGAAGGTCGTCAAGTTCTTCTGATCCGCCAACAATGATCCCAAATCCTGCAAGCTCCCGGTTTGCGCTTCAACTCCAGCAAATAACCCCGCTGCTGCCACAGCCAAAGCTCTCCATGTTTGTGTCCTCATAGTCGCGACGTCTCAAATCTTCTAGCTTTCCAATCGTCACCGGTACTCGCGTTCTGAATATGTGGGGAACGAGGGATTGGTCTAGATATTTCGGTTTGCAGCGAATGTACTGAGTAGGTACCCAAGTATGTAGCGACAGACTTCAAGCCGGTACGAAATACAACAAAAACGACAGACAGGTAGACAGAAAATAATCCCTTCTGACGAAATGAAAGAATCCGAACAATGCACCGAGGGCAAGAGACGTGGTTGAGGTGGTTTTCGTTCCGAGATCCAACAACATCGCAATCAAGTCCGGCACAGATTATTCTCGGGGCCTTGCCCAGACTTGGCGCAGGGAGGGGAGCGACCGCGGTGCGATGCATGGCCGTGTCCACTGATAGCTCACCATCTTGGACCCCTGGAAATGCACTACACGAGAAGATCTACAGGTCCACTACCGCTGTGGATCCGAGCTGGGTATGCCCGAGTACTCTGTAATAGCACCATACTGTAGCGGACCAGCGCTGATAGCGATTCCGAACTGGGTTCAGGCCTTGGTTTTGCGCTGGCGGGTTTGACTTAGGGGGAGCGGGCCAGGGCCAGGGCCATGATAACGATCAGCAGCCAACGACAAGCCAGTGAACGGGCTATCAAAACTTCAACGCCAAAAAGAATACGAGCAGTCCTGTTTTGTTCTGGTCAAACTGCATGAGCGGGTTGTGATTGGATGGAGCAGAATATCGGAATTGGCATGGAACAAAGGCGTTGAGCCAGTTGCATTTTGGGTTGTTGGTAGATGAGGATGAGCATGATCATTTCGATATGCATCTCAGTGCAGCTTCTTCATCTTGTGCCTTTGATATGTTTACTTTTCAACTCTTCTCCGTGTTTTGATAGAGAGGGCTCTCGCTTCATATGCCTTTCTCTGGGTCTTCATCAACCCGTCACGATAGAATTTGACGTCCTCCCGAGCCACCATCGAGCAGTCCGTTTCGAAACTAGGAAATTCTGCAGCAACTCAACAAACTCCACAAACGGGCCTACACATTCCACCTAAAAGCTCCAGAAAACAAGCTCAATTCAGCTCCACTTAAGCCTGTAAGTGCTGAACTATCAAAACCGCATCGTATCACTATGCTATTTCTAGTTTCTCAAACGCATCAAGACTAAAACCGACGCCGTTCAAAACCCATTTGAAATAACAGCCTCGTACAAACGTGCGCGATGCTGCATGGTACGAAGGCCTGATTTCGACAGAGGGGACAGAGCTCACGACTTTAGAGAATACGTTGCCGAGGTTCAAGTTGGAATTTTTAAATGAAGGCTCGAATAGTCTTTACTCGACATCCAACCGTCACCTGAAAAGTTCCAAAGTCCATCAACACCACGTCTTGGCACTCATGGTCTAGTATGGATCTCACGATGGTTCCAACCATCACAATTCCCATAAAATCAGCCTCAATCCTCCTATTGTAAGAACTCTCAATCTCCAATACCTCCACATGTCTATGGTGGCATAATATATCATCTTCAGCCTGAACTCATACCCTCAATCAATTATTCACTCAGTGCCCTCTTTGCCGACGCCCCCACTTCTTCACTCATCAGCCGCTGCCTGATTGTTTTCCATCACAGCAATACCCGTATATTCTGTAACCCTTCAAGCCTCTGTATAAATCCTGTCCGACCTCACAATCAATCCTTATCGGACCGGTCCATCATCCACAGTATTTATCTATCTCTTCTTGGTATCTTCGCGCATCACCACAGCATCAGACTATCGATTTTACAACAGTACAGCATCTGCACGGCAGTGCACTGCATAACGCACCATGCACTTGCTAAACGGATCCATCTCATCCATCCATCCCATCCTGAAAACGACACCATTCCCAGCTCGACGGTCCTACTTCCCACTGTGCCTCCCAATCAACTTCTCAGCTCCCCAAGGCAAGCAAGAACTTCTAGATACCTTCTGTATGACTGCATATGCACGTACTTTAGACTCATCCAATCGTCTCAATCAGCCTACTTGATAGCCCACATCAAACCATTTCATCACACAAAATCTTCAATACCCCCTCCTCTCCCAACCACCTCACTTCTCTTATCTCCCACCACAACCCTTATCTAGAAATGAAGCTATTCCCACCTCGCCTAATCACGTATGTACCTCGTATTCACTGCATCACTGTATGCATGCATGCAAGCAGTACATCTACGGCACTGCACACCGAAGCAAGTCGAGTCACCACCACACCATCTATCCATCGCAAAGGCTTCTCAACATCTCACTGGCTCCCATCAATCCATTTATTCGATCATAACCCCGAAAAAAAAAGAGCCGAGGTTGCTCACACATTTTTCAACTGCAGTATCGCAACAGGGCTCCCGATTCTGCCTACCGTACCCTGGGTGTCGACCAGCACCAGCATAGACTAAGTATTATTTCCCACCTCAAACATACCATGCACAGTGACAACAACAGCGGCTCCGAAGCACAAGTCATGTTTCGGGGTACTGGACTCGGCCTAGGTAAGTCTTGAATATTCAAGCACCACAAGGAAATGATCACCACGCATATCATGTTTTCATACCTCAAAATTCCACCTTGTAAATGCAAATGCACATGCACCACCCTCCCATCCTTACATTAAGTCTCAAAGGCCCTCACTCCTTTCCCTTACTACTCCTTACCTTCCTCACCCCTTCTCCAAAGTCAAAAAGTCTCACATCCCACATCCCCCTTCCCGAAATCCCACCCCTTCCCCTTCTCTATCTCCCTTTCCCAGCCAACTCACTCACTCACCCACCCCCAAGCCCATCTCAAACCAAACTATCGAAATCAACCAAGACCTCGAAACTCATACAATAGTGGAGATGAAGATGGAGAAGGAGATAGAGAGTATGGGGAAAAAGCAAGTCCGATTTAAAAGGGCAAATGTCTCACTCTCACCACCATCCAGCATCCAGCATCCAGCACCATGGAGACGGAATTGAGAAATCTGCTTATACTCAGCCCATCTACCTACTCACAACCACGTATCTCGTCGTGATAATCATCATCTCATTACGGATGAATGCACGAAAATCGAGTGAAGATGAAGAAGAAGAAGCTGTTTTGCTTTGCTTTGATTTGATTTGTATTGTATTGTCTTGTTGTCTTCTCGTTTGCATTTGCATTAACAATTAAATGTACTGTATGTAGCTAGCCATCAAGAACTAACGAACGAACGAACGAGCGGACGGTCGGTCATCATCAACCCAACTCAACAACTCTACCTCCCATCCATCCCAACTCTCATATGCCGAATCCCCATATCATCCAATCCAAGTATTCCATCCATCCATCCATCCCACTCCATAGATACCACATGAAAGAGAAAGAAAAAAGAAAGGACAAAAAAGTTGCCCATTTGGTGGTTCCCACATATACAACCCAAACCAGGGAATGCCAGTCTATAATTTCGTTTGATTTACTCCCCCCACAAGCCAAAAAAGGAACATCGAGCATCGGACATCGAAACATAAACAAGGCACCTTTATATTTGCATCTCTTTCGACCCAATCTACATGCCAGACCCCAACGCCCACTGCAAAGAGGAAAAAAGAAACGGGACCATCTACCACGAGAACGTCATCAACGCAGGGTTGAGCGCTAGCGGTAATAGTAGATGGGATGCAGTGATCGTGGCCATCGGTAGGATAGCGACGAAATCTTTAATCATCCAGTCGTATGGAATGAATGAGTTGCCGACGGCAAGGATAATCATGCCTACGATACCGATGATCGAGAAGGCCATGGAGAACTTGAACTTCTTCAAGACCTTGGGAACTTCAATGAAGAAGTTGGAGAACTCGGCTTCCTTTGATGTGGCACCCCACGTCATGTCGATCTCGAACATGTGGGCGAGGAGTGCTTGTGAGACGTGAAGAGATAGACCACCCAAGAAGATTGCGAGCATGATAGTCCACTTGAAGTTCTCGAAGAGCGCGTACAGGAGACTGCGTTCACCGATCCGGTAACGCATAACGGCAAGGGCAACGTTTCCGAGACCGTTGAAGACAATGATGATAGAGAACCACACCTTCCACGAGTCGACGTAGTACTTGTCGAGGTAACCATTGAACCATCCGATTGCGAAGTAGTTGGCAGTTGTCATGATCCATGCGGCTCCGATAGCGTAGTAGGTACCGATGTAAGAGATGATGGTGATCTTGGATGTAAATCGAATGTTGGAGAACAAGAAAGTGCGGAAGAGAGGGGTGAATGGGCCCTTGTAGATCCACTTGCGGATTGGGTGAAACAGAAGCTCGTTGCAACCATAGGCATATTTCTCCCAACGAGCCAATTCATCGTACACGGTCAAAGACACACCCTCCTTGAATCCTTCCCCAGCCCAAGCAGCCAATCGGATGGTGTAGCCGTTGCACTGAAGACGCAGAGACATGTCAAAATCTTCCGACACGTGAGACTCAGACCAGAACTTTTCGTATCCATCCTCGTCTTCGTAGGAAACCTGTTGAATAGCAGACCAGCGGAGAATGGCGTTGTGACCGACGAATGGAGCGACATCACCGTTGGCAACGGTGTATCGAATGGCAGTGTAAATGAGGTTGGTGAAGAAAGTGATACCGTTCTCGAAGTAGGTGTTGACAACTTGCATGACACCGGATGAGAATTGCATGATCCCGACTTCCGGGGATTGTTCCATTTCAGAGCAAGCATCCAAGAGACAATCCTGGGGGACACGGGTATCGGAGTCGACTAGATTTGATTAGCCTTGGTCAAATTTTGATAACCCGGGGAAACATACTCAGTAAAATGTAATCTCCAACACGGATGTTTCCATCAGCCCAGGCACGTCCATTGTCCTCAAGAGCCTCCTTCAAGCATCGCTCGTAGGCTTGGGCCTCATCAGCTTGAGTCCAATCGACAGGTCGTTGAATTAAGGCTAGCTTCTCCTCAACCATGCATGAAATATGCAGGCCAAAGTTCATGTTCGAAGCCTACATTAGGAAAGATCGTCAGCATTCAGCTCCGAGGATTCAAGATGGTGGAGGGTTATGGACGATGGTCATAGGGTGGATCAGACGTGAGGCTGAGGAATGCGGGACCGCTGGGCCAAACCGCATTCTGCGGATCACCAGACTCAGCTGGCTCTTTAATTGGGGGAAATCTCTTACTTTCTTGACTATGTAATTGTCAGCTGAGGAACTTCACTTGGTGGATATTGAACGTACATTTTCCTTTCCTGACAAAGTTATCTCCATGCTTTGGTCTGGCAGTCCATCCGATGCTGTGATCAGCATAAAATTCGATTCTGGCGCGACGTTCCTCCTCATCGATAATTTGGAGACCATCATCGTTGATGAACATGTTGGCAGATCCACCTTGAAGTTCATAAGTGGAGATGGCTTGCTTGATGGACTTGACGGTTGGCGCAATGACAGAGCTCAAACCTTCCTTGTACACAGGGCACTGGATAGTGATGTGGGGGAGGGTGGCAGCTTGGATCCGAGGTGGAGCACGAGCAGAGTAGAACTTGGAGTTGATGGTCATCTGTCGGACGGGGCCAAAGAGCTGAGCCAAACATCCCATGATGACCTGGGAGAAGAAAAGGGTGAAGAAGATTTGGACGGGTGTCAGAGCGAGAAGGGCAAGGCGAATGTAGCTGCCGTCGACCTCGACTTCAATGGCAAGTTGCCGGGCACCTGCTCCCAAGAACGTAATAACCAAGATCAAGGTCATGGCGACCAAGACGGTATTTTGCAAGTGTAACGGACGCTTCTCTGGGACAATCTCTCCGCTCTCCTCGTCGATCTCATAGACGGCGATGTTAGGATCCTTCTTCTCTCCGTCGTCGCCTTCAGAGGGGCCATTCTTCCAAACAAGCTCCATCAATTCCGATTCAATCTGTTTCGCGCGTTGAACAAGATGTAAAGCGTCGTCATCCCAGACTACCAGCAGGGCTTCTGATGCAACGAAAGCAGCGAATTGATGCTTTCTCGCTCGGGGAAGGTCCTCAATTGTGGGAAGAATTTGGATGCGGAGACCATTAAGTAAGGGGACGTCGACCGCATCTGGAGACCATTGAAGGAAAGTTTTGATGACTCTCGAGTTGACAGTCATTGCACACTGGTATTGTCAGCAATTGCCTGGAAGACTGATGAGAAGTTGCCTTACTTGGACATTAAGTGCAGCACAAGAAGATGCAAAAGCAGAGTTGCCCAATTGTGGCGGGCATGCCATGTACGTGTTCTTGGACTTCCTGAGAAGAACACCTTCGATCTCTCCACTTCCATCGCTGACCCAGAGATGTGAGCACTGTTGTTGGTACAGGTAGTTTACCATAACCTCATGCTTGATGTCGTCGAGAAAGGTTGAGCTCTGTGTTGACCGGTTCGATATCGAATTTCTCGAAGAGCCAAACCTCGACTGAGGTGGTTGGAGTTCCATATTAAAGCTGTTGTGGGGTGAGGGCGAGGATGCAGGCTTCTCCGTCATTACCACAGCTGCTGGAGGGGCAGGCTGTTTCGCCTTGAAGTAATTTCCTAGACCCATGGCGACGGTGTTGTTCTTGCTTGTTGATTAGGATATTGGTCGGCGAGACAGCAAGATGTCTCGTTGAATCCTATAAATTCCTCGACGACTTCAAGCGCGGACACGATACTGTTGAGCGAGTGACTATGGTGAGGGTGTATTAGAAGCAACTCATATATAAACAAGTTACTCGGTCGGCAGGCCTGAGCGTGTTTCCAATCAGTCAAGGACTCGAAGTTTGAGATCGAAGAGGGTCCTTACGAATGATCAGTTGGAGGATGTATCTGCCTCGACAACAAGATCTGGTCGGTCGAAAGGCGAGTGTCGTTGACGGCGGACACTGAGGGAATTGAACGATTGTTGGACAACGAGTGTGAAGGGTGTGCGGCGACCCAGGATGTATATCGTGTGAGCTAGACGAAGATCGAGGGAAGAAGGCGAGCTGGGTGGAGAGGAGGAGGAAGTCTGGCCTGCTATCAGAGACCGATGAGGGCAAGCGCCTGGATAGGAACCTGGCGAAAGTTGGGTTGACTTTCCGGCTCCTAGTCAGCCAAGCTGGGGCTTTGCAAGGGTGGAATAAGTGGTCCTCGAGCGCGGATGGTGAGACTATTCGCACAGGTGCAGGGCCGGAGGGAAAGGGAGAGGAGGGCGAAGGGGGTGGAGGTTGATTTGCCTTGACCCTTCGCGGCACGAAGGCGCGAGAGAGGCGTTTTGATAGTGTTGATAGTCAGAAATTAGCCACACGGCAGAAAGATGTGGCCCGACCAGGATGAGGGTGAAAGAAACAGGAGAGTTTCGGTATGGGTATGGTTATGGTAGGGATTGAGGACGAGGGTATTTGGAGAGATACCAAAATATATGGGGGTATTCGGGACCTCGTGCCGATGAGACTCGAGATTTCCCGTGGATCTCCTCGCAGTGGACTTAGGGGATCGGTCGTGCTGAAATCTATGGCTCACAGCGATTGCAGTGGAGAAAAGTGTTGATATCGCGCGCGCGGTCTCGTTCGTACTGTACGTCAAGTATTTATGATTCCTTGCTTCGGTTTTGTAGAGTGCAGCAGCGTGCGTTGACTCTGCATCACGGAAAAAACAACGAACGAAAGAAAGAACGAGCTGGGAATAAGTCAGTATTCTCAGGCAATTGCGGTGTGGTCAATCTGGTGCGACTGTCTGTGCCTGCCAACGGACAATCATTCTGCCTGGAAGGAAGATATTTTTGTGCTCGTGTTCCAACAGCAAGCAGCCAGCATAGAAACAGGCGAAGTGAGGCAAGTCAACAGTGACGGAACGCGCTGAATGACACGAACTGGTCCTAATTTTCCAACGACCGTCCACTGGAATCACTTACCATTAGGACGGACAAGTCACAAAGTCAGTCAAGTATCTGGAATGCCCCGTCAACCGTGGAAGAAGCTACCTATCCATGATACCCCTGAATAATGTGATCTGTTCTATTTACTGCAGATTTACCAGATTCTGTTTCTCGTGTTCGTGGCTTGGCAGTTAGGGGAAGGGGCGTGCTGCGGTCTTAGATTAGCGCTACCTAGCGCTGCAGGATTGTCGAAATAGGCAGCTGTGGCTGCCACCCCACCCCACCCCACTCCACTCCACCCCAGTCGCCTAGCCGAGACATCGAGAATCGCTGGGACGTGGGACGTGAGTTGTGGGCTGGCTGATCTGAAATGCCACGGTGCTCTTGTCGTTCTCCCCCTGTTTTCTCCCCTTCCTTTTGCCCTGCTCGGCATACCTGGGCAAGACTCGAGGTCTCGTCCTGGATGCCAACAACCAGCCAAGGGTGAATAGATAAGGTTATGAGGAAATTGTCAAAGCAGCCTCTCGGAGCTTTCACATCCCTTCTTCCCAAGGGTCCCCTGAAGAGAACATTTCTGCCCTGGTGCTGGCCAAACAATCGCCTTCAGTGAGCAGTCCGTTATCGCTGATATCCAGCTTTCCAGCGTCCCGGCTGTCGATCAACAATAGTTTATTTCAGGTTTCTTAGCGCCGTCCTCCATAAGAGGTTTTGAAGTGCACAACGTGTGCGAATGATATCATTCATCGATAAGCTTCTTCGGTTCTCGAGCTGGCCTTTGAAAATGCCTCAAACCGTTGATATCAAAGCGAGCAGCTTTGCAGTCCGATAATGCTCGTCGGCTCCAAACTTCAACAGGAACTATAGCTCAGATGTTAGAAATCTTGGTTGCCCCAAACATTTCCAAAAGAACCAAAGGTGGCATGCTGAAGAGGGGTAAGCGATAAACAGCGGCAGAGACCGCACAATTCTGGAACCCCCGTCCCAGAGAGCGGATGCCTCGTTCTTCTTTTCAGGGTTCCATCGAAGGAGTGGGGGGCTTGGAGGAAATGTGGGTATGTGGAAATGTGGAAATGAGATGGAGACCTGTGCTCAATGGCACTTCCTGATCAGGCGACATTACTGCCAGGGATGAATGATTCTTATTCTGATACCGAGTATGCAGTAAGTGTAGGCATACCTTCGGAGCAATTGCTTCACTTTCCAGCGCATCGCTGACCATAGACATGATGAAGCATGGAAGTGCAGTCAAGTGTATGTCAACAAGGGCATCGAAAATCACATTGCTGAATAATAACAAGGAACCGAGGTCCACAATGTGCTCTCTCGCACTAAAAAAGCCTAAAGTCGAGTAGGTAAGGTTCGGACGAACCTCAGCCCACCAAAAAGGTCTAAGGTGCTTACTGCTTAAGCCACGCTGCAGATCTCAAATTACCACAAATAATCAAGACCCACGAGGCTCAAGACAATCGACATCATCGAGTTTGGGCCAGCCCTACCGCCAAATTATACATCCCACATCAGAATGGAAAACTTCAACTCTTGGAAGTTGGCAGGCAACTAGACCCAGGAAGAGGGCAAAGAAAATAGTAATGTCCTTGGCATCTCTCCCGCCCGTGTTCTGTCTCGCTTCCCCTGTCGATCCCCGTTCGTCAATCTCCGTACAAAAATACAAAGACGGGAATCGGGATATCGGAAGAACGTTATAGCGGGGCGACGGCAGGATCCTCCAATCGCTGCCCGGATATTTGGTATCTTCATCTCGACAGGCACCAAAAATACGAAGTTTAGACTCACCCTAAGCAAAACCTTCCGCATCGCCAGCATCTCTGACACGCCCCTATGCAATTACAGCTAGCTGTTCTCGTGTATGACAACACAGATAAGGATGAGTTTTCTTCCAGCTGCATGGATGCAGCATTGCAGGCGGAATCAAGCATTACGCTGCCGCGGCTCGCTCTCACTCTTCCATTTTGGTTATCCTGTCCCACAACCCTCCAGCCGCCTTCGTTACATCAAAACCAAAAGAGGAATCGAGCCGCCCTCTTCAGTTCCCAAAAAGTCATGTAGTGCAACCAAATCGGCTCAGCACGACAGAAGTCAAATTCAGAATCTCGAAACTCGAATGATTTTCAGACGTTCAGTTCCCCCACTTGCTTGAGCCTCAGAGAGTCTCGATGGGTCTCTCCCACATGGGCTCCCGAAATCACATGAAGTTTGGTTGAGCTATCGCGCACTAGGACCCGTCAAGGCAAAAGTGAGCGACGCCGTTGCTGCCAGAAGTTTGGCAGCTGGGCTCGATAGCCCCAATAATTCTTTGAGGTCTCCAACCAGAACAGACAAGACCACAGCGGTGGGATGTTGACCAATCTTTAGTGTTGAAATACGCTATCAATTTGATGGATGTCCCGCGCCTCAAACTGCACTACAATCTACATGGACACCAAGGCAAGCCGTCTACCAAACTCACGGGCCTGTTGACAAGACATCAAAGCATGGAAGAGGCAAAAACCAGGAGTGCTGAAACGTTCACCTGTAAACACCCGAGCCCGAGTGTCTCGAGAGTAAGAGTGACCACATTTTGACGGAGTTCATATTGGAAACATGTCCCCGTGGGTGCTTCTATGTCCGAGAATCACAGGATGTACCAATTCTAAGTGCCACTTTCAATTTGCCACTGCTCCATCAGCAATTGAACATCACCAACATCAGCATCTCGCCAACTTGAGAAGCAGGGTCACATCCACACCCAACACATCCAACACAATGCGATGCTGCAAAGCGACTCCACTCACAACAGCTGATACCACGCGGAATATGATAACGGTCCCATCTTGGCGAGCCGCATTTCCAACACTTTGGGACCGTTCTCCGATCCAAGCGTCTAAGGGTACGGGCCAGTCAGCGGGTCAAGCTATCGAAACAAAATAGGAAACGCTGCAGAAAACGAAGGAAAGCTGCTATCAAAACAAACCAAACTGAACATCGTAATCTTTGACGACATGGAGGGCTAAAATTTCAACAGGTTCAGCAGAGGTCCACTTTACCCAGTCCAGGCATGTTGACGCTTGGATTGGTCTATCAGGGCCCTTCGCTAGGTTTGGCTTCCGATTGATATCAGCAGAAGTACTCGGGCCGCAAAACTATTGTATCAAACCCATCTCATCCCAACGGAATCTATTGAAGACCAAGAGATTACGGACCACACCAAAGATAAAGAAACCAGAGCGCTGGATCATACCATCAGTACCCTATTTTATCCAAATGTCCATCACACATACACCATGCGGTTGCGAGGCACATCACGACATCTCTCAAGTCTTCAGAACCCTTATCTCTTATCCGTCACCATAAAAACAGACGAGCAGAACAAATGGCCAATTTCCTCATGCATTCAACGTCACTTTCATAGTTCTATTTCTAGCTGACTGCAGCCTGCAATGTGCAATGCAGACAGCCTCCCCTACCGCACACCCTTGTGGCCCGACCATCCAATCAACCACCCAACAAAAGCAAAGAAACCCCTTCGCTTCCAACTCTCCTCCCGTATCGCTCACACACCATGACCAGAATGAATTCGACCCCTGAGTGGCGATTACAGGAACCCTGTCCTGATTCCGAATTCAAGCTTTAAAATGCTGACTGGGTGGTGAGACATGCATTGCTTACGACAAGGGCCTTATCTCAACCCCGGGTCTACTCTGTTCGGCTGAGGACTTCACAAGTTCACATGCATAAGTTATATGCAAGTGAAGCGACATCAATACACCGCATCGAAAAGCAGAGGCTGGGCGCGGTGTAACGTCCTGCTTCGAGATACGGGTCTCCTATCAATCGTCACCTGCATGAGACCTAGCACTCACAGGTAAATCTGGCGATGCCGTAGCACACTCCACTCCAATGCAGTAGGTATCACAATCTCTTTTCAGCCTTCATGACAGACTATTGTGTCGCACAATGACAGAATAGGTACTTCTACCTCTTATAACCGTACCGATCCAGCTTGGCTAAGCCACCAAAAAAGTATCGGTGAGTACCGGTACTTCTTCCTTACACACCTTGCATTCCCTTGCATACTTGTACATATATACGAGGACCCTGCCTTTTGCTGCATTAAGTCCATGTATGATGCGCTGTCAATATTGGACAATCGAGACAGTCTTTCCTAGTACCAGCTGAGATTCTGCTGCTGTGTTCAATTTTATGCTCGTTGGGTGATACAGCAGAAGTACTGCAAGATACATGCGAGATCGCGCATGCGGGCCTGATACAGTACTGTACTCGAGGATTGTCTGTATTCGATGGTCCTCTCACTCCTGTTGCTCCTCGTCTCTTGCACGTTGCATTCTGAGCACCTGCATCTCATGAATGTCTGTCGAGAGAGAGGGATGCAAGGTAGGAGAATCAAGCTTCATCCTCCCCAGATCTCCAGTCTTGGAGAACTCCAATGAGAAGCTTATACTCTGCCACACGCTGCCACATTCCAACTGTTCAGTACCGAATGTGCCAGAAAGTAAATCTCCATTGGCATATCTGCAAGCCTGTCAATATTGTGTGCTTCTCCCGGTCTTTAAGCATGAAGCCTTCAAGCCACATGCCTCTCGGACGAGGACAGGCGTAAGGCTGACCGGTCCGCAGGTAGATACGGTTTCCGTGTTGTCATTGTCCTTATCGTTTCTTGCACTTCTGTTTCTATCTGCTTATGTTAGCTTCTGGAAATATCGAGGTGGCTTCGATTTTCTAGATCGTGCCCTTGATGACCAAATTTGGGCAAGGAGGTATTCGGAGCTTTTGAAGGCACAGTCAGCCAGCCAGCTTCGACCCGAGGCAACGGCATACATGATGTGGTACAACAGCTCTATCTCCTTCCTCGTCTTCTCCTATCTTCCTGCTCTTCGCCCACACATACACCTACCCAATCTCTCTCTCCAATGCCCTCGGGCTTCCTCCCCTTGGATAAAAGCCTGACCTGGAAGTTCTCAAGCCTCAATCAGCCCGACCCGAAAATCCAGCTCTCCTGAATATACCAGCAAGTTTTCGATGCCCCAGTCTTCTCCCTTCCATCCCCTTACCAAGCATGTCCGCCCCAGACCAGAACAAATTCAAACAAACCCATGTCACCATTCTCACACTCCTCAGCCTCGAAATGATTCAAACGATAATTTCAGGCACGCAAAGCGGTAAAACACCTCACCAATCCGTCCCCGTCATTCCTCTCCTCCTGTCCCAGCATCCCGCTCCCCAAGTCAAGTCAGGCGACACTCTTCCTTACCAAGCAAAACACCAAGAATTTTGCTCATAGTAACCCGGTGCCAACCCTCAGCCTCGTCTCGTCCGTTTCGCCACCCAGCCCAAAGCCGAAGGGGTGCAGCAACAGCAAACCTCTCAAGTCTCTACCTCACCGCCCTACCAAACGAAAAAGAAAAGAAAGGAAAGAAACAAGCCGACAAGAGCTTGGTCATGCCACTAGCCAGGAACAAAACAGCCAGAGACAGCTGAACTCCCTGAGAATGAGATGTGAGGAAGTATGCCCAGGAACTAATGCCAGGAACAGCCGCTCTAGGCCGTTGTTGGCTGAGCAAAGGTCCGGGAGGCCATACATCTCTCGTCATATTCATAGGGATGACACATTTACGACGAATCGTCATGCGAAAGGCAAAAATAGAACATGAACAGAACTTTACGGTATAAACATGTGCAAGAAACGACATGTCAACAAGGCTGACTCTTCCTTCACCACGCGCGGCAATTTTTCAGCTGGTGAAAGAACCGACCAATCACAAAATTCCACGATCGAGTGAAACTTGCCGATTGAGCCAACCACTCACATCCAATCATCGTATTCTTTCGATTGTTCCCCTCGATCTGAATCTGGATCTCAACGGTCTTACCAAACAAAAATCAATCCAACCACCGAGCTGGGAAATACCCATCCACCCACTCACTCACTCACTATCTTTCTACTCTCTGTCTCCTTCTGCCTCTGCCTCTGCCTCTGACTCCCTCTCCCATTCCATTCCATTCCAAACAAAACCAACCCGTCCCGTATCCTATGGTACCTAGTGAACAATGAATTCATGCACCCCTGCCAAGTCTTAAATGTCAGCTGTCAACTAGCCCTAGTAGTCAACAGCAAAAACTGGGAATATCCCACCTGCAGCCAACCACTCACTCACCCTCCTTCCCTCGCCTTTCCCTTCCCGTCAAATCACCCCACGAGTCTCAAAAAGTCAAAAAGTCAAAAACCTTAAAATTCCTTCTAAAAGGCTCGAAATGGAAGGGTAAGACACACACATACACTATCCCAAGAACAAAACCAAAAAAAAAGAAGAAAAAAGATGATTTGATAGGTCAGCTCGGTAGGATTTGCACCACCAAAACGTAGAGCACAAGGGAGAGTAGAAAAGGCGCGCGGTACCTACGGATACGAAAGGGGGTGGCATCAGAGGAGTGGAAATTACGACGTCCCTTCGAGCTTCGAGCTTCGCGAGACGCCTGCCTGCACTGGGCCGACCGACCGACCGAGGAAGCTATGAGCCGCGTCTTAGATTTTATAGTCTCTCCTTTTCAGCAGGCAGGGCAGGGCAGGGCATACTGGACATGCCACAATTCATAGGTTTAGAAGTTGAGTTCTGGGGTATGGAAAGGGGATATTAGGTAGAGAAGTGCAATGCAGAGTCCAGACTCCAGACAGGAAATGCAAACCTTTGGGAGGATGCTTAGGTTACGGATGGCCGGGTATGGAATAGGGGGAGGCTCAATCCTCCATCTTCGAGCCGCATGCGCGCCGCATACATGGCAGGGCAGCGTGGTATTCGAATGCAACGCGTCGGTCGCGTTGGGCTTTGAAAGGGAATAGATCATCGTATATATCTTCAAATCAAGGCAGAGAGATGAGATGAGCTGACACTGACAGCTATACCGGAATACCGGATTTCTGGGGATTGACATGGTGTGGTATGGTATGCGTATATTCATACCGGCCGGAGCTTCACTCCTATCTCTTCGCTATGCTTTTCAGCAAGAAACACTGAGAAGACCATGCACATTCTCCTCTCCTCTACGAGATTGATACGGAATAACAGAGAAGAAGAATAAAAAGAAGAAGGGTTATAGAGAGCTTGATCTACGCCCACGCCACCTAGCAGCCCATACTAGACCATATCATAACTCACCCATTAATCAAAAGGGAAATAAAAAGGCGTTCTGATCTGACGTGCCGCTATTCGAGCGAGGAGATCTAGATCAATAGACATCCTCCTCTCCTCATTTCAAGGGGTAAAAAAGCCATGTAAATTGTGTAGAACATGACATCACTGCCTCTTTTTCTCTCATCTTGGCTCTCGCGGGGCATGTGCAGTGCAGTGAATGCTCACAATCGCCTCCACACACACTCGCACTCACACTCACGTATCAAACCAAGCAGAAGAGGGTATGTTGCCCATCCTCGACTAAGTGATGAATTGCAAGGAGGGAGAGCAGCCACTATCAGATCTGCAAACTGAACGGTAAACTTTTGAACGTTTATATAGTTATATTTATATCATCATTAACCCCCTTTCAGGGCAACTCGTTTGATTGTTTGTTTGTTTGGTTTGCTTGTGCTTTGCTCGCTGTGTTTATTTGTAATGTTGTATTTGCTCCAGAGAAAAAAGAGAGAGAAGACCGAACATAAATTGATGGAAACGAAAAGAGAGATAGACCATCGCCTTTGCCATCGCCGTCGCCATACCATACCCCAACCATCCATCCATCCATATCTACCCAGACATATCGTGACCCCTCGCACACTCCCAATCCCACAGCAGAATCATCGTCGAGATCCATTGCAGCCCAATGATCGGCTAGAATGCAACAATCATTCATTCTCCACAAAACAAAGCAAAAGTCTATATCCGTTCCAAGTGCCAAATCCCCGTTTCGCCAAGTTACATCAATCCCACAAAACTCAAAAGGTGTAGTTGTAGTAGTAGTTATCAACAATCGAATCGGCCTATCGTATATGCTCCCCAGATCTAAGTGTCGTGCATGCAGTGTAAAACCAGTCAATGAGAAAGAAGTCTATTCATCCTCATTCCCATCACACTGCTTCCACATCTCGACCTTACTGATCTCCATCTGGCCAGCTCCCTCCTTCTGCCATGTTGGGTACCAGACGTTACGTTGAGACCAGAAATCCTTCTTGGCCGTTGGGGAACCATCGAGCCATGGCTTGCCACTCTTTCCGTCCTCGAACCAACCGTTGGTTCCTCCAACGGCGACGTTGAGGATGAGGTAGAATTCCTGGTCGAAAGGAGTTTGATCGCGGCCGGTTTGACTCCACGGGTCTTGGAAACGAGTTCCGTTGCTGTCGGAGAGAGGGAATCCTCCACGCTCCCACAGAGGTTGGTTAAAGTTGGTGTAGGTTACTTGGAGAAGACGGGTGTTGACGTAGGTGAAAAGGTATTTCTGGGACCATTCGAGACCGAAGGTGTGTTCTGACTTGGCGTACGTGGTGTGAAGAGCACTTCTCTTGACATTGGTGCGCCACCAAGCATCATTGGCTGGGTCGGGACCCCAGTGAAGAGAAGAAGAGACGATGTTGTTTCCTCCCTGGCCATAAGTGTGGTTATTTCCACGAGACTCGGCAATGTCGATCTCTCCAGACAATGGCCAGGGTCCGTAGGTATCGTTGACTGGCAACATCCAGATCGCGGGCCAGAGCCAGTCACCCTCTGGCATCTTTGCTGTAACCTCAACTCGGCCATATTTGATGGTTGCTCCCTTCTTAGTGTTGATTCGTCCGGACAGGACAGGTGGGACGATTGCTCCAGTGGTCAAATTGGTTTGCGAAACACAGTTCTTGATGACTGTGGATGAGCAGGTACCATCGGCTGTCAGATTGATGACAGTATTGGCCTCAATGAGATCCGCATTCTGGAGAGTTGGCTTGATAACAAGCTTGCCGCCCGAGACGAAGACATTAGTATCGTCAAGGGTAGTTTGCTCGAATTGGCCATTGCTAGAAATGGTTAGAAGACGTATTTACAGCTCTGGAGGGATCGCTTACCCGAATCCACCAACTTCAGCTTCCTTGGTCCAAATATTGGTATTCAGACCTTGGGAGAAGTCATCGGACATGACAGGGCAGTATTTGTGGTGTACGACAGAAGACAGTCCATCGTAGATCAAGAAACCTGCGACACCAAATCCGAGCAACAGTCCAACAAGAGGAATGATGGTGACCCATTTCTCCTTGGGATCCTTCTTTGCCAGCCATGGCTTCTCTACCTCTCCCTTGTGTACTCTTCTCGAATGGAAATATCTGGATGGGAGAGCTCTGACAGCGGAGGAGGAGCCGAAAGAAGATGCTGGTCTCGAGGCGTAGGGCGATTGAAATGGGTTTGCTCGAGGCGCAGGGGAGATATCGTCGCCGAATGGATCCCTCCTGCTTTCTGGAGTTCCGGGACGCATTGGTGTTGTCGCAGCAGAGACGCCAGAGATGGCACTCCCTCTGTATGTTGATTGATTCTCCATGGCGTGCTCCCAAACGAGGGAAGGAACACGGTTGAGGATATATATTAGATATTAAATTGTATCGGGTATTGAAGTATTGCGAGCCACAGTCAACAGGCAGTGATGATCGAAAACGAATGTCGGTGTTGAAGTTGTCTGGTCGGAAGGATGGCAGGCTTGAGGGAGAGACGGTAGGTAGAGTAGAGGAGAGTGCGAGCAGCCACAAACAGGGTATATTGGTGGTAGGCTGGTAGCAGCGCAGTGGCTAGAGCTTTGCCGATGGGGGTCGAGACGATAGGAGTGGAGTGGATTTTCGTTAGGCGGTAGGGGCCCTAAAGACCTGGGAACCCACTCGAACACGGGCTGTCGATCTTCAGCTCCAAAGAGAGGCGATAGGAGATCCAAAAGAATAGGGCAAAGAGGGTCCCGAACTCTATTCGATTCCGAAAGTTGTGTTGAGGCTGAGAAGCTAGCAGGCGTCGGATAAGAATCGCTCGATAGTGACTGTCGGGTCAATGAAGTCGGAGGAAGAGGTTCTCGTGCAATGGAACTGGGACGATAGTGGAGGTGAAATTCTCTGGCCGACTCCGTACAATCGACTGCCTGTGGCAAAGCAGAGACTGGTCAGTAGGAGTTCTTGGTGCCCTCCACAGTTTCTGCACCAGGCAAGGAGCGAGTGATACGGGATGGAAATGGAATGGCTTGCTCGCAGCGCTAGTATGTGAATTCTCCTACGCACCAAGAAGGGACAAGGCGCCGCGGTACGTACCAAAACGAATGAATATTGAACGGGATCCTCTGAACGGCAAGGCCAAATTGAACAGACGGATAGAGAAAGGCGGCTGGGACGAGCCGGGAGTTGGTATCAGTCGATAGAGAATACCTAGTTTCGTCCTACTATTACCGAGTGCGGTCTAGGTGGTTGTGCAAGGCAAAGGATCAGAACATGCAGATTCCGACGCCTAAGACCTGGGAGAAGCACTTGCGCATGGCAGGAGGAGCTGATGAGTTGTCGTGTTTGACCAGGTCAGATTTTCGGAATAGAGCAGCAGAGGGAGAAAGGCAGAGTTCAATGCAAAGGCAGGGGTCGAACGTGTCAACGGGGAAGAACTAGAGAGGACGTTGTTGGAATACAGTGCGATATGGAACAATCGGCCCAAATACCCCTGTCTCCGTAGGATTTTGGTATCCCTGTGCTGCCAAGCACATGAGGCGCATGCTGCCCCTGACTGCCAAACTCAAAAGAGAACTACTGCCGAACTATCGTCAAAAGGGGCAGTTCCTTACCACGTTCCCTGCAAGCCACATCTGGGCTTGAAGAGAGGGGGCAGAGGGGCAATCAAGACATATTCTTTCATGCCCTTCCATGACCCCTACCCCAGCCCAGTTGCCTTAGTCATGCCCCAGACCCGCTCTTGGGCGTGGGATTTTAAATTGGAACGAGAAATGGCATCACGAACATCCCGGCTCGTTCGGTACACTCGGCATCAAACTATCGATATTGCGATAAGGGAACGAAGGCAACTTCTAGATCACCATACCAATCCCATCGGCTTTGAAGTATTCCGTGTCTGGATGAAGAACGAAAATCTTACTCTGTGGATCAGCGACGATCAGAAAGGACCATGCTCGAGCCGTCGTGAGAATCTTTTCTTCATCCGACTTTCATGTCAGAACTTAGAAGCTTCTTCCCAGCCGTCCAGGCCAAGCTTCTGACAACTGTGCCCATGGGCTCGAAGGCGGGTCCTGATGAGCCTGCCATCGGTGGTCCTGGTGGTCCTGGCTTTGGCCATGCGGGTGCATGTCAGAGCTGGATTCAGACTCATCAAACCGCGATGTCACTGCTGTATGCGCTGAGGCCTGACTTTGGCCAGCATCAATTTCAGAAAGACACTGTAATGTCCACAATCCTCAGCCGTCGCCTCCTGGACTCTGTCGCCATATTTCAAAAGCATCATCGTCATTAATTGCTTCTTGTCAATCTGATAGTTCTGCGCTTCTTCTTCTTTCTCAACACGCTAACCTGGTACGCACTGTACATTACGATATTTTTATGTACCCACCTACAGTAGTTCTCTGTAGGTACGAAAACCGTTCACTTTTCCCATCATTTTTTCATCTCCTTAGTCCTTAGTCAAAGATACGATTTCAATCCCACCAGTCAAGTCCAAGAAGCTTGTCCTTTCCTCCTGCATTTTCCAGCGTTTCCAAGATTCTGTAGGCTCTTGAGATAGCTTCATCTAGCCGTCCCAACAACTCTCCCGTCTATCTCGACGGAAGTTTCTTCCCGGACCAAGATCTTGGTCTTTCGCGTGGGAAACCCGGATTTCCTATCTGTGATTCTGTGTACTTTTAGCTTGAAAAGTTCAAGAAATAATCCTCGCCTGCTAGTTGAAGTGTTCTCCACTTGTCTTTTCATGGGCATGGCAGTTGGCCTTGATAATATCTACAGGGCTGAAAGGCCCGACTTTTCTTTCTCATTGTAGTCTCCACTACTGGACTCTAGTACACACCGAGCAATTTATTGTACAGCGCACCATGATACCTGTTTTCCTACTTTCTTATCTATCAAAAGTGTCAGACAGCATTTGTCCATCCCGGACGTTGCATCTCAAACAAGCTCACGGAGCCCTACCGTATCCCAAAACCTCGTATCCCCATCCCAGACCCCCCACCACGTCAAAAGCAAACAAGAAAACTCAAAACACTTCCTCACCAATCATGAATCCATATTCGCAAGAATTACCTGCTGTCAACTCAGATTTGAGGTTTTGACCCCTCCAAGTCACCCCACCTTGAAGCACATGTCAGACGGACGGAACGGTCCCCGACCACGAAACACAACCACTCTCTTCCATCCTGTCCCTGAACCAAGAACCGTACCTCATCCCAACCTAATTCAAGCTCCAGCTCAAAAACAAGTCAAGTCGTCTTCTCAACCAATCCTCTAACCGACATGCAGGTCTACCGTGCCTATTTTTACCTCTTCCACTCACATCATTTCAACATGTCGCCACGCCGTTAGTCCCGCGCGCCACTGCCTTCAACGTGCAGCACACCACACACCACACTCCCCAACCAATCGCTTCTCCCACACACTCAAAAGTTGACATGCAAGCACTGCACCACCAGCAGTGCATCACTACGCTACCAAGTCGTGAGGTCAGTACTGTGTTTGGGTGTGGCTCACTACTGTGCCTACTGCTGTACCTAGACGGTAGGTAGATTTAATGCAGGAGGGCCCGAACTCGACGAGATCCTGGAACGTTACAGCATAGTACTGAATCTACCTAATGACGGCGTCGCCGCCCAGGTCGAAATCCCAAGGCCGGAAGGGAAAGACCGCTGCAAACCGCACTGTCGATATTGCCTGGCGACTGATTGAATTCACTGGAATAGCAGGCAATTGCAGCCCCAATTGTGAAGCCATCCCGTGAGTATCTATTCTACCTCAGTCTCTATGTTTTGTATTTGTGAATCTAGCTCTCATTCTTCTTCCTGTTTCTGCATTCGTTTCTGCATTCACTTACCGGTATCCAAGTCCTGGTCTACGAATATCTCACGCTGTTATATCTGATCATCGTTTCCCAATCCCGCAATAGCACCACCTGCATCATTCATCATCATCATCACCATCTTCCACCACGCATCATGATCATTCCCAGCATCCATCTCGAGATTGACTACAAGCAACCACTCAGAGGCCCAAAACGATGGGTTGATGCATTCTGGATACCTGCAAATCTGCATATCTCCCCTCCCATGCTTCATCTAGCTCTCTAGCTTTCCAAGTTTCCTACCTTCCGTCCCAACAATTCCCCATCCTTGGTTATTAGCTCTCCTCATTAATCTATCTACCTATCCCCTACATCACAAAGTCAACACATCTTCATTTATTTCCTATGCTCGTCCACGCACGCCCGCACGCCCGCACGCACTTCATTCTTGCCTTGGTCTGTATGTAGTGCATATCCAGACGCCAGGTTCTGGTGCTTCCATTCTTCATCCTAGTCCGTTTAGTATTCGTGACGCTGGGTGGTAGTCACGCATGGTGGTCTCGAACTCGCCGATCACTTGATCAACAGCGGCAGCACATTTCTATTCATCTCATACCATTCTAGAAGGCAACTATGTGGGACGAGAATAAAGTACTTGCATGCTTACATACATACGAATATCTGCAGTCAGATACCCACCTACCAAGTCTCGAGCAGTTCAAATAGATAGTGCAGCGCAGTTCCACCGTAGTACAATCTATCACAAGGCCTCATTCTCCAAAGCCGAAACCAACAGAATAGATTACTCTTCCATGAGTATGGAAGGTGGTGAAGGTGTTCTATGCATATAGCCGGTAGATAATACCTTGGGACAAGCACAGCAGATCTTGGTTCTTGGAATCTGCGGCTGGAGATTGAGTGCAGATGCGGGGTTGATGGATGGGGAAGGAGGGGTTCATGTTAGTAATTTAGGTGGTGGCGGAGAGTGTTGGCGGGGTCGAGTGATTGTGATGGTGAATGAATTTCTGGATTCTACCGTCTTGTGGCTTTCCTGTTTGTGCTAGTCGAGTGATTAAGTGATTTTTCTTTTTGGATAGATTGGTGTACTCGGTATGCGGATGTAGATGGTTTGGAAAGGAAGTTGTGACACCTTCCTGCGCAGTCGCGTGAAGTCAACAGAGGCACGCAATAGCCAAGGAACACGGTTGGGAGGTTGCGAGGGTGCAAAATGTTCTCGACGTTCCCGAGCTGCCTACTTGAGTTCACCTAAATGTCAGATTTTATCTTGATGGCTTCTTTGCCCAGCTTGTGGCTCAGGTTGGCTGTCGGAAGTCTAGTCAATAGAAATATCTGTACTTGCACAAATCCTACAGACCAGGGCTCAGCAGTATATTTCCTTGCAAGGGATTAGCGAAGAATTGGAGTGAAGTCAGGTCATGTGCTTAATGAATCTCGTTCCAACCTAGACTTCAATCATGCTTTCTCCAGAAGACCAGGGCAAAAGCGAAGTTTTACTCTTTCGTAATATTCCTAGTCGTTGTGATATATAGAGATCTAGATCATCTCATCGGGATTGACCAACCCACCACGCCACGAAATCGACTCCCCAACAGGAGATGTGACCCCAGTGGGACATTTCCTTCCACCACGAAAATGCGGTGATTGTTCTTGGTTATTTTCTTGTTCATGCAACCACAATGTCCGGATACTGGGGCTCAAGTCAACACTCGATGTTCTTTCGTGTCTAGATGACCTGCATAAGCCTTCAGTCGTTGTCATTGTGCTTTCGGTTGTCAAAGCCCCAGTCTCGCTTCTTTTTGTTTACTTAAGACTGGAAGCGAATGTTCATCTTGTGAGCGAGAGCGTATCTTCCACGTGGAAATGATAGTTCCGAACTCTCAGCACAGAAAAATATCTGCTCCATGATCTTAACTCACACATGACGCTGCTGTCCATGATCATCTCCGCTTTATGGATGAGAAGCGGTACCCCTCAATATCTCAATCCCGCGTGTTACTATTTGTTTCCATGCAGATCGAGAAGTCCTGGGTACTCAAATGTTAATCCCTGATTCATTTCCTTGATTTAAAATTGTATCATTCCCTTTCGCGGAAAATTGTGAAGAACCAGAGGTGTTGAGGAGGGTTTCGCTTGCCTCCCGCTTCATTCACCAATACATCCTGACTTCACCCACTTCATCTTTTACCGCGAGCAATGCATATATCGAGAGCTGGTTTCAACTTCCTCAATTTTTAACCTGATCGATGATTCCGAAGAATCTGATGACATTCCACGAGTCTCGAGAACGGGCGGTTAGTCCGATCATATCAGAGTTGGTTCTTCTTGTCCTCTCCCACACGAGTGAGAACATAAATCCGAATGAGACATGGATATTCCATGCTTACTCTATCCATTCCTTACGAGTTCGACAACTCGTAATTGTCCTACCATTGTCGATCTTATGTTATTCTCACTACCATGTCCACGACTGCTGCCACTTCTCCCCAGCGTAATCTTGTGCTCGGTAAGTCCTTCGTGCCTCAGAACCCGACACGTGTTCCATACTTCTTGATTCACTTCATTCGCTCTTCAAGCTTTCAAAACCATCCATGTTCTCGTCCCGTACCTAATCCTGGCCACAACAGTACAGCCAGCACAATACACATGGGACCTCCACCATAATGGGGGCTTGCTTGTTGGAGGTACAGACAGATTGAGCTGCCTTTTATTATCTGCGAAGGCTGAGTCTGTCATACACCAGGTGTTGATTCTAGTGAATCCGTCAGTTCCTTCTGACTTTTCTCGGGCAGACTCAGAGCAGTAAATAAACTCGAATATCTATCTGCACGTGAACGATCCCGACACTCATCTTTGTCCTTCCACTAAGAAGTGACTTCGGGACTTGGACGAAGTATCTTCCAAATCCATAAATCTATCAAATCGGATGGGTCCGCAGCTCTCGGAGCTGCCTCTCAAAAGACCTACAAGATCGTTACTGGCACGTATGTACCAGGACGGAAATGTTTAGAATCCAGTTGGTTTTCTGGCTTGTCTTCAGCTGCTAATACATTTTCAAGACCGAGATGGCCGCTTCTCTGATGACTGCTTCGTGTGTACATTGTACAAAAACAGCACTTGTGGAGATGTGCTGAGTTCGCGCTGTCACTTTGGAATCTATTGTCATTTCACAGTCGCCAAACGAGGAGCACCTGTTTGGTTTTCTCAGCTATTAGCAGCCGCATGTTTTTTCCCGACCTCCTCAAACCCCACGGAGGTTGCACTATTTAGCCTCTTTTTCCGGAATCGCAACGTTGCACATACGTACTGCTTACTAGCTCCAGCTTGAACTAGAACCTTGAATATATTACTACAATTAAATTCATCATTCTTGCATGAAACTGCTCTTATATATCTAGTTTTCACAGATCAGTAGGGGACTTCAGCAGCCGAGGGAGGTGAGATTATTCTATAAGAAGCTCGTCAGCATCCTGAAGACTGTGCTGTATTGACTTCGTTATTTTCCAAAGGAAAGCGAAAGGGCGTAGGGGCACTACCTTTCTGCAGTGAAAAACAGAAAAACTCGATATACCAATATCTATGACTCACATTTCCAGTAAACATTCGGCGATACTACAATTTTGAGCTTCTGACGTGGCCAGAAAATGCATAATTTACACTCCAAGTTCGAGGGTGCCCATACCAGACTTGCTACACGCTTGAAGTTGAGTCAACATATGGAAGCTGATGACCGTACAAGTAAAAGATGCCTTTCACTTGTGCGGGCTCTACAAGTTCGATACCGCGGCAAATTAAAAGGCGCAGATGGTTGGATGTCAGATAGTGTTGATCCTCGCTTAATTTGGGCGGAGGAGTATTTGCTGGCTGGTAAACACTTGACAACAACGAGATCAGTGGCGAGCTGGCATTCTCCTCAACTTTCAATGGAAGTGTGCCATCAAGAGATGGCAAAAGAGTCGATGCTTTGAAGGAGTGACTTCCCTCTGTTCCAGTTGGGACTCGCCGTTCTGTAGAGTGCGGTAAACCGCAGGTGACTTTCGGAGCACTGGACTTCTGTCCCGCGTGCTAGAGCATATTATGATCACTGTGATTATTAGGTTTTAGGAATAATTTAAGTACTCGAAAGACATGTCGTATTGTCGTGTTGTACAATCAAATCTTGCTGATCAGCTATGTTCCTTTCCCAAGCCTTGTGGAAGGAAAAAGCACATTGGATTGATCAACGTTTGTTGACCGGGGCCCATGATGCGTAAATATTGCGTCATAATCATGACAATCCTGTGCAATCTAGATGGAGTTTCGTTCGTTGCTGATCAAACGCCAATATGGAATCGGAGCCTCCCGTTCGTCTTTCATTGCTCAAATATTTGACTAATCCTGTTTTAACCTACTCTCTCGCATGTACCCGATCTTGATTTACCTTATTCCATCATCAACTAGCTACTTCATGCATGTGTCCGCAGCCCTTAAATCTATATCTATTCACTTGCGAACTCGTTATTTTCCTGAACTAACGGGAAATGGATGTGAAGTCGTCCAGCGGCCGTCCGAGGGAGAAGTTGGAGAGACCTGAGTAGCACCAACCAGTCTCCATGGTGATAATACGAACAGAACCAAGAGCAATTTCCTCAGATCAAGGCTCATCTTCGAGTAGAACTACTTCCGATGTACCTTATATCCCAAAGTTTGCAGCCTCATCGTCAAGGCAGTAATGTCTCTTCTGCAACTTGCGACACTTGTGCACGGTAGCCGAGAGAAACGAGTTGCATAAACATGACTTCGGGAATGTCACCCTCCCGAGCCGTCTCTATGCCCAGGAACGAGAGCGTGAACGAAAGAAGAATCCGGCCCCTATGATGAGCTAAGGTAATCCAAACTCAATGACCGAGTCAGGTATGCTTGCACATGGGAAAGGCCTAGACACTACATACTGGAAACAACCAAAAGTGTAAATAAATTTTACACTGGGTACAATCAAATGAAGTCGGCTGCAAACCAATGCCCTGAAGCTGGCCTGGCGGAAAGTTAGGGACAGCAATCACAAACCACTCTCAAGTGATAAGAGCAACGACAGAGAAATCAGATTACCCAAAACACCGGGTGAACGGGTTCTTGGGCTTCACAAGAACAGCTTCAGATATCCCATCCGGGATTACTCGTATATTTGAGCCCCAAGAGGACTTTCGAATTCCAATGTCCATGCTGTAAAATCCAGGTCTTTCCCCTAAGTAGCAGGCAATGATGCAATCTAGATTCTAGACGAATCATGATCCTTATGATGGTGTTCCTCTGATCTTTTTGCTTTTACTGGCGCTCTAGCCCGCTGGAGTTCATGTTTCAGTTCGAAAGTCTGTCCCTGGAGTCGTGCCAACATCTTTCGACAGCTTTACTGAGCCTCTACTCCGAAGCCAGACAGGTACACTTTCCGAATACTTGCATCAAAGTATGCCACGCAATGGTCCTCGCATAACATCCATTGGCCATCACCATGATTTCAGTAGGAGTAAAGCGTCTCCTGAAGCTCTTCTCCTCCGATTTGCAGGCTCCAGTCTTCTGTTTTAGTGATCAAATCGAGATGTTTTCGCTACTCCACCTCAATGCGGCACGATGTCCGTTTGTTCTCGGGTATGCTGAACCATATCCTTGATCGCAAGCATTGACTTGCAAGCTCGAACGAAGAACGGCCGAGCCTGGACTCGTCCGATGTAATGTGGTCTTACCCCTCTCTTTGTATCTGCGACCTAAATCTCAAGCAAGCATTGCTTGTGTCACCCAATATCTGCTTCAGTAGAATCCTCTCATTGACGAGGATGAAATCAGATGAACATGATGGAAGAGGTCCCCTCGTGATCAATCCATACAGAAGGACTGATATGAACATTGCTCTGCACTTGCTATGAATACCATGGAAAAGCCATTCGAGTCATGAGGAACCGCTATGCTGAGTCTCTCGCGGCCTCGGATAGTTTAAGCATGTTCTGTCGCTTGCAGTTGGTCTCCGGCACATTTCACACATGCATTTCGCAAATGCGGGGGCTCGGAACGGACCAGAATATGGGTTTCTGGTGGAGAGAAGCTAATCAACCAATCCTAGATTCTCTATTTCCTAACTCCGTCCTAGGACATGCTGCGAGTGAATAGAGATCGGCAAGACTGAGAAACCCGACTGGCCATAGATGACTCGATATTTCCGTGGTCATCACCCAAATTGATTTGGCCAAGAAGAGGTCAACGTCACCCAGGACTCAGCAGGGGCAATTCCTTCTGATAGTTTCTGGCTTGGATCATCAGAGCTGTCGGCTAACCCTCGCACCTCGCACTGCTCGGGACCGTCACCTTGTCCATTCAGTCTAGAAGCTGCAAACACCATTTCAACTCCAAAGTGAGAGAATACAACATGCATTTCAAACTGAAGATTGATTTCACGACTGCTCCAGTTGCGGTTAGTCTGTAGCTTATTCCAACCCAAGGTTGTGGCGTTGCGATAAACTCTTTGCCTTCTTAAGCTTATGTCCGATCTTGCCTTGCCCCGCTTGACACTCTCTTTCATACTGTTCACTTTATTTTCATTCAACGATTAACTTTATTAGCAGATCGCCCTGACAGCTGTAGCTCTTGTGATCGTCAAGCGTTCTTTGTTATTACTGGTCCCCGCTTGACGTCGGACTCGTTCTCCATTCGTACTCGTAGTATCTCGGACTCGTACCAGTAGGCACCCCCGTTTCACCACCTAGTGGCTATGCAATGTTTCGACATGCTGGAGAAATGAACATTAAGAGGGGAAAGGAGGTCATCACCTCTCACATCATTGGCTGCCAACATGGTACTGAGTGCCGGGGCGGTAGATGTGCAACCCGCGAGCAGAAATGTTCCGGAAGATCAAATGTGGAGTCTGTTGATGTTGTGCAGGCACTCCTTGCGAAGACCCATGATACGTACAATGACTGCTGCAATGCCCCTTTGTCCTACGCCAAAGAACGAGATAATCCAAAAATTCACGGGCAAGTGCCTCGGATGATGCAGTGATCGGGTGCGAGCACCGAAGCTCTACGATTATAGTGATCGCTGTTAATAGCACAGTGAAAGGATGGCGAATAATGGGGCAATGAGGGAGATCTTCAAGCTATATAAGTATTCTACATCTTCCACTACTTACATTTCTTCACCATCTCATCATTCAGAGACAACTGCCACTCTTTTACCTACCTGATTATCACCATTTCCCCCTGTTACAGCCTCAGTATAAAATTCAATATGAAGCTCACTCTTCTTTCTACCGGGTTAGCCATCTCAATGGTCTCTGCCATGCCTCAGTATGAGAGACAGTATCCTACAGACACTCCTGCGGAAGGTGACTGGATTCCAGGTGGGCCAAGTGACTGTGAGTTATCCAAAAGTGGCATTTCGAAGGCAAAGCTAACCAGCAGTACAGTCCGTGGACCTTGCCCTATGATGAATACCCTCGCCAACCACGGGTTCATTCCTCGAAATGGTGACAACTTGACCCGAGAGAACGTCGTTCACGGCTTGACCACCGGCCTCAACTTCGATCCCGCAGTCGCGAACATTATGTGGGAGCAGGCAATCTTCATCAACCCCGAGCCAAACGCTACATTCTTTACACTCGACCAGCTTAATGTCCATAATGTCTTGGAGCACGACGCTAGCATCAGGTAAGTCAGAAGAAAACTGCACTACTGTCACAGAAATATAGTGCTTACACCACGGCGTAGTCGTTCGGACGCATTCTTTGGTAACAACCACGTCTTCAACCAATCAGTCTTCGACACCACAAAGGCCTTTTGGACCGAGGAAACTCTGGATGCCAACCAGATAGCCATGGGAAAAGTCTTCCGCCAGGTCATTTCCAAGTCTACCAACCCAGAGTACAAGTTCACTGCAAACGTCGAGAACTTCTCACTGGGTGAAATGGCTGCTCCTATCTTGATCTTCGGGGACATCGCAGCTGGCACAACCCCCCGCGATCAGATCATCTCTTTCTTCGGTGGGTTCTGCAACCATGATCCCACTAGTAATGTCCAGGCTTGTGCTAATCGTCAACTTCATAGAGAATGAACGTCTCCCAGAAGGCTTCGTCAAGCAAGCCTCCCCGATTATTTTGGACCAAGTCCTGGCTACCTCGAAGCTGATTGCCGATGCTGCCAACCTCATCACCCCAACTGACAACTCTACCGAGACTGCGCACAAGCGTCGTGAAGCACTCAAAATCCGCGATCTTCACATCGGTTCGGGATTGACCTTGGCGAGGTCCTTGTGAACCCAGCCAGGGTGAATTCAAGTCATCTATGCCGGTAGGATAGCGCAAGCTCTATGAGATGTGGCTAGATAAAACTGAAACTCGTATCTAAGGAATGGAAGTCTGAGGACAGGGGTGTTATATGTATATATGTTATCTTCGTTATGAATTGGACAGGTCCTACACCATGTTTTGTTTATGACGATATATGTGTTATCAGCCATTTTCAATGCCATGAACTCTCGAACGAGCCGTCGACAACGAGAATTATCAAAATCTAGCCTTTCCAGAGCTTGTCCATTCTATGAGGACTGAGGAATTTGGTCATAGGGTGTGGCACGTCTTGCATGGCATCCGCGTAGTTCTGACAGTAATCTTCCTGTCGAAGCGGGTTTGAGCATACATCACATTGTCGTTGTCCCAATATATTCAAACTCGGCAAACCACTTTAGCAAGGGCTGATATCCAGTTCTGAAGAGTTCACAATGATGCCTCCTATTTTTGTGGTATTGGAGTCAGCCATGTGGAGAAGAGACAGAAGCTTCATTTCCTGTGGTGCAATTTATCATATAAGCTTGGGTCTTGAAGTATTAAAATCTTGAAACTGCTAAGGTGAGCCCATGCACCTGTGCACCTGGTGGCAATGTCCTCAGTCGCCAATGTGAAATGGAATCTTTGAACAGGAACCGGTATCCTTCCGCTATGCTATGCTATGCTATGCTATGCTATGTACAAACCAATATATACAAGAAATTTGTCTGCCGTATACTCAGGAGCTCATCTCCTACCCTCGCGGACCCAGTCAACCCTACAACAAAGTTCGCCAAGGCGGCCTCCTCCTGCGAGTTTAGCCCAACAACGAATCGTCAAGGTTCGTGAAAGGTATACAGATGTAAATCTAGTACACTGGAAGCTTGAATGCATCAAAAGTGTAAGTCCAGCTATCAATAGAAGGCTGATCGTACTGGCACTCCATGGAACTGTTGCCTGACCAGTAAGGACGAAGAGGCCACGAGCAGAGATTCTGAGTCTCGCCAGCATAACTGCCAGATGCCACAGTCGCATTGAGAGTCGTTGGCTCAACACCATTTTCAACCCAGTTAATCATGGTCGCCATGTTGACCTGAGGGTAAGGGCCAGGCTGGAGGGTATTGGTGGAGCAGTGAGCAGCTCCTGGCACGAGAAAGAGACGGTACCAGTCGTTAAGTGCTTCGACACTCTCGTTGTAGCCCAGTCCGGGGTTCATGATGGTGCGGACGGAGTCGTAGTAGTGTACTGATGATGCGGCTGGAACGCTGTCGTCGTTCTCGCCGTGGTAGTGGATGATCTTTCCTCCGTTGGATTGGAAGGTGGTCAGATCGGGAACAGTAGTCTGCAGAGTATCGGAGTATCGGATCATGGCGGTGTTCATCCACTCGATGAGAGTGTCGTAAGTGACGTTGTCGAGAGAAGATAGGTTGTCAACATCGACGAGCTGGACGAACTTAGTTGCGAATTCTCCTCCAGTGGATTTGATATCCAGTACGTATGAGTCGGTCGTCGAGTCGTAAGTAGTACTGGCATCCTCGAATGAAGAGGCGTATTGCCAAGGCAAGTATGCTTGCTTGCCATCGGAACTAAAAAGACCTTCTAGGATCTGCTGCGCAAGGGCAACACCTTCAGCAGTGACAGTGCCGTTTTGAGCAGGTGTGGTAGTCGATGTCGTGGAGTTGTCGGCCTGCCTCTTGCGCTGGCCGAATGCGAAGCCAAGAGAGCTACTGCTGGATGCTGCACAGTAGTAGGGTTCTCCAATAGTAGTGTTGAGGTTGAAGTTTAGCTTGCAGAGATCTGTGCGTGATACGACACCATCCGCTCTTCCATCAAGAGCGTCGCAAGCTGCAATGGTAAGGTTGACGATCTTGTCCATTTCACACGGTGGAGGATAGTAGTCCAGTGTCTTCTCAATAACATTTGAAGTCAAGTGATTCTGCGAAACTCATATTAGCAACCTGGTACATTGGCGAACAACTGGACACATCAGGCTGTGAGAGGCGACCTACAATCTGCTGCTGAGCATAACGGAAAGCAGGGGCTCCGACAATCACACCATCATACTCTTCACCCCATCGTTGAACTTGACTCCACCCCTCTCTTCCACCATCGGAGCAACCCTCATAGTATGTGTAGATCTTGGCGTCGGAAGCAACGCCATAGAAAGCTTGAGTAAGAGCCTTTCCGACAGTGGTCATCTCACCTAAGGCCTTGTATCCGAACACTGGCAGAAATATCAGGATATGAAGCTCTCAATGCCGTAGGATTCTAGTGGGACATCTCAAGACTTACTGTGCATGTTGTCATAGATGAGCGAGCCATTGCCAGCCAAGACATTGGAGTCATAATCTCCATCATATCCTGCGTCGGTAACACCAGAAGCAGCACCATACGCCAAGCCTCCGGTAGAGGTACTACTCAATGCATATCCACCACCACCGCTGACATAGAAGCGGTTTGTGAAAGAATCGGGACTGGGAAATGTGTATCCAAGGACAATGGTGTCACTTTTACCAGTATGGGAATAGCTGACAGTGATATTGCAGTAGTCGTAAGCGGTGCTGTCGGCAGTGGTCCCCATACTTGCAGATAGAGTGCCATTATAGATCGCATTTGCTGTGACAGAAGACGGGATGATCTCAATGCCGTTCAAGGTTCCGTTGGCGGGAAGAGCCGCTTGAACGCTCGAAACTGTGCAGAGTGTTGCAAGAGTTGAGTTAGCGGCACTGGCTCTGGCGACAAGAGCAGCTGCGGCAGTTGTCCGTAAGGATTGACGCATTTCTTCGGACGGAAAAGAGAGACAGCTGAAAGTGGGCGATAAACGAAGTGCTAGAAACAGCAAAGTGACTTTGTGAAAAGAGGAAGGATACAATGAATGGAACGGCTGAGCCTGATGAAAGAAATTTCTGCGAACTTGGCAACATTATATAGAAGCTGTTCGTTGATCACACTTATCGAGTCCCCAGACTCGGTCCCGAAATGCTTCACAACAAACAGAAATTTCTTCAACCACTCACTCTAACACGAACAAACAAACTTCCATCACTGGCAATCGACAAGATAGTCTCGGTCCCGAGGAGTGATCAGTTCATGTCATCTCAAGAGGTAGCCACATTGCCTTGTCACCCTTTCGTGGCGCGGGTACGTACGTTTCACAGCTGGCCAGCGATGTCGCTCGGCATTCCCCAGAAAATACAGCATCCCTAGGATAAGCGAGCAAGTTGGTTTGTTTTGGATGCGCAGAATTGCCAAAAATAAGTTTCGGAAAATCCTTCTTCCGCTTCGAAAATGAGCCTCCTCAGAACGCGTGTGCGTTTGCGAGGGATATGGGTTCGTGACGAGGAGTGTCATAACAAGCGTCCACCAGCGCCGGACTCTTACGAAGAGTGGATAGTGGACGAGCTTCGCAATCTGATCTCATCGGACAAGAAAGCTCAGGAGATGGGACGAACGTGTCTATAGTGGAGACAATGATCAGGGAGGAAAATCTTATCAGATTGCCATCATATCCACCACAGTTCCCACCACAGTTCCACCGACCGACATGTTTCTGACGTAGCCGACGGAGAGATACGATTCGCTGTCGAAGAGTCAGTAAGTACTTGAGGTCAGACAGGTCCGCACCAGACAGTGCAGCCAAGATGTTGCTGATACTCTTCACATCTCTGGAGGTCAAACGAGAAGGAAACAACACTCATCTGCTACGCTTTCCTTGATCATCGAAGGATCAGCTCAAATCACCAGCGTACTGACTTATCAGGACGGAGTCGAGCAACACATTATCATGTTTCTGCTCATCGAAGCTGCTCTGAGAGATCTGCTGTCGACTGGCTCCATTGAAAAGCTATTTGGCCAACATGACTACCATCTAATATTGTCTGGAGTATTTACTTCTTTCCTAGACCAGCGAGTTCGCAGTCAAATGTGAATAGATATCAAGGCATGGTCGAATTCGAAGCCATGTCGTCTCTGGGAGGTTACCCAATCGGGGTTGATTTCAGGGGTAAAATATTTGAATTCAATGTCCCGAATTAAGAAGTTCAACAGCTCGTTTCCAGCCGATGATAGATAGTGAAGAAGTATTAGTTAATTGCATTTGACTAATTGAACATCGAATTCGAAGATGGTGATGTGAGTGCCGTGGGTTTCGAGGTCGAGTAAAGAAGGTTGATGCACCTTGCCGTACCTGAATCCAACGTCATTGGCGGGCGGAACCTTAACGATCTTCCCCGGCGCAGCTGAGCTGATCGTGGTTCCAGATATCAAAGCCAACGACTCCTTCTCAAGCACTCGACTTCGTGGCCAGTCTTTCCTTTTCCAACCTGCAGACGACTTTCTTTACCGCCTTTTACTTGACAGCATCAAGTTCACCTTCGAATGATTTCTGCGATATAGAGAGCTATTTGGAGCTCATCGATAGCTATCGATCTCCCATATCCAGAACCAACACCAACAAGCACAATGGACCGGCAGGCAGAGGCATGGCAGAGCCGCGAGGGTCTCCTCCGATCCTACAACAACGGGGAGAGCATCCCCATGCGAAAGTCTCTCGAAGATGCCTATCGCTCAGATAGCGACTCCGACATCGACGCCACAGACTACCTCGACAGAAACCCAAGCCACGAACCTCCTCCCAAATCTGCCTCATCGGCCTATGCACCCGGCATGCAGTTTACGAATCTGAGACGCACATTTGCCCGGCGCTCGAAATGTTTGTTGATCGTTCTAGCGGTGCTGGTTGTATTTTGGTCTATAATTGCTGGAGGGGGGTTCTTTCTATACAAGAAGAAGCCAATGGATGGCCAATCGCCGCCATGGTACCCAACTCCGCCTGGAGGAACAGTCTCACAATGGGCTGAGAGTTACAAGAAGGCAGAAGCATTGGTAGCGAAGATGACTCTGCCAGAGAAGGTCAACATCACAACTGGAACAGGGTGGAGCATGGGATTGGCAGTGGGAAATACCGGTCCAGCAATTAACGTTGGATTTCCAGGTCTCGCGCTACAAGATGGCCCGCTGGGCTTGAGATTCGCAGATAATGCAACGGCATTTCCTGCTGGAATTACTGTTGGAGCTACCTGGAACAAAGAGCTGATGTATCTGCGTGGAAAGGCACACGGAAAGGAGGCACGGCTGAAGGGAATCAATGTGCTCCTAGGGCCATGTGTTGGACCACTTGGGAGAATGCCAGCTGGTGGAAGAAATTGGGAGGGATTTGGCGCGGATCCAGTCCTGCAAGGCATTGCTGCCTCACAAACGATCAAAGGCATTCAAGAAGAGGGTGTGATTGCCACAATCAAGCACTTCATCGGCAATGAACAGGAGCACTTCCGCCAGTCGTGGGAATGGGGACTACCGAATGCCATGTCATCGAACATTGACGACCGCACTCTTCACGAAATGTACGGATGGCCATTCGCAGATGCTGTCAAGGCTGGCGTTGCCAGTGTTATGTGCAGCTACCAAATGCTCAACAACTCATATGCCTGCGGTAATTCGAAGCTGATGAACGGCATTCTGAAGGACGAATTAGGGTTTCAAGGTTTTGTGCAAAGCGATTGGCTCGCACAGAGAAGTGGTGTTGCAAGTGCTCTCGCTGGCTTGGATATGTCAATGCCTGGTGATGGGCTAAGATGGGCCGCTGGAAATTCTCTGTGGGGTCCCGAACTCAGCAAAGCTGTTTTGAACGGATCTCTTCCTGTCTCAAGATTGAATGATATGGTTACGAGAGTCGTAGCTTCATGGTACCAACTTGGTCAGGACGATAAGGAGAAGTTCGACGGTGAAGGACCAAACTTTTCTTCTTGGACTAATGATGAGATCGGGCTTATCAACCCAGGTAGTCCAGATGACAAAGATAAGAAGGTTGTGAACAAGTTCGTCAACGTACAAGGCACGGGTAATGATTCTCATGCCATTATTGCTCGTCAGGTAGCCACTGAAGGGACTGTTCTGGTAAATAATACCGACAAAATGCTGCCCTTGAGTAAAGATGGCTGGGCGGACGAGGGCCACGAGATGAACATGCGAATCGGAATTTTCGGTGAAGATTCTGGGTCCGGCAAGGGGCCAAACGCATGTGTTGATCGTGGCTGTAACCAGGGAACTCTTGGTTCAGGCTGGGGATCTGGAGCTGTTGAATTCCCGTATCTCGTCTCTCCTGCTGCAGCACTCAAGGAGGCGTTCAACAAGGACAAAGTATACGTGACTGACTTCCCAACAAACACTCCTCCCTTCAAATCATCGCCCGAGATCTTGAACGACCAGGATGTGTGCATTGTTTTCGCAAATGCCGATTCTGGAGAGGGATATATGGCCAACGATGGCATCAATGGAGACCGCAATGACCTCTTCCTCCAGAAAGGTGGCGATGCGCTGATCCGATCTGTGGCAGATGGTTGTGGTGATGGCAAAGGCAGCACAGTCGTTGTTATTCACTCAGTCGGTCCCGTTGTTGTTGACAAATGGATCGACCATCCCAGCATCAAGGCTGTGCTTATGGCCAATCTCCCTGGACAAGAAAGTGGAAACGCTATTGCCGATATCTTGACTGGTGTGGTCAATCCCAGTGGAAAGCTACCTTATACTGTCGGAAAGTCCCTCGAGGATTATGGACCAGGTGCAAAGATTCTTTACGTTCCGAACGGCGTTGTGCCCCAACAGAATTTCGACGAAGGGCTCTACATTGATTACCGACATTTCGACAAGTTCGGCGTGGACCCAACTTTCGCATTTGGATTCGGCCTCTCATACACAACCTTCCAATATTCAAACCTGCTGGTCACCAAGGTTCGCGAGAAGTCTATCCTACCAGCTGCGCGCCCAGCTGGAATCGATCCCCCAAAGTTCGACGACAAAATTCCAGATCCGAAGGAAGCCTTGCTCCCAAGTGGTTTCCGAAAGCTCTCGAAGTTCGTCTACCCATATATTACCAAGTTATCTGAGATCAAGACAGGCAAGTACCCATACCCAGTGGGCTACGACACAATTCAGCCACCGTCTCAAGCTGGTGGGGATGAAGGCGGGAACCCAGATCTTTGGAACACTTACGCCAATGTGTCAGTCGACATTACGAACACGGGTGAAGTAGCCGGCAAGGAAGTCGTGCAACTCTACATCAGCTTTGACGACGTTCTCTTCGGCGAGGGTGCCAAAGTTGACTTTCCCATCAAGGTGCTGAGAGGGTTTGAGAAAGTGTTGCTCGAGCCAGATGAGACGCAGACGGTCCATTTCAACCTGACTCGACGAGACATGAGTTATTGGGACGTGGAGCGACAGAACTGGGTCATGCCTAGCGAAGGCACAATCACCATTAGGATCGGTGCCAGCTCAAGAGATCTGAGACTTACTGGATTCTATTAGTGGATTTGAGCGGTAATGGATGGGACTTGGAGTTGGTAAATGGCGCGCATGGTGATGGGCGTTGGAAGGTGGTTGGCAAGGAACATGTACAAATAAAAGGGCAAAACGGTCCCTAAAATAGAAATTTACGATCCAAGATAAGGACAAGGTCTGCGAGGCTTTCCCGTGAGTCTAGTCATCAGAAATAGCAGACTTTGAAGAAGGCCATAGACTTTGACACTCATAACTCATGTCCTGACAAAAGTCTACTTCTTTTCGAGCCCATTCACAACTCAAGGACTCTCTATGGGCACCACGTCACGGCTATCCTTGTACCACGAGTATAAAAACATCGATTTTCCCACCCATCTCTTCTTTCCTATCCACATTCCAACATCAACACCAGAAAATATATACATAACCCAGTCTCAAGCAAGCCGAGCCAGCTCGACCCTTACCAACCACATCCCAAGCCGTCACCAAACTACGCACACAAGTCAATTCCAAGTCTCAAGACCTAGACTTCAAAGCGAAAATGACCCACCAACTCGTCTCTTACATGCAGTGCTGCAGCTGCCGCTACGCTACCATGATTCTCAGCCGTCCTGACGAATGTGATGGGTGTGGACATACGCAGTGTAGTTATTGCGGGGAGTATACCCAGTGGGAGAGGATCTCGGATTGGGTTGGTCGCTAGACAGGACGGTGAAAATGGTGGAGAGGTGAGAGGGACTAAAGAGTTTTAGCATATGGAGGCTTAGATCGGGCATGGCTTTTGCGATTGTGGATGCAGTGCGTGAGGAAGGGGTATCTGTGAGAGTGGTGGGGCACGGTGTTGGATGGGTATGGAAGGTGCATGGTTCTCTTTCGTTGGTCTCGGAATATATAGAAGTGTACGATGATGGGATGAGAGACTTTGGGGTGAGGTCACTGATGTTGATGTGGGATGTGGGCTGTGTAAGATGGGCAGCAGACGTTGATGTTCGGCTATCTGAGGATATATATAAGCAAACGCGAGTCATATAGCTAATAAGCAATCTACTCTGTTTATATAACGCCATGGCTCTATGAGGATGATCAAAGAAGCCTCTGTGAATCTTGGTGCCTTGATAGTCATGAGCAGCTTCAGTACTTCGAATATGACGAAGTGTTTGACGTGGACGTGCTCTTGTCTTTCGGTCGATGCATATATACAGGATTCCCCTCGTCCTTACATCCGGTCTCTTCACACGGCACTCTTATTGTTACAAATCCTTTCCACAATCTTCAAATTCGCTGTCAGGTCACACCACTTTCACGAAAAGAACCCTGTCCCAAAACGCCATGTCGGTCGAGATGGTCGAGTACATGCGATGCTGTTTCTGCAACCACGACACTATGATCCTCCAGAAACCAGATACATGTGATCACTGTAATCACAAGCAGTGCGAAGATTGCGATGAGTGGCTTAATCCAGAAAGAACGGAGTACTGGCTTGAGGGACGTGGATCAAGATGACCCCGTTGGGTAGCCTTCAGAGTCGAAGCCGGTGGGATCTATGACATCTGGGTGGATGAATGGCAAGGTGGGATATACAGTGAGCTGGAATCATAGATAGGAACTAGGTAGTGTAATCAGCGTGAATCTATCTTACGTCTATTCTTGTCTGCTGTGAATGAGCCGAGAATGTCTTGTGTCGCTTAGCAGAACGAGTGACTGGATAGGGCCTGCAGACCATGTATATATACCGCCAGCCTAGCTTCTACAGACACTTCATTTGATCACCGGGTTCCTTCTCTTCGACTCTTCGAGACCTCGACTTCTTCGGATAACAGACACTAAAAGCACACCAGTTCCTCACATCCCACTCAAGAGCAAAACATCAGATCCTCTTCGTCAAACGTCCCGAACCGAACGCCGCAAACCAGACAACCAAACAGCAGAATAACTTGCAAGCATGACGATCGTCTGGTACAAAGATCTTGAGTGCTGCAAATGCAGAAACACAACTGTGAGAACGGTCCCGAGCAAGGTGCCTACAGTGTGCAAGGGCACAAAATGGCAGCCAAAGAACGGCTCGACGACAGGAGAGAAGGTTGCCGTTCCATGCAACCACCAGGCGTGCTCTAGCTGTACTGTCAGTAGCAATCCTGCTATCTATTGAATGTACTAGTAGATGGAGCAAGTGATGGTATGGAGCTTGGGGTGGACTTAACAGCATGGGATGTTCGGCTGGCTTTCCATTCTGACCTCGAGGAGGAATGAGAGGGGAAGATGGCATTCAGAGGCACTGCGGCCAACTTGGTAGCTCCATCGCAACTGGATCGTATTGAGGAATAGATGCAACACTTGCATTGGATTTGGACTCTGACTTTATTGAGGTCGTGATTGTGATTGTTATTAGAACTTGATTTGAGCACTCATAGCAAGCAACTGAATGGTGACTGGGATCGCGTCATTGATGACTGTCAACGTATTCCACGATACCTTAACACATCTATATAACTATGCAATCATTCTCTCATCCGCATAAACAACTAGGTCCCTTGAAGCCTGCCACTGCCTGAACGTGCCAGCAATTTTCGATTCTCGATCAAGCAAGACTCATCTTCAGCCATGTCCCGCCTCGTCTGGGTCAGGAAACTGGCATGCTGTCAGTGTCAGAAGCCCACCTTGCCCTACAAGCTATTCGAAACTTGTCACCACTGCCAGCATGTTCCATGTGGTGGTTGCAAGGTACGGGAGCTTCCTTTAAATGCCGTGGAAGCAGCCACGAAGCTGGAAGCAAGATCGACCAAAGAGAACGAGGATCCAGATGAAGAACACCATTTGGGTTGGATGGCGAATCTGCAGCGGCTGCATGGATCGATGGAGAATCTGGTACTGAAAAAGCAGAAGAAGACTTTCCAGTAGCTGGTATGGCTGTTTTTGAATAGCCTCTGAGTCGTCACATGGCTGACATTCCTTCAGGGTGAGGGATTGGGATCAAGATATAAGTTGGATCTGATAGCAGAGCGTAGAGCTCGATAAAGTATGCATTGAAATGTTCTCGATTCTTCCGAGAACATGTCCGTAGCTCGGCCACATTTGTGCTTCCTAGCTGGTCATGAGTGGAATCCGAGAATCGAGCAAGTGCCTCCCGTCGTGGTTATGGAAGGGCGTCGCAGTATTGCAAAGCTGTTCAATAGACAGAGTTTCGATGTTCTTCGATGTTTTCTTTCATAGATCAGTGGTTCCACGCTATTTCGGGGCTCATTGTCCTCCCTGAGAGGTCCCTTTCTGGTGCTTTACAATTAGATCCGCTGTTGCCATCTTGTACTCGGGACACCATGCCTCCACCTGATCCATCTTATCCGCATTCCACCTCTCAACCTGATGGTAACCTAGCGGTCTATCATACCAGACCGTTTCCACCGCGAACGTCGCTGCAACTTCCTTCGTCGGTAACCTCGAACCTGGAATCTCCTTCATCTTGTGATAGAACCACTGATCCTCGAATTTTAAACATGGCTTCTTCGTTACACATCCTTCTTGAGAGATAGTTCCATCGTCCATCTCTGTTTTCCAGCTGGACTTGCTCACGATGTCAAGGATCATCGTACGATTCCGAAGCGATAGTCCTCCATTCAAACCCTCGCCGTGGCCGCTGTTCCCTTGAGCAGGAACGTCAATCGGTGCGCCGACGAAGTCATATTCGAGGAAGTCATCTATGCGCTTGTCTGAGTTGGCACATAATATGCTATCTGCTTGGAACAGCAGCACGTGCCCAGCAGGTGCGAGCTGCTCCCAGAACCAAGGGACTGTGAGGAGTTCCGAGACAGCGCGATGGTTCTCGAAGTGGATGTCTGATGGTAGACTCCTCAATGATATCCTGCCCTCACTGACAGCTCGTTGGAATGGTATTGACTGGTTCAACAAGCTGTTCTCAGATGTGAAGAGCACGATTGGCCATGTTGGGCCGAGTACTGACGAGAAGTGGAGAAGCAAGGGAGCTAGATTACTGAGAGGTCGATCTTCAATTATGGCAGCGACATTTTTGGCTGCTCTGAAGGAGAAGATAGGACTGATTTGTGATGACCAGACTGCAGAGGTGGTTGGAAATGTGCGATAGAGAGAATAGACGAGAAGGAGAATGAAAGCTGCTTTCACGACTGAAGATATGCTCCCGGATGAGATCATCGTGAGTTTTTGGCTATAAACTCAATGGACAGAATTTCCAAGAGCGAACGAGAAGCAAGAAAGGAGAATACCTGGACTGGAATATTACTGATCGCCGCGAGTACTGACCAACATGAAACAGAGCCTGTCAATGGAGCGCATGCTCCACTTCATAGACTTTTGCAACCAACAGACTGATTTACCATTGTTCTGAGTTCATTTCCTCGATTTGGAGGGTGGCTAAGGGAGGATCTCTACATTCGTCGCTACATTTGGACGTCTTGTGGGGCCAAAGGAATGGATGACACGCAGCGTGCCCTTCCAAATATACTTCTAGCGCGTAGTAGCCAAGCAAGGTTGGATATTTTGCTGGCGGCATGTGTCGTTCCTATTTTTGATCCACAGTCCACGAATGCGAAACGCGTCTTTTAATAAACTTTGCAACCTTGTTCATGACTAGCGCCGACGTCTTTCCGAGGTCGCTTAGCGTAAATAGGGGGATGAAGGTTAGCGAGGCATGGCTGCTCCTGTTGATCATCAAATCCCTTGCATAACACAAGACTAAGAGCTCCCATTACTAAACTAGTTTTGATATTGAATATTTGTTTTTTTGCACGTCATTCTTTGCATGCATGACACATTTGCAGTCCTTATCTACGTGACATTCAATCCTCATCAACAGGCGCAAAATGCGACATCCTCCTCAGCTTCAACCCATACTTCATGAAAATGAATGGTACGGGAATAGCGATAGTCGCAACTGCAGCCAGAATTGACATCGCTGGCCCAACTCCAAGGTTATGAAACATTGGCTGAGCAGCAAGAGGAAGTCCCGCCGCGAATACGCTTCTCAAGAAAGTGTTCGCGGAGACAGCAGAAGCGGCGTAAAGTCCATAAGTATCAATGAGGAAGTTAATACATTGTTGGAAGATGATGTTGAAGCCCGCGCCGATAAACACAGCTGCGAAGACTGGAGAAAGCCAATGGATACTCGATTTTGACGTCCAACCAAACCACCAGAGTCCGATAGCGAAGAGGAAACTGCCAACAGCCATTGGAGCGAGCCGAGCTTCGGGGACAGGTTTGCCGTTGGACGCTTCCAGAGCTCTTGCGTATCGGGGCTGATTTCCGAGATTGACGACGACAGCAGAGAGTACACCGATGAACAGGGCGAGGAATGGCAGGGACCCTACGACGGGACCCCAGCCACGATCTTCCTCGAACACGATTGGAAAAACCTCCAGTGTCAGATACAAAAGTCCATACACGAATGAGGCATAGAACGCAATGCAAGCTACCATGGGCTCTGTAAACAACATTCTGAGAGGTCGCGCAAGGTGCTTGGTGACAATCGTTTTAGGAGAGAGCTTAATGTCTTCATGTGGATGATGGAAAGACTGGTTCCCGGTCTCTTTTCTCAGACGCTGCGCCTTTTTCTTCAGAAGGACTGGCGAGTATAGCTCTGGGAGAAAGAAGAAGGCAAGGATAGTCGCGGCAAACGTCCAGATCGCTTCGATGTATTCAGTCCATCGCCAGCCAAGATGGGGATTAACGAGGAGCGCAGCGCCTATCGTAGGACCCAGCGTGGGTCCGCCAACAACAGCTAAAGGAAGTCAGCACATCACCTATCTCCAGATAGAGTTCCACGAACCGACTGCATAGAAAGTGACAGCAGTCCCTCGAGACTTGGGCTCCCAGATATCTCCAAGAGCAGCGGCAACATTGCTGACAGGTGCGGATCCAAACAGACCGGCGAAGAACCGAGTTACAAAGATGGTCTGAGCATTTTTGCCGACGGCTGTTCCTATGGAAAATAGTCCTAAGCAGACCATTGCAGGTAAAAGTGACATTCTTCTGCCCCAAAGTTCTGATACTGGGGCCCAGCATAGAGGTCCGAAAGCAAAGCCAAGACTTGAACTCGTCAGTACTTCGATGTTTGAATGGAAAGGAGCAAGCTCACATGTACAGCGAAATCACCAAGACTGTGACCTCCTTACTGACACCCACGTACTCTGCAGTAGCTTCTTCAGCCGGCGCGATAATACTAGATCCCAAGCTTGCGGCCATGGCTAGCATCGAAAGTTGAAACGTGATCCACCATTTGTACCCATCCGACCAATTCAGAGGGTTCTCTTGATCATCATTGCCGTCCCATCCAACAAGAATGGTGTCATTCTCCTTATTTCGGTCAACTTCAGCTGTTGGTAAAGCGTTCTCTTCATCGTTTGGGGGCGTCGAGCAGCTTGATAACCGGACCCCACTCTCCTGCAAGCCAGGCCGACCTGGATTTTGCATAGCTGAAGCCATCATCCAGGATAATGAGCAAGTCCACAGATAAAGTACACTTGGCGCCAAGAGCCATGAGGAAGTACTGGCATTTATATATTTCTGGGCGCGTAGATTCCATTCTTGAAGTTTAAACGCAAGATCTGCAGAGGTAACGGGAGGATCCTTCCGTGGCGGCGGCTCAAACGGCACTTGACATGACGCATTGCCGAAATCCTATTCCGTGAAGATGAAAATAAAACACTAGACGGCGAGAAAAGAACGTTTTCCCACCTCAAAACATGTCATCGGGACCGAATGCCGAGAGCTCTTCACTAAGTGTCCGGTGTGCGAAGTAAGCAAGACTTGATGTCAGCCACACCTTGACGGATGTGGCTTGCGCAACTTCTTTTGACCCCATCGTGGATTTAAAGGGGATCTAGGCAGCAAAGGTGACGAAACATATTGTTTTCAATGTCTCATGTCAGTTATACGAGAGAAGAATTGCGGCATCCGCGGATCATGCGGGTAGAATGGAAGGACAAAGTCCTTGCTTGGCACAGAAAGTACGGATAAGGGGCCAGGGGGGTTAGCCGAACTCCTTACGCAGATAAATAACAAAGATCCGTATTTGCTCGGATGACTCAAAATCCTCTCAGGACTTTCCAGTGAAGTCAAGAAGTGAGCAACTTTTCAATTCCGTATAGTTATGAGCAATGGAAGATGACCTTGGCGAAACTGTTCTTCGGAATTTCCCCAAGTCAGTCGGCTCGGTCTGTTGGAAGACCCCGCAGAGCGAGAACGCGGGGAAGACTTGATCTAGACTATCTCTAAGGGCCTCACTATATAGGCCACACGAGACTTACTCTAAGCACTTCATCAGGTAGAAAGCGGGGGTGAAAGACTGAGAAGAATTGCAATCTTTCGAATAATTCTCTGGCTCGTGATCCTGATCCTAGACGCACTTCATTATCATATACTGTGTTGACTTTCACAATGTCCAACGAAATGGAGATAGACGGGGTTCACCTGAAGAACAAAGCAACTTCAAATGGATCAGTGCGTATCTCTTCCCTTTCCATGCACTGCCTCCTTCCGATGCCTCCATAAACTCAATTACATCAACAGGCATCCTCCTCACGAACCCAACGCTCAGGACCTCTAGCACCGGGCGTCGCATTCATAACAGGCGGTGCCCGAGGTCTGGGAAACGCCATCGCTGTCTCTTTTGCCAAAGATGGTGCAAGAGGCGTGGTCATTGTGGATATCAGTCAGGAAACTTTAATTGAAGGGAAGAAAATCGTCGAGTCTTACGGGACGAAGGTACAAATCATCCCTCTGTGACCGGAAGAAAGCCAAAGTACCGACACTCACCCTATGCTAGTGTCTAGCCATCCAAGCCGACGTCACGAAAGAAGAAGACATCGAGCGAGCTGTCGCTGAGGCCGTGAAAGAGTTCGGCAGGATTGATTATGCTGCGTGAGACTTCTCTCTACCTAGCACTTCTCCCGAGTCCCATTACTAGACTGACATGTACTCAGAAACTTCGCAGGTATCCTCGGTCCAATGGACCAAACCTTCGAGCTACCACTTGAGGGGTTCCAGAAAGTCATGGCTGTCAACTGTACCGGTGTCTACTTGAGCACCAAGCATGAGTTGAGACAGATGATGAAGCAGGATTCTATTGAAGTGTGAGTTTCCCCTACCCTATAGCTTCCTAGCAAGGACAATGCGGACAACGAAACCTTTGAGTGCTGATATTGTGGCATGAAATAGAGAAGAAGGCCGAGTCGAGCAAAGAGGTTCAATCGTCAACTGTGCATCCGTTAATTCTGGCATGGCGCTCCCGGGCACGCTGCCTTACACGACAGCCAAGCACGCCGTATTGGGCATCACCAGAACAGTATTTTCTCCCCTCTCCTGACCCCCTTTCCATCTCACCACTTCAAAGTGAATTGCATCTAACGCGTCCACCCTGCACAGGCCGCACTGGAAGCCCGCTCGCAAGGAATTCGAGTAAACGCCGTATCACCAGGCTTCTTCCTTACCGATCTCCTCAAGCCAGTCGTCGGTACGGTCGTGCCAATGGCTTTCTACGATGCGTGTGAGACGAGACAAGGTCGAGCTGCAAAGTTCGAGGAGGTAGGTGATGTTGTTGTCTTGCTCAGCGGACCAAGAATGAGTCTCGTGAATGGTGCGAATTTGCCGATTGATGGGTAAGTGAACAATTTCTCCAGATTTTGGCTGTTGGTATCTTGTGACTGATTGTGGGATCTAGGGGATTCACTATCAACGAGGCTTAATGAGAGGTGAAAGCTGCTGGGGAACGGGGCAGAGAGAGAAGGGTCGTAGTGGGACAGAGGGGTCCGCTTGGCTACTTGATTCTTATATGGAGATTATTTTCGCTTTCAAATTATTTCATCATGGCCTCCATCTTATCCTGCATATCGCAGAATATATTGATTGCCTTTTCAAGTCATTAGTCAATGACCCATCAAATCCCAGCACACCACAAACTCACCTGAACCAACTTCCTCTCTCCCTCCCCATCACCCCCATTACTCCTCGTGAAGGCAATCCTATACTTCGCCTGATCATGCGCATACTTCACCAAAGTAGGAACCTCAACCTTTCCCGCGGACTCATCAAACAGCGAAACTGTCGTATTCGCCGAAGCAGCTGTAGTAGCAAGTTCTTGGAGAAGTCCAGGTGAGATCGTGATGTGATGGACACCAGCCAGTTCCATGATCTCCGCAGTGGAAGTCAGACTAGCGGGGAGGACTTGTGTCTTGATACCGTTGGCTTCGTAAAGTCGCTGTGCTTGAAGACAGAGCTTTTGGGCTTTGTTGTGGTCGATGAATCTATTGAACTTCAGCATCCCCTTTTTTCTTCAGCAATTGCAGGTTTGGAGTATACCCAGCTTCGAAATGCACTTTCAACTCATTAACATACGGAGCGATGTAATGGCATCCTACTTCTCCCGCGAGAGAAGCTTGCTCAACTGTGAAAAGGGTCGTGGCTAATGTCGTGGTTTTACTTGCTTCTAAGATACGACATGCTTGGAGACCTTCCCACGTGCTGGGAATCTTGATACATACACGTTTATGATCGAATGAGGAGTCGAGATACCGGAAGAGCTCGACGGTTCCTGTAACTCGTAGTTTCAGTAAGACATCCACAATGAGGGAAATGTGTTGATATCCATACGGCGAGCATTCTTGACCGTCTTGTCTGTGTCATACGAGTAGTATGGATTGGTCTGTACATGAACGAAACCCGTAACGTGACGAGAGATCTCCAACTGCAAACTGACCATCTACGCTTCTAATCAGTAAACGATGCTCTTCTTCAGGCTTTGATTTTAAACATACAACAATCTCTACCGCCAGTTCTTGCGCAGGAACCTCTGGATACTTCTGAGCCAGCTTCTTGGACATTGAAATAGCCTCGTCGATCGTCGATTTATGAAGTGGTTTCTGGAGCTCATTGTACGCTATTGCCTGTTGGAACACCGTTTGTTAGGAAGGGTTGACAAGAGTGGAACGAGATGGGTAAAATTGAAGATTTACTTGATTTGAAGTGCAGTCGACGAAAGGACCTAAAGCCTTGGGAACTATTGAATGTTAATGAATTTCAAGTGAAACGAGAAGCGAAGCGAAAGTAACATACCTTCTACATCCATAGTATCACAGTCCACGATACTTCTGGACTGCAACAATTGCAGTAGAGTCTTTTCGGACGCCATAGCTTATGATGGTCGGACGATTGAAGCTTGGAAACCACTTCAAAGTACAAAGTCGAACCTAGACAATGGCAACTGTCGAGCCAGGAGTTTCTTCTCAACTCTACCGATCTTTTGGAAAAGCTGAGGGGTCAGCAGTGATGATAGTCTAGAACTCGTAAATCTCACAAGATAGTTGGCTCCGGACCACTGTGCTGCGAGGATGTGCTGTCTGGAACTTTGTTCAGGACGGGAAGGTCAGCCGGTCGAATCGCGGGGCAGACGTCCCTTTTTTCGCTTCACTTACTGCTTGAGATGAGGGGTCTTTGTGGGGATGATTCCGGGCTGCGAGTTCGGAGGTGCAGTGGCTTGTAGAGAATAATGTGGTTTGTATGCGACTGTTCCAAGAAGTTGTGAGATATTGTACTTGTGAGAGGAGGTAGACACATGACAATTCTATGTCCAGACCAACATTCCATTTTCATGGTTCGGAACATATCAATGTTGGATTTGTGAACTTCATCATTACAAGTAGATATATGGTATCTGAGAAGATATGTCATATAATTCAGCTCACTTCCAGTATACAACTCCCTCCATAAGTCTCCTCGCCGTCCTGAACACCGTAGCATTCGTCAGCGCTCCCTTCTCATCGAATTTCGCACCTACCAGAATCTTCCCACTCGGATGCCCCAACGTGATCCCATCCCCATCTACCCTCTCTGTCCCAACATTTCTATACGCTGTCGAGCCCTCCAAGTTCGCCGCGGCAGCAACAGCCATCGCAACCGTTATAGGCACTGCACGATGCGGTTGGCCAACAGATAGAGCCCTGACTACCATGTCCACCGTATCACCTTGTATAGTCTCGCCGGAAAGCAATTTATATGGTGTCGGAGGAGAAACCATAGCGATCTTTGGTATTGAACCAGGTGTCGATCCAAGATCTTTACTGATCCCCATTGCAATTGAAGCTTGTCTCCGTATAGAATCCAGTCTCGCGAGAAGCGTCGGATGGACATCAATGTCATCCGGTAGGATCGTACCATCTATACCCATATCGCTGGCTTGGACAAAGACACAAGGATTGCCAGCATCGATACACGTCGCGTCGACGCCGTCGAAGTTATCTACCACATTTCCAGTAGGTAGTAGCTTTCCCGTCTTCGCGCCTCTGTAGAGCCATGGTCAGCCATATGCAATCACACACTTATCCTATAATAATGCTAGAAGAGGTGCTACTTACGCAGGATTAATGAACGCCAGTTCGATCTTAGCAGCCGTTCCCGACACACCATCAATCGCAAAGTCTCCATACGCAGCAGCCTCTCCCTCCACAACCGGGAACTTCGCATGTATAATCTTCCCCGTATTCGTATTATGTATCCTAACTGTAGCATCTTCCTCCCCTCCAGCAGGCGATTCCACCAGTCCAGAATCGATCGCAAAGGGCCCAATCGCACTCGTCATGTTCCCACAATTGCTGGAGAAGTCGACATCCTCGTCTTTGATCCCTAGAGCCGCGAAGGTGTAGTCTACGTCGGCGTCTGCGTGCGAGGAGGATCCTACGACGCAGACTTTGGAAAGGGAGGAGAGGCCGCCGCCGAGACCGTCGAGTTGTCGCCCGTTGGGATCAGGGGAGCCGATTGCGCCGCGGAAGATGGGAGGCCATGCTGAGCGATCGGTGGGAAGGTCTTGTTGCTTAAAAATTATGGCTCGAGATGTGCCGCCGCGGTAATAAGAAGCTGGGAGCCTGTTTTGTTTAGTGAGTGTTGAGGCGTGTCTGGCGGGGTAGCATCGGGTGGTATTCATGAGGGACATTGAGTTGGCGGAGCGCAAGGCGTTGATGGATAATCTAGACATTGTCTAGGATTCGATACAGCACTGTGAACATTTTGGGCGGAGGAAGAAATGGTGATTCCCAATGACGAGTTTCTGTGAAGATGCAGAAGTACGTGATGGTAAGTAACCTGAACTGATGGGAAGCGGCCGAGAACGGATGCACATCCGAGAACATGGGACAGGAAAGCTTAACTCAACACTGAATGTCAGTTCCTAGATACAAAATTTTCACTGTTCATATAGATTCTGCGTAATCTTTCAAAAGGTCCATTTACATCTTATTCGTATACAAATCATCGACCCTAATCACTCCAATCACTCCATCCCACGATCCTACGCCGAAGCCCAATCCGAACTCCAGGTCATGAAAGCCTTCCCGACTCCATGCCGTTCTAGCCCATGCAGTATGTACAAATACAGACCAGGAGACAGGCGTATATACACTTTCCACATGCATTATGAACACTCTCATATTACTCAACAATCATCCACCAAATCATGCCAATAAACGAGATGAGGATCACAGCAGTCAGAAATCCAGCACCGCCTCGATCGGCAGTTGTTGCTGGCCCGACTGGAAGATAACTGACAGTCGTGCTGCCAGCATTCGGATCGCCGACACTCGTTCCTCCAGTTGAATTTGTGACAGGCCCAGCCACTTTTGAGATCAGGTTGCTCTGAATGACTTCCAAAGCAGCCATTTCTTGACCAACGCCATAACTTCCATCCCATGTGGACCCCATAGACCATTTTAAGCCGCATGTTCTGCCATTTTCTCCGCCACAACACTGAGCCGCTGCTGCTTTCGCACTTGGAGCGAGTTTGGCCATGATTGTATCGTATGTGTAGGGAGCCATCTTTGTGGTTGCTGCCATCCAGCGAGACAGGTACGCCTTGAACGAATGCTGATCCACATTGCAGAGCCCATTATTCTCGCAGGCCACTTCTTGCATGACATTTTGACCATTGGGAAAGAACACATCCAAGCCTTTGATCAGCCCGTCAAGTCTTGTTTTCCAAATCGTTGATCCATTAGTGTGGTTGTACATGTTGGCAGCCCCCAAGAGCATGGCTCCGGCATTATAGGTCCACTGAAGTCGATTCACTTTCGTGCAATTGATCAAGTCGTCAGAGCCGTCGAAGACATAGTAGTTTTGGTCGATGAGACCAATGCTTTCCATCCAAACATATGTCTTTTCTGCCCAATCGGAGTACGTATCGTTGCCGGTATACTTTGCAAGTCGTGCGCCAAGATTGAAAAAGCATCCATTCGAGATTGCATTTTTGTAGTTGTACCCATTGTTGAATGTGAAGATCTGCCATTTTAAACCTCCACCACATGAAGTTGTATCCCATCGAGGCGCCTGAGTGTTGAAAACTGCTTGAGCCAATGCAAGCCATTGCGGTTGGTCTGATGGGGGATTTGGAAAGTTGACTTCTGCCGCTGACATTGCTGCTAGACCCCAAAACCCCTGATCATCATTTCCTTCGGTTTTTGTTTGATTGGGGGTCATATAGTCTCGGTTGGGTCCAACTTGCCAAAGAAGAGCTTCCGTTGTGACGTCGTTATAGGTGGTGTCACCAGTATAATACCAGTAATCTGGGCGACAGTCAGCTTCCTTGACACCCAAAGAATTTCATATAAATCCAGAAAAAATGCTTTGGCAGAGTGTTACATACCAACCATGGCGCCGAACATAGCTCCTGCTTCCCACCTGTATGTTGTCAATGGTGAATTGTGCATCTACGGAGATGATGCATACCAGTAGTATGGAGCTGGAAGATTTCCTGGGATGTCACCTGTATGATTGCCAGTATAATAGAGCATCATATCATAAGCAATTGTGCTGGCGACAGACTTGATTGAGTCTGTGAGAGGTGAGCCAAGATGTCCAAGAAGCTTCAATGTCTTGGAGTGGCTCGTGAACAGCACCTACCGGTTGAGCTTAAATCTAGAGTCAAGCACTTGGCAACTTGGCTCCCGGCCAATATCGCTATGGCCGTACTGCTCGTACACCTCCTCGAGAGCTTCATTTTGAAGTTGAAGTTGTACCACGAGTGTGGAAGACCCGCAGGGAATGCCCGGGACTTTCGGATGTACCTCCGTAGTTTTGACGATGTCCCGAACTGATATCGATGCAAGGGATGTGACTAGAAGTCTGCAAAACGAAAAAGATGCTGGATTCCAATAAGAATAATAAGGTTTTCCCACAGCGAAACAACGTCCCCAAATCGATTAGCAATACTCGTGGGTTTGTGGCGTGGGGTCCGGAGAGCGAATATACAAATGCCGAGGCGGGGTTGATGAAGTCACCAAAATCGAAACATCGAATCCGAGCAACTCTTCCAAAATGAGGGTGATGTTTCCTCGAGAACCGACTTCAGAAATGCTCCCTATCACTACAGAAATTGAGGACTCTTGAGAAGGAAAGAAAGGAAAGAGCAGAGGAGGAAGGTGGGACTTGGCCGATGGACACAAGCACTTTTTAGCACTGAAGCGGCGCCTGCTGAAGAATGCTTAAAGAGAAATACGAGGCCGAGGTACTGCCTATGAACTAACCATCAAACAGAAAACTGGAGAAGCAAAAGCAAGAATAGAAATGGGGAGAGGACATCTTTACCTACCTCGTGAATCACTGTATCAAGCAGTTCCGTTACTGTTGTGCTTGACAAGATGAAGAATGACAAGAAACAGACTTTGACCATCTCAAGAATACGACCGTGTGATGCACAAGCATAGCGCGAGCAAGCCAAGCCTTGCAATGCCGTGCAGAATGATATCATTTGTTTCCGATATTCAAAATCGTGCTGTTCGTGTGGAGGAGAGATTCGGTCTCATCATGCAGGGCATCTTTATCTCATCAAGCCCTTGGCAGGTACAGGGGCAAGCAAGTAGCAGGGATAACTGCAGTGGGTAGGTAGCGAGCTTCAGCTGCGTCACGTTCTAATCATGTTACCTTTGAGTCTTTGTTGCAACCACGTAGAGACTCGAGGATGAGAAGCTTTGCACTGATGTTCGTAGCATATACAACGTTATTCTCGAGCTACCGAGATAAGTATCTTTGCTGAAAAAGAAGGATGATGAGCTTGGTTGTCCGGAAGACTAGGTCACCTCAAGGCCAGACCTTTCAAAACAACACTTCCAATCAGGTCAACCTTGGGTCAATCATGACCCTGACTTCTCCTTGTTTCCTCAGCTTCCAAACAATCTCCCCAACCTCGAGTCAATCCAGCCACTTCTCTCGTGTATATGGTCCTGGTGGCTCTGCTTTAAATGTCCCGATCGAATTTGGATGTTTTCATCTCGATAATCTGAATTGTTTCCAAGACGCTCTGGCTAGAGACCACCCAAATACAGGTATAACAGGGGAATAGATACTGTACGAGCAAGTGGGGTTATAGGGATAGGATTTCGCGAACCCTTTCGAATGAATTATTATGATCTCAGGCCAACTCACAAACGGACATGAACACAAGACAATACTTGTCTGGACGTCTGAGTGATCAACAGGGGTAACGATGGCTTCATTCCGGCACTGGAACCAACGGACAGACTCTAAACTTTATTTTCAGAGCCCACAAGCAAGTCCACGATGAACTTGAGCCAATTGCGCAGAGAGCTGTCATCGGCGTGTCTGGGGACATCTTGTTCTTTGTTCCGGTGTTGGCACGTCTTGCCCAAGAAACACTGCCACGATCAGATTCACGTGCTTCTGGGTGGCGGTGATTGCATTGCGTACGTCCGTAGGTAGAAAGAACCGACTGCGCTCGTAAAGATGATTAGAAAGAAAATGTACAAGTGATCCTTGATCATCATTGAATAAGAAACAGTTGCAAGCCAGTCAGAAAGTTGTTGTTCTTAAAATATCTCCGCCTCGGCCTCCGCTTTGAGCCTGCACTGTTAGGTAGCCCATCGCCTCGCCTCGCCTCCCCTCCCGGTCCTAAGATCCCAAACCCAAACTGTAACCACCACGACCACGCTCCTCCATCCATCACCTCTTCTCCTAACCACAACCACAACCACAACCTACAACCAACTTCCAACGAACCAACAAAGAACCCATTCAATCCGCAAGCGATATCGCATCCCTCCTACAACCCTCACATACAAAAACTCTCTACACAATCACAATGGCCAGCGCAGGAGATCGCCCATACGATCCATATATCCCATCAGACCCAGCCGCTGGAGCTCAGGGTGGAAATGCTGCTCCAGGCAATCAAAGAACGGCAGCGCTACAAGCAGTAAGTTCGTTCTCAATTATTCCAAGTGAGCGAGACATGATGGAGCGGTTTGCCTGCAATGCACGACAAGAGCGATGCGATGTTGATGACGACGGATGACCGGCCTTCCGCGCGACGAACAACGATACCAAGTCGCTCCGGAACCCCCAATAATGCTTCGAATGGCGGAAGGTATATATGGAAAGGCAGGAGAATTGATCTGGCGATTTTTGGAGATGGCCTCATCGATCCTGGAGATGCCGCGGAATGGTTTCAGAATCACCAGGTCCTGAGCTGAAGGGCAGACAACGAGCAACGACTCAAGAACAAAGGCGATAACAGCGAAAATATATGGCATCAACAGACCGATCGTGCAGGAGTTGGATTATGTGTTGAGCTGTTGGGCTTCGTGGAATTCGGCGCCTATCACCTGGAAGGATACTTCATCGCTCTTGGCATTTCCGACCATCATGATACCTCGAATGGCCAACCTTCAGATCTACTGGATGTATGCTGACATGGTCTACTCTATAGCAAATTGACGATACCGTTGGTGTGATGCGCGAGAACATCAATAAGGTCTCCCAGCGTGGTGAACGCCTCGACTCCCTCCAAGATAAGACCGACAACCTTGCTGTATCAGCACAAGGCTTCCGCCGTGGTGCCAACAGAGTCCGCAAACAGATGTGGTGGAAGGGTATGTGAAATACTTGTCATTGAGTGGTGGCAGTGGAGTTAACGTTGTTGCAGATATGAAGATGCGGATGTGCTTGATTATTGGAATAATCATCTTGCTCATTGTTATCATCGTGCCAGCTGGTGAGCAGAACAACTTTCCAGACCAAGAACATAGCTAAATCCCCACAGTTGTTGCTACTAAGCATTAAACCGACATAGGAACGGTGGAAGCTGTTGGCCGAGTGGATTCTCAAAAGGAGAAGAGGGGCTCGTGAACGCGTTCGGTTACATAGGTGCTATGAGCGCTGGGATCCTCTGGTCCTGTCTGCATGCGACACACTACACTCGCTGGCTACGAGCAAGCAGGATCAACGAAGGTTTTAGCGATTTGGAGTTGTCATTTGAAATTTACGACGGTTTCTTCTTTTTCTCGAAGGCGCAGCATACTGTGAGGGTCACTTGGGTTCGCCTGTCTTGGAATGTGAGGCAGATGAATCCGAGGGCTTCACTCTGTATCATGTAGGATTCCCGGAGGAGCTAATTGAGATATCATGACATTGAAAGTGGTCTTTGGTGGTATCTTGTGAGAATGTGGTTATGTCCTCATATGTTGTATCAAAATGTCGTTGTCTTTCGCTCTCTTGTGACTTGTGACGTACTGCTGAGTACCAACAGTCGATAGACTCACTCTTGAAGGTGACACGAAAAATGACAGCGGCCTAAACTGCAGTTGATCCACAATAGATGGAATAGATAACGGCAAAGCAAGGCCCAGAGAGTGGATTGCAAGAGGGTCTGGTCTGGCAGGGCTGGCCTTTCAAGGGCTGGAAAACTTCGAAGCAAAATGGCGTCTTCCGGCGGCAGACAGGGCTCAATTCGTGCAGCTAGCTAGATTCTCTCCGTCGTTGCAAGTGGTCAGAGGCTCTCCTCTCCGCATACCTTTGAAAAAACAATTTTCTGCCTTCTGCAGGTGGCCATCATGTGCAGGCAAAAACTTGGTAGCAAGGTTGTGAAGGCTGTGAGCCAATCCGATTGCGGAACCCCACACAGATTTGCTTGCTAGCCCATGCGAACGGCAGAGTAGATAGAGAGTATGACTTTCAAAATTGATAGTCCTCAAGTAACAACCCATTGAAACTTCGAGGTGCAGTATTCCTCTCCCTGATCCAAGCCAGAATCATCTGCTCCTCTCCCCCGTCAAGAATCAACCACATTCGCCTTTCTGCCGCAGTGACTAACTTTTCTTGGACCCCTCAGGTGTGAGCCATTTTCCATCGTCGAGCTACCCTCTCTTTATCCCCGCCTTCTCATGAGATAAACACGCACGAAACTCGCGCTTGGGAACCCCGACTACCACCTGTTTGCTCTGCAGGAGCTGGAGGAAAGGCCTTCGATTCGTATCCTTCAATCTCCACTCCACACCCATATTCAGAATGTTATCCATTCGTTCTACAGCCGGTGCCGTTGCCAGAAGGGCACGAACAGCTGCCAATCGTCTGCCCTTGAGCGCTGCTCGTACTCTGCCAAAGGCTACCGCGGCAGTTGCTCTTACGAGTAGGAGGGAATACTCTGCTCCTTCCAGCAGCCTGTCAACTCGGTCGACGGTCGTACAATTGCTCAGCAATATCGGCTCAAAGCGTGAGGTTCAGCAATACTTGTCACACTTCAGTTCCGTCTCTTCGCAGCAATTCGCCGTTATCAAGGTCGGAGGAGCCATTATTACCGAACATCTCGAATCCCTCACCTCTGCCCTCGCATTCCTGAACCATGTTGGCCTTTTCCCTGTCGTCGTACACGGTGCCGGACCACAACTGAATAAGCTTCTGGAGGATGCGGGAGTCGAGCCACAGTTTGAGGAGGGCATCCGAGTCACAGATGGCAAGACTTTGGCAGTGGCACGGAAGCTCTTTTTGGAGGAGAACTTGAAGTTGGTAGAGAAGCTCGAGGAGCTAGGAGTTCGTGCACGACCGATCACATCTGGTGTATTTGGAGCAGAGTATTTGGACAAGGACAAATACAATTTGGTTGGCAAGATCAACAAGGTTAACAAGGGACCGATCGAGGCTGCTATCAATGCTGGATGCCTGCCAATCTTGACCTCTATGGCTGAGACGCCAGAGGGTCAGGTACTGAACGTCAATGCCGATGTTGCTGCTGGAGAGCTTGCCCGGGAGCTTCAGCCACTGAAGATTGTCTACCTTTCTGAGAAGGGCGGACTATTCAATGCCGATACGAACGAGAAGATTTCGGCTATCAACTTGGACGAGGAGTACGAATACTTGATGTCACAGTGGTGGTGCAGATACGGCACCAGACTAAAGATCAAGGAGACTAAGCAATTGCTTGACGGTCTACCAAGAACGTCCAGTGTTGCTATCATCCATCCAGCAGATCTCCAGAAGGAGCTGTTTACCGATACCGGCGCTGGAACTCTCATTCGCAGAGGTAACAAGCTTGCTACTACGACTGCTATTTCACAATTTGAGGATCTAGAGCAGCTCAAGGATGTTCTCGTTAGGGATCGCGAGGGCCTTGATGCCAGAGCCACAGTTGACAGATACGTGGATGGCTTGAAGAATCGCGAGTTCAAGGCATATTTCGATGAGCCCATGGACGCTCTTGCCATTGTCCTGCCACCTTCTTCCGAGACCACTCTCGCCAACTTGGCAACTTTCACAATAACCAAGGCTGGATGGTTGACAAACGTAGCCGACAACGTCTTTGCTGCGATCAAGAAGGATCATCCAAAGCTCGTTTGGACCGTCAAGGAAGATGATGAGAACTTGACCTGGTTCTTTGACAAGGCCGATGGAAGCCTGTCTAAGGAGGGAGAGGTTATGTTCTGGTACGGTATTGAGAGCGGCGACGAGGTCAAGGAGCTCATGACCGAGTTCTCCAAATATGGTCGTGCTATGCTCGGCGATGCCAACCTAGAGGAGCGCCTGCACAGGGCTGCTAGAGCCGCCGGTGGCATGAGCGCCTCGATGCACCAGAGCGGAACTCCACAACGCCAACAAGCTCGTGCTTTCTCAACCAACGCTCGCCGCCCAGTTTCCAGAACCACCCGTAACACTATACCCCGCACATTCGCTACCTCATCACGTGGATATGCTACTACAACCAACCCAAATCCTCCCTTCGGTTCCAAGAACTCTTCCAATACCCAGCCAGCTAAAGTTGCCTTGATCGGTGCTCGAGGATACACCGGACAAGCTCTCATCAACCTCCTCAACGCTCACCCAAATATGGACCTTCGACACGTTTCGTCCCGTGAACTTGCTGGCCAGAAGCTCAAGGGCTATGAGAAGAGAGATATCACCTACGAGAATCTTTCAGCTGAAGATGTTCGTCGTATGGAAGAGGCAGGCGAGATCGACTGCTGGGTCATGGCACTTCCAAACGGTGTCTGCAAGCCATTCGTTGATGCCGTAAATGAGGGCAAGGGACCACAAAACAGCGTCATCGTTGACCTTTCCGCGGACTACAGATTCGACAACAAGTGGACTTATGGTCTCCCAGAGCTTGTCAACAGATCTGACATTGCAAAAGCCACACGTATCTCCAACCCAGGATGTTACGCAACAGCCGCACAACTCGGTATTGCACCCCTCGTACCATTCCTCGGCGGTCAACCTACCGTCTTCGGTGTCTCCGGATACTCTGGTGCCGGAACCAAGCCCAGCCCAAAGAACGATGTCGAGAACTTGACCGGTAACATCATCCCCTACAGCTTGACAGACCATATCCACGAGCGCGAGATTAGCAACCAACTCGGTGTTGACGTTGCATTCGTTCCTCACGTGGCTGTCTGGTTCCAGGGTATCCACCACACCATCAGTCTGCCCCTGAAACAGACCATGACGAGCAGAGATATCCGCAACCTGTACCAAGAGCGATACGCAGGCGAGAGACTGGTGAAGGTTATCGGTGAGGCTCCTAGTGTGAAGAATATTAGCGGCAAGCATGGTGTGGAGATCGGTGGTTTCGGTGTTCACAGTTCGGGGAAGCGAGTGGTGGTTTGTGCGACGATTGATAATTTATTGAAGGGTGCTGCTACTCAATGTTTGCGTAAGTTCCCCTCTCCCATTTTCTCCCCCCACCAATATCATTACATGTATGTTGGTCCTTAGAATATCTACTGACTTCCTATACAGAGAACATGAACCTCGCCCTAGGTTTCGCAGAGTACGAGGGAATTCCACTTGACTAAATGTTTCATAGATTGGGGTTGGTGCATGCATATCTTGGAATTAAAAAGTCTTCAACTTCATTCTGCCATCTAATTTCGTTCTTCTCTGCTTTCTTGCGTGCCAGTTACTCGGTGGTGATGGCCTTTCTGTTCCCGACTTTTGCATGCTTTGCTTTGCCTGCCGCCTATTCTCAGTATGTATGGCATGCATAAGCGCAGTAGAACGATACCTAGCTGTTTGTAGGCTTCTCATCTTTAAACACAGCCCATTTCTGTTTAAGGAGACGCAACGTGCATTTAGTTTCCTCCCGATTCTCCACAATCACATTTCCTTATATTCAACTATGACAGAGACAGCTCATGTAAGTGCACTGTGGTAAAGGCCAAGCCACCTTTTGGCATACAGTTTGGATTTCAACCCATCGGCAAGGCTTAGCGAGGACAAAAGTATCGTTGGCGTCCTGGTGTCAAGTTCTATTGTTTCCGCATGCATCTTCCGCATTGCCAAGCTTTCGTTCTTTCATCATTATGGTGATCGTTCTCGATCCGGAATGTCTGAAGGTCCCTATCACCAACACAAATAGGGCCAACAAAGAACGCGTATGGGAGTCGAGTCCTTATTGCTTTCACTACATTGTCACTTGTGAAGACATCTGAACATCTTTATCGGAAGATTTTGTACCTGCTAACTGTAAATCTCATTATTATTCAGTACAGCTTTTTTTAAGAAACAACAATGGCAGAAAGCCCACGCTATGTCTTCCCGAAGCGAGTTAAGCTGCGCCTCAAGTACACACCAAGCGCCTCACAAGCAGATGAGGAGAATGGTGATGATAGTTCTTCTGAGCCGCGCATGCCAGGGAAGCCTTTAATGAACCCTCCCAAACAACCAACAAGGAGGAGAAAAAGAAGAGACAGCGAAGAGAACAATAGACCCTCTCCAGAACTACCCCACGAACCAATTAACTTCGTCTCAGACGACGGAGGACCTCCCGACTTTGGGGATCTCCTCTGCTATCTGGCACTGGGCTTTGCGCCTCAACCAGCACCTCAGCATCTTTCAAAAGATGCGTACAATTGCGACCTCGATGCGCTAGCGTCAAGTCTTGCGGCTGTTAGGAACTTGATAGCGGGGGATGAGGATGGTATAGCGGAGGAAGATCATTTGAGCGCCGAGGACATCAGGGCCATGCATGAACGGCCGGAGTTTGAGGTTGAGGCGAAGCAGTTTCTCAGCGAGGTTGGCGAAGTGGATGAGGAGACTGGTGAGCCGGATGAGGAACAGCTGGAGCAATACCTTGAACATGATGAGCTTGGGATTCACCAGTTTGTGTAAGTATATCAAAAATGCCTGCGGGTCTTAACCATTGCAAGCTTGCTGACATGCTTCAAGCGTGCTTATGCGAATGATCAATCGCCGACTAGGTTCACATTTCAACATCGGGTTCATCACCGAAGGCTACAGAGGAAGGTACAAGAATGCTACTCCAGATCCAGACGCAGCCACGCCTATATCCAACGACAGGATCTGGGACCCCTCCTTCATCCAGCCCCACGAGATCTACTTCCAAGAACAATACAGACACGCCCCAATAATCTGGCTCCACAATACCAACGCCGGCACGATATCCCTCGATCAAACCCAAGACCAAGACCCCTACTTCCCAATCGACGAAACCAACCCCTGGCAAGCCATGACACCCCAACCCAACGCCCTCGCCCGCAAAACCGTCGACGGCTGGAACCTCCTGCCTCAAGCTCGAACCTTAGTAGACAGCGGCTTAGCCATGATTCGACAAACCCTACCCATCGCGAACTCACATCCAGACCAAAACATCTACTCAGGACACTTCGTCATCATCAAGCCTACATTCCCCAACACACCCACTTCCGGTACAGCCTTTGTTGACATCGGATGTCAAGGCTGCGAGATTCCCATCTCGAACCTGAAAATATTACCTTATACACCTAACACCGGCCTTCCCACCGAACCACGAGTGTTTAGACACGGTATTCCGAATTTCAGGATTTTAAAAGTTGAGAAAGCGCCGCCGAAAGGTGGGAGAGGAAAGTATCCCGTGATTGCCGGGTTCAAGATTGTGAGAGGAGAGCTGTTCCTTGCTTTGCCTGGGCTGAAGAGTGTGAGGCCGAAGGTTAGGAGGATGGAGGGGGGTGGGGAGGGGGAGGTTGATAATCCTGGGGAGGGATTTATGGATCTATATGCAAGGCCGTGGGGGCTGGAGGGGATGCAGAGGTTTGTGGCTTATCCGGATGGTAGGGCGCTTCCGCTGGCGGTGCTTGAGAGGGGGATTGAGGGGACGGACATTAAGACGGGGGAGGTGGTGCTTGTCACTGGGAGGGTGGATGGTGAAGATGGGAGTGGGGATGGGTTTTACTGCATCAGGGAACTGGGTGGCGATGTTGCGTGGGTGGAGGAGACCGATTTGGGGAGGAGGGTTGAGGAGGCTTTTGGGTTGAGGTTTGAGTGCGGGGCGTTGGACGGGAAGCTTAGGATGCTGACTGCGAAGGCGGGAGATGGGAAGATAGAAAAGAGCGAGGAAGATAAACAGGAAGAGAGACCGAAGCCGAGGAAGCAGGCAGCGAGGAAGGTGGTTGAGGAAGCGCCAGTGCCACAGGCTGGTAAGAATAAGGCGAAGGTGGAGCCTAAGAAGGGCGGTAAGGGCAAGGAGGTTGACGAGAATAAAAAGAAAGCCGGGGCCAGTAAGACTGGCAAGAAGAAGGCGGGCGAGGACTTGCCGCCTCCCAAGAAAGGCGAAAAGGAGAGGAAGGCAAAAGAGGCCACTTCAGGGAAGAAGGTTGGTAAAAAGAAGGCAGACGAAGACGAGGAGGACGACGAGATGCAAAATGAAACCCAAGATGAAGACTTGCCATTGCCGAAGCCAGGTAGGAAGAAGGCAAAGATGCCTGAAGAGAAGAGCAAGAAGAGGAAGGCGAACGACGACGAAGAGGACGAAGAGGACGAAGACCTGCCCCCACCCACGGCAGGAAGGAAGAAAGCGAAGACCTCCGCCAAAAAGAAGGCGGATGAGAAGTTACCGTCCTCAAAGGCTAGTAAGAAGAAGGTGAAGAAGTAGTTAGGAATAGGAGCACAGTGTTTGAATGGACGTCCCCGCGCGCGAGTAGATACTAGTCCTACAGGAATGGAACTCGCACAATCGAAGTGAGGCGAAGATGAAGAAGCTGTTGAGTGATATATGGAGGGGAAGGAAGACCAGTGCGGGAGACAGGAGAGGGAAACACGAGATCTCGAAGCTTTCAAGCCTGGTCTCTACCTGTACTCCGTGTACGGTGTAACACTTGCGACATTACTTTGCCGCAAGTATGGCATACGGTCTAATGATGTTACAAATCTTCGCAGATTGACAGGTCTTAAGAGATACACTGATGTACAATTAATTCTCGAGTTTGTATACTTTTGCATTTGCTATTAGACTGTGGATGCGAAGTTCCTGCGCTCGTTAGAAATAAAGAAAGCGGTGCCTCTTAAAAGGATGTTCCGCCGAAGGTTGCTCAGCAAGGCCGCATTCGCATCCCTCATTCTGAACTTGTGCTCAACAAAAGTGACCTTGCATCAAATCATACTCATTTCGTGAGAAGTCTATTTGACCGAAACAAATCCGATTCTGCAAAACCATGTTCGTCTCGTTTTCAACGGAGGAAGTCTCCGAAGCCTGGTGGTCTGATTTTCTAGCCAACCATCAGGGCACAGACAATGTGTTCCTGCGGAGAATAATAAACTTTGGACGTTGTTATTTCTTATGTGTAGTAATAGGCTCTTCCCATGTTCCCCGCACAGCCACGAACGTGTAGAGTTTTTGCATCACGTACACTTCAATAAATTGCGGAACCCGAACCGAGGTGGCATGTGTTTTCCCATTGAGGCACCTAAATTGATAATTGGGATGCAAAAAACCACTTCCACCAGAGCCTGGTCATGGCATGGCTTGGTCAACTTGTACCTGCACTACTGTATACCCCATGTCGGAATGATAGTGATGCTCAGGAGTGGATTTGATAATGCGTCTCGGCGGAAGCTTTATTCGGAGAATAGATGTTGGAACGCTGAAAATGTGATCAGTAGTGTACGGTGGATGCTTCGCTCCTCGGCTCCGCTTCATGACAACAATGACCGAGGCCTTTGGGCCAACGAAGTTGAAATGATTGTCCCGAGATGAATTCGGAAAGCCACTTTCAGGATAGATCGGTCTTGGCTATGGGCGACTTATTGAGGGCCCCATCCTTCGGTTTAGAGACTCTCTTGGTTTTCAATTACTAACAGAATTGAGAATTATGACTACTCTCTTGCCATATGATTCATCATGAGTATCTCTCTAGACTTTACTCTTGTACGCATTCGCTGGCCAAGTTCGCTCACCTCTGGCCGAGGTCCGTGCCTCCTTTCTTTACTTTCAACCCCTCGCCTAATTTCTGCCCTGATTCGCTTATCTTGGCTAATTTTAAAGGTTCTAATCACCAAACTCTAGTTCATCCCATGGTTTATAGTTCGTGGTGATCGTCTTGAAGCGCTGGCGGGTGTGCCTGTTCCTGTCCCGTGCTCGCCGCGTTACCGAGCCGCTCCGCATGTAAATACTGTGAAGTCAACTGTAAACGTGAAAACGTCGGTCCATTGGGTTCCTCAGTCACATGCTTTACTCTGACATCAAACGTTTCTTTGGCTGTGCAGGTTATGAGTGCGGAGACGACTTCCAGGGGGAGAGATTTTCATAAGTTGTCGTGATGATGAGAACAAGTACGATGACTACGGAAGCAACAGGCCTTTCGTGTTGGAAGTCAGCAATTGTCCACGTTCGATCTTCGACGATCGAGTATGCGAACAGAAATGATTTTGACAGTATATTCCAACGGCTAATCCAGGCTATTCCAGGTCTCTAGTTATGTTGTAGAATGCTGTAAGGCGAAGTTCCGTCAGCTTGGCTGTCAATCTAATGCTAGTGTTGACTTTCAATACTTGGCACTTCCACGTGGAAATGCTTGAATACCTAGGTACGGAGATAGTGAGGTTGCACTTCATGAAAGCTTGTAAGAACATTTGTCTTATTCAAAGATACATATGGGGGATTGATGAGAATTACCTGCTCTCTGTGAACATTTAGTCACTCAGTGATGCTTGCTACTTCTGTGAGAATGTTACAAACTTCCCATCAAATTCTACCCTACTTAGATGTCACAGATCGTCGCAGAGAACTTGAGGAGACGTACCAGTCAGCTCCTGCTTTGCGCTGTCTTGGTTTGGAGAGAACAAAAGTCCCTAGCTTTGTGCCATTTGTGACGAGGGTGCATAGGGACTTAAACGTGCAGAACAGTAGTGATACTCATTTTAGAGCAGCTTGGCAACTCAATGAGATTTATGTGGAATCACATTTTCCTCCGAGGTGATAGCATCCCGAGGCAAGCACATGGCTGCATTACATTGAAGCTCTTTCTACACAGATTGATTCGCCAACTGGCAAATTTGAAGTTTTGTATAAAGACAGAGGTTAATCACCCCTTCCCATGAAGCTTTGGTTCATCAAGCGATCCTGTCTCTTACTTCGGAAGCCACCATCTTTGTATTGCTTTCAGGCATCTTTAAGTTCTTTCCAAAATGAGGGCTTCCATTTTCATGCTGGCAGTTGCTGCTGGTAGCAATGCAATCAACATTGCTCGTGACGCACCTACCGTCCTTGCCGACATCGCGGATATCGATTCACAGACTCAGTCCTTAACAACTTCCGTCAACGCTTTTGAAGACATCAACGATGCAGCTGGACTGATCGCTGCTGAAGGCGCACTTGAGACAGCCATTCAGAAGGGTACTACCGATGCTCAGGCCACGGAACACCTCACACTCGAGGAAGGTTCATCTATCCTCGACGCTGTTAGAAATCTTATCCCAAGCATTGTCGGCGCTCTCAATGCCGTCGTGTCAAAGGATCCTGCTTTTACCTCAGGTGGTGTTCAAAGCGTCGTTGCTGGTAACTTGAACACGGTCAGTGTTCTCTGTATTGTTTCAATGTCTTGACAAGTATAACTGATCTATTCTGTTGCAGCTTCAAGGTCAATCAGCAGACTTTGCTGCTGCCTTGATCGCTATTGCTCCTGCTGAAGCTCAGGATGCTAGTAACGCAGCAGCTGCTTGCATTGATCAAGCTTTTGTTGCTGCGAAGGCTACTCAGAGCGTAGATGGCTCTTGTGCTAACTCGGTCACACTTCCTGCCGCCCCAACAACTGCAGCTCCAACTACCACTGCTGGCCCAACGACTGTTCCAACATCTGCGCCAACTTCAGAGCCTCCCATCTCTGAATCACCAACCTCCGAGCCACCCACGAGCGAGTCACCAACAACCGAGCCTCCAATCACCTTGCCAACTAACACTGAGCCTCCCGTTGCTTATCCCACAGACGAGCCTCCTGTCACTTACCCGACTGATCAACCCCCGGTCACCTACGCTCCTACAACTTTGGAGACATCGACTACAAAGGCTCCTCCCCCACCACCACCAACTACCTCTATGCCAGATGAGCCAACCGGATGCCCAGCTTCCCCTACCTACCCGCCGACATATCCCCCAACAAACCGTCCTGGACATGGCAGTTGTAAGAACTGGAGATGGAGCTGGTCTTGCTCAAGCAAGCGTACCTTCCCCTTCTGCCACTTGGGAAAGACGTGCAAGGACAAGAAGCACTAGATTGTTTCAACTGTCATATCAGGAATACCTGTCAATCGCTTGATGCGGAAAAAAGTCAGTCTCTACCACACATTTAAGATTTAAATGCCTTTCTTTTATCATTTGTATCCGCAGTACACTCTTTCAGTGGCGATATCTTGCTTTCATTCTTTTACATAGGACTTTTTCGAGGATTATTTGAAGACTTTCTGTGAGTGAGTATACGGTTGGTGCAGAATCAAAAGAAGTACCTGAAGATTGGCACACGTCTCTCTAATTTGCTATGACAGTGACCCCGAACCTGATCGAATGTGTTGCTGGGCACTTTGTTGCCAATCTGACATGCTCGGTCGCTGTAGCCAATGTTTACACCAGCTCCTTGGCACCGCCGTGTTCGCTAATGAATAGCCCCACTTCGGGGAGGATTATCGTCTCCTCCAGCACTTACCAATTTATCCACCACATTTACCCGTCTTAACATCGCTCCTTCATCCAAACTACTACCCCATACCCCGCGCTTTATCATCCCGAGTAATGGGACTGCTCCACAAAGTGTCCTATACTGTTGGGCATCACTGACTCGTTTGGGTATGCTGGTTCAATGTTCTACCGAAAGACCGAGCAGCTTGAGCAGCTTAGGCGCGAAGGTGACGATCTTCAGTCCCAAAGACGTAGCTGCGGAGTCGGGTGAGTTTTTCCAGGGCCTTAGTGGGCGAATGGCGGGGTGGATGAATGTAACGTGATGATGAAATTGTTTCCTATTACAACCTTCGTTCTTTTTCAATTTCTTGTTGTGTTTGATTATATCCCGTTGATTTTATTTTCAATCTCCTTCAAGATATCGAGCATTGGAATAGAATTCATGGTATGATGGGATCAGCCTGAACAACATCTCGTTGTTGGATCTGTTTGTGAAAATGAAGCTCTCAATTATCCCTCTCCTTGCTCTCACGAGTCAAGCGATTTCGACCTCGATAGATCGTGAAAAAGTCGTTGGACAGTTCAATCCAGTTCGCCATGCCAGTTCGAATTCTACACCGATGCAGGTCGGGAACGGCAATTTTGCTTTCGGAGCAGATATCACAGGGTTGCAGACATTCCAGCCTTTTGCGATCATGTCAAGTTGGGGATGGCATAACTTCTCATTGCCAACTGCCCCCGGGCAATCCAAAATTTCAGACTTCACTGGACTAGATTGGTATGTTTATAAGCCTCCACGATTTGCACTTAGAGACTGATGAGGATAGGTGGACACACGGAAAACTGGTCAATTACAATCAACCAAACCCAGCGGAACCTCTGATCTCGAATTGGCTCATCCAGAATCCGCAACGAGTCAATCTGGGCAGAGTTGGTTTCTGGTTCGGGGACAATGCGAACATTACGGAAGCCGACTTATCAGAGCAATCCCAGACCCTGAATCTTTACTCGGGGATCATCACTTCCAAGTTCACGGTGCTTGGCTCTGAAGTCAGCGTCAGCACTTCGGCGGATCCAAACTCGGATACAATATCCATCCAAGTAGAATCTGATTTGATCAGATCAGGCCAGCTAGGGATTTTCTTCGATTATCCTTACCCGATCGCGCAGAAATTCGATGCTCCTTTCGTAGGTGTCTGGAATGCCACTTCAAACCACACAACAACTCTCCAGCAGAGCGGGAACAGAGCTCAAATCACCCACGATATGGACACAACGACATACTACACCGCAATCGAGTGGCAAGGAAAAGGCTCCATCACTGGACCCCTACCAACCTCGCATCGCTATATTCTGCGACAGTCTTCCAAGAACAGCGACTCTCTCTCCCTCACCGTCACCTACTCTCCAAAGCCTGTCCGTTCCACCTCAAATCCAAAGTCAATAGCTAGATCCTCCACCAAATGGTGGTCCAACTACTGGGAATCAGGCGCTTTCATAGACCTAACACACACCAAATCTCCAAATGCAACCGAACTCCAACGTCGCATCATTCTCTCCCAATACCTCCTCGCCGCCAACGAAGCAGGTTGTGACCCACCTCAAGAATCCGGCCTCGTCAATAACGGCTGGTACGGTAAGTTTCACATGGAGATGGTCCTCTGGCACTCAGCTCAATGGGCTCGCTGGGGGAAATGGGACATTTTCAATCGAGCCATCCCAGGGGTTTATGAGCGGTTTTTGGCGAGCTCGTTGGACAGGGCGAGGGATATGGGGTGGAAGGGGGCGAAGTGGGGGAAGATGAGTGATCCCACAGGAAGAAGTGCACCGGGTGAGATTAATTCGCTATTGATCTGGCAGCAGCCACATCCGTTCTATTTTGCGGAATTGGAGTGGAGGGCTTTCCCGACGAGGAAGACGTTGAGGAAGTGGGATGAGGTGTTGACGAGGAGTGCGGAGTTCATGGCGGATTTTGCGTGGTGGGATGAGACGGCTGGTATGTCTTTCCGGTTTCTCCCCCAGTTTCGGGGGTGAGAGGAAGTGTAAGTTTTGTTGATATTGACATCAAACAGGCCACTACGATCTCGGTCCGCCAATGTACCCCGTCAGCGAGAACACCAACCCCAACGCCACCATAAACCCAACCTTCGAACTCGCCTACTGGCACTTTGGCCTCAACATAGCCTCTCTCTGGAAATCTCGACAAAACCTCCCAGTACCCTCAACATGGACACACGTCAACGATAACCTCGCGGCCCTCCCAGTTATCAATAACACGTACGCAGTCTACCAAGATATCCCTGACATGTGGATCGACCCGAACACTTACTATGACCACCCGGGCATGACGGGAATCTATGGACTCCTCCCTCCCGGCCCCGGCTTCAATTTGACCGTGATGCAAAACACAGCTGAGAAAGTAAAGGCAATCTGGGACTTTGAGAATCTGTTTGGATGGGACTTTCCGATGTTGGCTATGAACGCTGCGAGGTTGGGAGATGCTGAACAGGCTGTGGAGTATCTGCTGGATGAGCTGTGGATGTTTGATGATGTGGGGATGCCGGTTGGTGGTGTCAGGGTGCCGACGCCGTATTTCCCAAGTAGTGGGGGCTTGTTGCTTGCGGTTGCGATGATGGCGGGCGGATGGGATGGGTGTGGAGGAGAGAGTAGGTGGCCTAAAGGGTGGGATGTTAGGGTTGAAGGGTTTGAGAAGGCGATATAGAGATCGGTGGTGCAGGTAGTGGAAAAGAGCTAGAAAAAGTAAGCGAGATTTGTCCTAAATCGAAAACAAAGCACGTTATTATTGAAGAACAGCATGAGCCATGTAATCCAGGTTGTAGACATGATTGAGCGCGATAGAGATAAATAATACGAGAAAAGTACAGTAGGCTTTTACGAAGGATATCACAGCCTATCTTGGCATGATATACTCCTCGCTTAGTGAAATGCTTACAATCTACTCCTTCGTTAACTCACTCGAAAGTAAACAGAGCTGCGATATGCAACAGAAGCTGCCTCCTCCCGATTTAGGCTCACTTCACTGCTCCCGTTCAATTCACTGCCATCCCTCCCAGCAAAACGTTCACCTTTTCCGCCTCCCTTCGACCAGTGGGTCGCGCCGAACAAACGAAAAATATGACATTGATAACACACCATACCTGCCGTTCCCACCACCTTCTATTAGCTTTTCAGGCTACTCACATCTATTTCCATCGATTAGCTTCACCTAAGATAATAATTTCCCCTCGATTAGGGTCTCCAATCAACAGCACGATAATCGAGTCTCCACTCGTCGTAACTCTACCTCTTTCCCCTTCTCATTGCATCAATAAAGCAGCCTACGCACCACCCATCTGCCTCTACACTCTTCAATTTCGGCGTACCATGGAAAACTGTGGCACTGTCAGGCTTTGAGATGCCCAAAGAATGATTCATAAGCCGTAAATAGTCTACATTATATAGATATGATCCATCGACTTTCAAGCTCGACCTCAGTCTAAGAAATGTAAGAAAGGGTCCATGGTATCTCGGCCATTTCAACTGAGAACGGACGACGGTCCAGTAACGATAGCGATGTACCATAATTCTATTTGCTGCCATGAGTCAGAATTAGTCTATGGTACTCGTCCCTTCGCATCACTTTAAGCAAAGATTCTTCAGATTGCCGAAATCTGGCATTCATAAGACAAAAGTTCAAGACATATTCATATCATCACATTAAAATATCTACCTAAGAATTCGCTCCCCTCGTCCCTCAAAGTATGACGTGCCTCTCCCCGCATCTCATGCCCACACCTATGAATTCTTCCTCATCCTCAACAACCCCTTAACCTTCTGCCAAGGACCGACTCCATACCCCACCTCCACAACCGCCCTCGTAAACTCATACCCCTTCTTCGTATCCCTAATCGGATACTGGACTTGCTCTGGAATAGCCGTCTTGATACCCATCCAAAAGAATCGATCCTCACAAACAGCCTTCAGGTTACACAACCCTCTGAGACCCTCCTCGCCAGCAAACCGTCCATATCCACTACCGCGCTGTCCACCGAAGGGGAGTTGAACAGCGTAGTAAACGGCGAAATCATTCACTGCAACCATGCCAGTCTTGAGATGCTTGACGACTGCATCAACCGTGAAACCAGGCTTTCCAAAGACAGATGCACCGAGACCGAAGTCGGGTGCGTTCGCGATACGGCAGGTGTCTTCTGCGTCTTTGGCTTTCATGACCACGCATATGGGGCCGAAACATTCCTCGTTCGCGATGGCCATCTCAGGTGTTACGCCGACGAGGAGGGTAGGCTGGAAGTAGTGGCCTGAGTGGTGGACTGGGTGCTCGAGGCGCTTTCCACCGGCAAGGAGTTGAGCGCCGTCTTTGACAGCTGCGGCGATTAGCTTTTCTAGGCGGTCAAATGAAGCGTCTGAGATCATGGCACCGACGTCGACTTGGGAGTCCTTGGGTGCGTCGAGTGCGGATCCGACCCGAAGAGCTTTAATTCTTGGTTCAAGCATCATGACAAGTTGATCGTAGACTAGAGGAGTAGCGACGATACGTTCAATACCGATGCAATTTTGTCCGGCAGCTTGAAAAGTACCGCGAAGAAGAATCTCAACAATACGGGGGAGGTCTTTGGCTGCAGAGTCCAAAACGATAGCTGCGTCTTTGCCTCCTAGTTCAGCAACAACTGGCGTTAAAGACTTTGCCGCAGATGCTGCGACGAGTTTGGCAACAGGTCGGCTTCCGATGAACGTGACGTGTGAGATTGAAGGGTGCGAAGTCAGGTAGTTGGCAGTCTGAGGCCATGTAGTAACGACCTGGACCAGATTCGTGTTATGGCCACATACCGCAAGAGCGCCCTTGACAATGAGCGAAAAGTAATTGGAACTCCAAGCAGTATTCTCCGATGCCTTGACGACAATTCCGTTACCAGCGAAGATAGCAGAGATCATTGGGCCGAGCAGATTGTGGAATGGGTAGTTCCATGATACCAGTGCTGCAACCACGCCTAGAGGCTCGTAGACAACCGTGTTCTTCTTGTACATCATGAGGAGGTTCGTAGGTCTGCTAGATGGCTTCAATGCCTTCTCGCCGTGTCTGAGCGTCCAGCGAAGCTTCTCAACAGTGACCAGAATCTCCCCCAGTGTAGCATCGATCATAGTCTTCCCCGAATCGAGACAGGCAACTCGACAGATCTCTTCTTGGTTGTCCAATATATGTTGTAGCAAGCATCGTAGGACTTGTCGGCGCTGCGCAAATGTTGTATTCTTCCATTTCTCCTGCGAAGTTTGCGCTTTCTCGATGGCTCGGTCAATGCCCTCAGGGGTGGTGGGGTTCACAAGTCCTAGGAACTCTCCAGTAGCAGGTGCGTAGCATTGAATAGCCGTTGAACCAGGAGCCTGCCAAGTATCAGTCTGCGAGTCAATTCTAATATGGAGGGATAACTCATACCTTGATTGAAGGCTTTTCCATGACCCTACCATCACCAGGAGGATTGGGAATCTCAATCTGGTACTTTATGATCTCTTCCGAAGTCAACCATGTGAAGAATTTGATTCCATAGTACATCCAAATTGCCACGAAGGACAATGCGGCGCTGACGCAGATAACCAGGTACCACCAGCTACCAGCTGTCAGTTCAGAAGCGCAGACGCAAAGTGCTTGGAGAGACCAGTACTTACACCTCATCATCAGTCATGCCATCCAGATAGAAGCCCTCCCGCTCAACCGGAACTTCAACTTCCTCCATTGCGTCGACGTTGTCGCAGAACAATTCTCAATTTTAAATTCTTCAGCCTTGTCTAAGTGCAGTGCAGCCTGTCGTCGAATCAGGGGCAGGTAACTCGGTTTCGAAGTTGACGTATGTCCCAGGAGGAAAATAAGTCGAGAAGACAAGTTCTTATACTAGAATCGCATTGCTGGTAAGGACACAGTAACAACCAACAAGAGGCGAAAGTAGAAACAGAAACAGAACGCGATGGTTGGAAAGTCGGCGTCTCTCGCACTTCTTGTCAACCTCACGCGTTCGAGAATTTTGAATCTGGGGAAGGAGAATCCCTGCTAGTGCGTCCTGTCAGTTTAGCCTGAACTCTGCTGCCGGTCCGTAGAGACGCGGGGAGGGCTCGTCTCTCGTATGCCTCTTTTGGCTGGAGAATGGACGAGAATGGACCGGTGGAAAGGGGTGGCTTGAAGTGGCTTTTTTGAAGTTTTTGGAACGTACGGTATTGTTACAGATGCTTTCAATTCGTCAATTTTTGCAATATACCACAGCTGGATAGCAGGTATTTACCAACATCCGATTCGAGCACAACCAACCAACTAGAACCTTTACCACTCGGTTGGTAATACTTCATTGCATTGTAAATCAGATTGAATTTTACAGCAATATCTTGAGTGTACAGCTGTAAACGTGACGTCGCTAAGGATCATAGTCCAGAGATCATTATAAGAGCCAAAATGCTGCAATCACTGGCTCCTAGTCTCGCTACCAATAATACCAATGATACCAATAATACCAATAATTTCGCTCAAGATGCTATGCGAGTAAACAAATGCAAAGCTAGTACTCGTGTAACGAGACCCAAAATCAAAGCAATGACGACGTCGTCCCAAATTTCATATACGTCGAACGTCTTAAATTAATCTCCAAATAGTCTCCAAATAATCTTAAATGTCGTCCTTCAAACTCCAGCATATTCTCCATCGCTAAGCTCGTCTTCACTCATGTCCGGAACATCGCTCAATTCCTAATATTTATGGTCAGTATACGTTCCCTCATTGTGCCAGAAGCATCTGGCGACATTCAAAACGTACCTCCTCAGAGTCCACTTCAACCTGCCTCTTCGCTTTCTTACTCGCAACCCTCTTCGTCTTCTTCACCCCTCCCTTCCCGTCCACATCCTCCTTCTTCGGCGAAGCAAAGCCAGGACTTTTCTTCGCCTCCTTCCTATCAACAAGATGCTCAATCGGACAAACCGTCTCCTCCCACTTCTTCGTCCCCCACGCCGTGTTCGACCTACAGCGATAGCACCTCTTCCCATGCATAATAAGCAACTGATGCAACGAATACTTCAAATGATCCGGAACCCGAACTTCACAATGACTGTAAGTCTGATCTCTATTGGCCTTCTCAGGTGCCCAGCCTAGCCATCTGCAAAGTCTCCAGACGTGCGTGTCGACTGCGAAGCTGGGCACTTTCATGCAGAACAGGAGCACGCAGGAGGACGTCTTGACGCCGATGCCTTTGAATTTCATCATTTCCTCCATGGCCTCGAAGGGCTTCATGCGCATGATTCGCTCGAGGGAGAGCATGTTGCCTTCTAGCTGAGCGATCTCGGCTTTTCTTGCTTCTTCAGAAGCAGGCTCTTGTTCTAGGCGAGCGTTCTCTGGATCTTCAGACTTCGTTCCATCATGGAGGAATTTCAAGCGAGCAACATTCTGCTCGTAGACAGTGTCAAGAATCGACTTGATATCAGCCGCTTTGACATTTTGATGACCACCTCGCTTGATCGCCTCCGTGATACTTGGGACATCAGACTGCCGGACTGCATCCCAATTGATGCTTCCCTTGCCAGAACCGGAGGTCTGGAGACCATAAGCTTTTTGGAGACCTTCCAAGGCACGATTAGCGTTTGTCGAAGATGTTGTAGCACTAAGTCGAGTCCGTAGGAGGGCATCGAGGAGATCGGGAACTTGGCCACAGCCAGCAACTTTCATCGAGGGTGTAGCGATGATCTTTGGTGCTTGTACTTTGCCATGTGCTTCCGACAGAGCGTGATTGACTTCATCGCAGGCTTCTGGTGTAGGCATAACATGGTCTGGATAAGGTGTTATACCAGGAGTGAAGTGGTACTTGATTGCTTTCTTGGAAGCGCTCTTTAGACTAGGCGGTTGAACTGGCTTGGATGGACTCGGTGTTTTGACTGATTTGAGAGATGTTGAGGTTTTGACTGGTGTGGAGGTCAGCTCCTCAGACTTGATATCTGGTGATCGCTTGACTCGCTTCCGCGTAGGCTTTGTATCCTCAACACTCGGAACATCGGGCTTCCAGCCAAGGGAGTGAGGCAGCGATACATCTTCAGTAGGTTCGAATTTGGCCTTCCGCTTCCGTGTCACAGCAGGCATTGTGTGAGATAAGATGAATGAAGGTGACCATGCAGGTAGAATGTAATTAAGTGATGTACGTGAAGAAGCCTTGAAACCAGAAGTATGAGATTGTTGACGTTGCCGTGTTGAGAGGAGAGAATGAGAGGTCGAGTTCAGATATATATATGAATTTCACTAGGATCTTCTCCGAACTTATACACCCACAACGTAACCAAGTTAATCGGCGAGGCGATTCACAGTCAGCGACAATCAATTGAGTTGCTTGTTGTGAAGTCAAGATGAAAAGAGGCGTCGAGGACGGAATGATGACGCCAGTGAAACGAGGCTATCAAGTTCGTTAGCCTTGCATGAGATCCACTTTAATTTAAAGGCATCTGAGCATTTACGACTTCACGTAAGAATTCCAAGTAAAAGAAATCAATCTGAACGTGTGATCGGATCGAATCGTTGAGTAGTGAGAGGATTTTTTGGTCGATCAACAAAGAATGAGATGAGGGTAATTGTCTGGCTTGTTCGATGTTATCTGAATGCGGACGAGAAAATGGAGGCATGGCAGCGGCACAAAGCTGCTGTAGATGATGCCGTGCAAATCGAAGATGGATTTACACCCAAGTTGCATTGACCGAGTGACGGAAGGATAGAATAGTCGCCCCGGCTTGTGCCAAAGTCTCCATGCCAACAAAGTTCCGAGAATCACCTACAAGGCTTGATATCGTGCGCTATATCACCGGAGCAATCATGACCATAGTCATGTTTGGGAAGCGTCTGCGCGGTCATCGGTCACGAAGATTTTCAGGGCAAAGAGGAAAGAGAAAAATGGAATCGCCAAAAGCCTCTATTTGGTTTTGATACATCCAGAAGTCAGAACGAGACAGCCGTCCATACGCCCCATGCAAAATACAAAATCCAATGCAGGAGTACCCAACGTAGTCTATTCATAACCCCTATGCGGCTCGGTAGCAAAATTGTGTAAACTATGCATCATTAGCATCTAATTTCTTTGCATACGAGAGAGCAAATATACCTGATATCATGGCGATCCCTCACGGGTGGTGTTCCTGAATCATCTCTTTCTCTCTTCCGTCTCTCGTGGCCATTGAGATCGGTTCCGTTGACCTTGCTTCCGGTGACTGGACCATCAGACGCAGGAATGATGTTCCCTTGCGCGTCCACCTCGACGCCCTTCTTGATCAAATCAAGTTCCTTGTCACTGGCGACCCCGTTGAGGACAGCCTCCTTAGCACTTTCCAGAACTTTCAACTTCTTGGACTCGCCTCGGACTCGCTCAAGGTGCTCAAAGTACCCGTCTGTTACTGGAGTGACATACTTGCCACAGAAGACACCGACCTCGAATTCCTGGTTCTTGCGCGGCGATTCCTCGGCACACGCAGCTTTCAGGTCCGAAAGTGTTTGATATATAACTTCTTCAGCACCAATATGCCTGGCGATTGCTTTGCGGTCTCTGTTGTGAGCTACAAGCTCTTGAGGAGAGGCAAGATCAATGCCGTAAATGTGAGCATGGGTGATCGGTGGAGCGCAGGAAGCGCAAATAACCTTCTTTGCTCCAGCCTCGCGTGCCATAGTAACAATCTCTCGACTTGTGGTACCTCGGACAATACTGTCATCAACCAAGAGGACAACCTTGTCCTTAAATTCAGAAGGAATGGCGCTCAACTTTCGGCGGACGGATTTCTGGCGCGCACCTTGTCCTGGCATGATGAACGTCCTGAAGACGTATCGGTTCTTGACAAAACCTTGGCAATACGGTAAGTTCAGAAACTCCGACAGACTTGCAGCTGATGTATTGGACGTTTCTGGGATAGGGATGACAACGTCAATCTCTTTGACAGCTTCCTCGCCGAGAGTGTCCAGGATCGTTTTTGCGAGTTTCCGACCCATGTTTTGTCTGCTTCTGTGCACGCTGATGCCATCGATGATCGTATCAGGTCTCGCAAAATACACATACTCGAAGATATCTGGAGAATAAGCAAGCTGGGGAACAACTTGTCGGAAAACTGGTACGGAGCCCTTGCGGATGATTACGGCTTGCCCAGGTAGGATATCAACGATATCAGAGAACCCAAGCTGGCGAAGAGCAATCGATTCTGATGCCATCATGTAATCTGTAGTGCCATGCAGAGTTGCAGATGGTCGAGATCCGAGAACCAAGGGACGGATACCATGAGGATCTCGGAACCCAAGAATACCGAATCCAGCGACCATGGCAGTACAAGCCCAACCTCCGACGCACTTCCCATACATCCGAGTCAGACTCTGGAAGATATCCTCCTCGTTAACACGAAATTTGCCAGTCTCGTTGAGCTCGTTGGCAAAGATATTCAGCATCAATTCACTATCGCTATCGGTGTTGATATGTCGGTGAGCATCTCTGTCAAGGATGATTCGGAGATGCTCGGCATTGATCAGGTTTCCATTGTGCGCGAATGTGATTCCGTAAGGACTGTTCACGTAAAATGGTTGTGCTTCAGCGCTGGCGCTGCTTCCGGCAGTGGGATATCTGAGATGGCCCAAACCCATAAAACCTGGGAGATCCTGAACTCGCGATCCGTCGTGGAAGACTTTTGCAGCCATTCCATTCCCTTTGCATTGGTATATGCGTCCTCCGGAGGCACAGGTCGCGATTCCGCAGGCATCTTGGCCGCGATGTTGGAGGTAGTAGAGCGCGTCGTGGAGGTCGGCAGCAGCAGTTGTCGCAGAGAGACTCTCGATATCACCGAGGATGAGGGCGAGGATACCACACATTTTGGTAGTCTATGAATATATTGAAGCTAATAACTATGCAATCCGGTCAGTATTGTCAAGGACAAAGCTTCTGAAGTGTTGAAGGTATGGGGAAGGTGGGGTTCAGTCGAAATTTTTATCAGCAGCATTTTGGCTTAGCAGTCTAACATCTTAAAATTTTGTGTTCATCATAATGGCCCAGCTGTCGTCCATGAACAGCGCACAATGACGGGAACGGATAACGCGTCTGGTAACTCACAATTCGTAGTTCTGCAAGCCGCAAGCAGAATGTTGGCACGAAAACTCGAGGGTGGTTATGGATAAGGCACTGATAACAGCGTCCAAGAAGTATTGAAGGTGCAAAACCGGAAACCAGGACTCTCAATCCGGAGGAGAATAGAGCCCAAGATTGAATCTGGGCTTCGATCGAGGACTGCAAGATGACGGAGCGTGGGAGCAGGACGTGAGACTCTTGGTCGTCGAACACATTTTGTAAGTTTATTTTATTGCAAGTCCAAAGTCGGGATCCCAATTTTTAAAGTCTGCGACTTCGGCTATTTCTCGCCCCTTTGCCGGCGCCAAGCCATGGTGGGGTTATTTGGGGTTACAAAGCTCGTTGCGCAAGTCATGCAAGAATCTGCTTGACTGTTTACTATCGACTTTTTTTTGTGCTCCACGTGGCATTGTGATCAATGTACAGCTATGCATGCAGCAGGGCCATTTCTTTTGCAGCTTGCATATGCAGTGAGTTGAAGCTGATTGGTCAATTACTAGTAGCTACCCTAGCCTTGAAATGGCTTTTCTTCGCTTCCAGGTTTCCCAAGGTTGTCACGAAGTCATTCCTGGGATCTGAGCACTTGAAGCAAAGTATACAGTTCAGATAGAGAAATGTCCCTATTCTGATTTATTTCTAAATCTCATCTGTTGAGCACTATTGCCTTGCAACTCCTCTCGTTTCTCTAAGATACCATCCTTTTTATCTCTACTCTTCTGCTTTGAATCTCTGGGTCGCGGAACGCCGGCTATCAGTCCGTGAATAGTTGCATCAAGTGAAGTACGAAACGCTTCCGGGATATCTATCACATATCAGTCGTCACTGGTTGTGAAGCTCTTCTGAGCAAACTGTTTGCATTTCTAGTCTCTTGTTCTGATAGCGTCTATCTGTGAATTGATCCCCCCATTTATAGCGGCGTCCCAGTCAAGGGTTTACACCATGGATTTTCTTCCTGTCTGTAAAGGGCTCTTAAAGTAATAGCCCTTCGATAATATGAAATCCTTGCGTGTGACTAATTCACATGTCTGATCATCCTTTGGTGTACAAAGCCAGACTATGACCTCAATCATTGACCCCCTGAATTCTCCTGCAGACACCCGTAATCCCCCCCCAAAGACGGTCGAGATGTGCCATCTCTTAGTTAGCTTCTTAAATCCAACATCAAAACTTTTCACTGCCCTACCTTCTATGATCCTACAACTTTGAGCTGCTGGTAACAAAGTATTGAGTCGGGCGTTCCTTGGTCTGGGATTGTGAAGTGACAACAAAGCTTCAGCATTTTATAAGACCAGTAATTCTTCCAGCTTGATAACTTAGAAAATAGCAGAGCTCCCTGCGAGAGTCACCAAGAAACGAAGTCACCGGTGTTTTTTTGATTCACTGCTTCGTCCAGCTAAGAACCCGCCTCTTTGTTATGGAAGGCTCGAAATATCAGGTATCAACCTCGTTCCATTCCTTATCAACACTTCAAGAATGCGAAATTCCAACTCATATCTTGCCTCCTCGTACAATTTGAAGAATGAGTATTTTCTGACCTTGTTTCAGCAGCAGAAGGAGGATTCGTATCCTTGAAGAAGCTTCTTGGATCATCCACGTCGGAAAGACAAGCGTTGTCCGGGCCCAGCTTCACCTTTCGAGGAGACTCTCATTCATATTCGACGCCATGATTGGATTCCGAGATTTGGTGGTCATTGAGGATGATACACCCATTATGATAGATGATGACGATGATGACGTTCCACCAACAACATCTGATGGCTCCCGAGCCGAGCATCTGTTCGTACGAGCAGCAGATCCAATTCAGCGACGAAGAAGAAACTCTGGTATCAACTTCGCATTCCGACAGCCCGACTGGGGAGCCAGAGCATCAAGGTCCACGTATGAAAGCTATAGTAGTACCACTGGGTCACAATCAAGCCGATCAGAATCTCTCAGTGACCCTCGATCATATGCAGCATTTCCATCATCGACATCGGGCTTAGGGTCTGCTGCTGGAAGTGCTCGACGGCCGATTCAAGTTGACGATGACGAGATCGCAATGGAAATGGGAGTGCGAAGAGCACAGTATGGAAGTATTCAACAGCCAATCAGCTGCAAAGACGAAGATGTTGAGATGGGAATGGGACCCTCTAGGCGAGGCTCGAGACAACAAACGAGCAAAACACCCAGCAGGGCTGAAAGTGTGGCCCGCTCATTTGACGCTAACCGTCGGAGGACAAGCAGCAGAGATTTCATTATCCTCGATGATGGAAATCTCAATGGGTCTTTCTCGCGGGAGCCAACCCCAGCACTTCAACGCAGCTCGGAGCAGACTCAGAAGGCGACAGAGGCAGACACTGTGATTGATTTGGAGGGTCTTGAAGATGCGGCTGGGGAAGGGCAAGAGATGCTGCGGATTGAAGAAGTTTATGAGGAAGAGGTTGAAGCACGGAAGCGTCGCAGGAAGAAATCAACCATTCGATACGATCGTCGAAATCCTAGTATTGTCGGTCCGTGGCAGCGGGCGGGCACGATCTGCGTGGAAAATGCGGCTTTGAAGCCCAACAAAACCATTCAACTGAAAGACGAAAGCTTTTTGCGAATCAAGGACATCCTTCGCAACAACGAGACACAGGAAGTCCGGCTTCGAGGGCATCGCCTACAGCGAGCCAGAGATCTTAATGGCCTTCTTGAGAAGAAACTCAACGAGCTCGTCCTGTTTCTTGAAGTTGACCAGGATGATCCGCGTATACCCACCGAGCAAAGCACCGTCGAGGTCAGTATTAACGAATTTGAAAAAATCCGCAGCGTCCGCTTCACCAATCAGAAATTTCCGCTGGGAAGAAATTGTGACCCTAAGGAGTTCCGGGGTAAGGATCATGCGGCCTTGGAGGGTGGACTGACTGTGAGATGGAAGTACACATGTACTTATGAGAATGCCGCGGATCGACACCACAATATTTACAAAGAAAGGTCTCTGGAGAGGCTGAGAGCTGACGAATGTACACTTGGATATGAGATTTCGGATGAAGATCGAAGAACTCACTGGAGAGGAGAAACTGTGCCTGGAGGAGCATACCGACCATTCCTGGAACACGAAGATATTGTGATGATCCCAGACAGTCCACGGGGTAACCTCACTAATGAAGCGCGTACCTATGAACCAGATCTACTAGTTCTGGACGATGATGGAAGAAGTTTCCGAGATGAATGCGCGCCGAGGAAACAGAAGCGAGCCTACAGTGCCATCAGTCGCAAGTCTTCAAACCTGACTCCAGATCCACCACCTAAGCGTGTGCGACAAGCAAACGATGGAGTTGACCAAACAAGAGAAGGGGTATCGAGAATCGACCTGCGATCTGCGGCTGGATATAGCCCGATGATAGTTGATCAGCCATCCGAGCCAGCTCGCAAGGCAGCTAGTTCTCCAAAAACAGATCTCTCATTCGATCAGCCTCCAACGATCAACCTCAAATCTTCAGAGGCTTCCAACTCGATCTCCTACAAGGCATCCCGCTCTTCACTCCGACCATCTAGAACCTCAACCGAGAGAATCGCTGGCCAAACCTATACATACGGCGATGCCTTCTGTGGAGGTGGCGGCTCATCTCGTGGCGCGACAATGGCAGGTTTCCGCCTCAAATGGGGGTTCGACTTCAATAAACATGCTTGTCTCTCCTGGCGCGCCAACTTTCCTTCCTCGCAGTGTCACCAGATGGCGGCTCACGAGTTCGTGGACCAGGCGCAACGAGCAGCTGATGACGGTAATCCCAATCTGATGAAAGTCGATGTTCTGCACCTGTCTCCTCCTTGCCAGTTCTTCTCGCCTGCCCATACGATCGATGGTCCGGACGACGAAATGAACGTTGCGAGCTTGTTTGCCGTGCAGAGGGTGATCGATGTTTCTAAACCGAGGATTGCGACGCTGGAGCAGACTTTTGGGATCGCTTGTCCGAGATTTAGGTACTATTTCAATGCGTTGATTCAGATGTTTACGACGCATGATTTCTCAGTCAGGTGGGCGATCGTGCCGTTGGCTCAATGGGTATGTTATCTTTGGCTCGTTCCTTCGATGTCGGCATGAACGCTGAATCTGATCTGGAACTCAGGGTCTCCCACAGCGACGAATGAGACTGATTGTGATTGCTTCGTGGTAAGCACAACTCACGCCCTGTATTGTGCCAAACTCAAGCTGATATCAGCAGCCCTGGCGAGCATCTTCCAAAGATGCCTCTGCCAACCCACTCTGCCCCAGATTCCGACTCCTCACTTGACCTTCCCCATTTCGTCTCCGCGGATAGGACTCTCAAATTCATCCCGGCAGGAGCTGCCGATCACGACATCGAGTCCGTCAGGTGGGCGCCAGATAGACATAGGCCACCATGGGATGGATCCAAGATCCTCCCTCGCGCCATGACCACTTCGGGTGGCCAAAACTACCATCCATCTGGCACGCGAGAACTCACTTTGCGGGAGTATGCTTGCTTGCAAGGCTTTCCGACTGGCCATGTCTTTAAAGGTAATTATGTGAAGAAGCAGATCGGAAATGCGGTGCCGCCAGTGGTTGCGAAGGTGTTGTTTGGGAGCATCAGGGCAGACTTGGAGAAGGTTGATGGAGTCGAGGGACCGGAGCTGATAGAGTGATCGACGGGGAGTATTTTGGTGGGTGAAAATGATGCATGTTTTCAGGTCTAGTAATTTGCAGTTCCTCTTGGCGACATTCGACTTGAGCCGTTCATTGCCTCATGGAGAGACGTTTAACTGACCAAAAGCAAAGTTACTGGACTTCAAGATCACAAGAACAGGCATCATGTAGATATATTGTCAGAAAGGGTGTATATTTGAAAACTATTGGATATCGCAGGCCAAATTGTCATTTTGATAACAGCCATGGACAAAGGCTCGAGTACCTCCACTTGGAGATCGAAGATGCTGTTGACAGAACGCAAGGTACGTGGTATAATATCGACAACCTGTAGTTGCAAAGTCAGTGGAACGTCTTGGTATATCTGATGAGGAATATGTGACTTGTTGGGGTGTAGCTCAGTGATCTTGGTTAGAAATGTTCATGACTCCGGAGAGTTCACTATTTTCAGTGCGTTTTTTTTAATCATTGCTGGAGAGGTGCGACATAGGGGTCGCAGTACAGGAAAATATCTTCTTACCATATGTACCGTCATGTGTTCCCCAAATCGTGCCTGAGTTTAGTCCTTATATTCGTGTATAGCAAAGGATTGATGGTATAGAGATGGTCATGGTCGAAGCTGGTATCCTAGATTCTTCAACGACTTAGCCAGCTGTTCGAGGACAACGGGACAGACGTTGCAGTGTGTTCGTATAGAAAGTTCAGTATATGTAAGAATAAATCTCATCCTTCCGAGTGCTATAGAACCCCGGCGAGGGTCCCAACAATTCGGCGTCGATCGCAAATTATATCATCATGTAATTGAGAGATAGAGCTGTGGAAAGTGTGGCTATACTTACAGTTGACATTGTTTGTGCGCACAGCAGATGTGCGTACTATGAAGGCGGGATCCATGTTGTCAAAATCAAAGGCGGAAAGAATTGGTGAGGTCGACAAGATTAATGAGGTGCAAGAAGTTCTCGTGGTTTTGAAGTTCTCAAGCTTGACTTTTTGCGCTAAGGCAGCTGTCGAGCTAATGCATCCCTGCCTGAGGCGCTACGCAAAATTTAGGGCTCGCTACACACCAGCGATTTCTTTGAATTCAGACTCCGACTCCCGAACCAGCGACAACTTCAATCACATCGACACCCACGACAAATCGCCCAGTACGTTCGCTCGAGATTCTTTAATACCACTGGCATATAACTAACACGCGCCATTCCAGAAACTTCAAAATGGGAGACGCAGAGATCAAGGCTTCGTCGTGGAGACTGGTAGAGGTCGGCCGAGTCGTACTCATTGCTGAGGGACCTGCTGAGGGAAAGTTGGCTGCTATCGTTGAGATTATCGACCACAAGCGTGTATGTGGCTCTGCCAGGAGCTGGGGACGAGAAGGCGCAAAGACTGATTGAAATACAGGCTCTCATCGACGGACCATCAACAGACACCAAGACCGCTGTTCCACGCCAATCGATCGCTCTGTCCAAGGTTATCCTCACACCACTCGTCCTCGAGAAGCTCCCAAGAGCTGCCCGAACTGGTGTTGTCAAGGCGCAATGGGAGAAGGCTGGTATTGAGGCAAAGTGGCAGGAGAGCGCATGGGCCAAGAAGCGAAGCCAGAAGGAACGCAGAAAGGCTCTTACGGATTTCGAGAGATTCAAGGTCATGAGATTGAGAAAGCAACAGCGATTCGAGGTCCGAAAGTCGTTGGCAAAGGTTAAGGCTTCGGCTTAGAGGGGGTTTGCTGGTTTAGGGCTGCGATCATGACTGCATTGGGTTGCTGGATTCCTTTGCTTTCCGGGAAGCTTTGTATCCTACGTCAAATTTGACAGGCGTCTGAACATAGGGACTTCAAAAAGACAATGAAGTACTTTCCAAGGAATAATTTGCTACGATAACATGAGATGATACCTTGGGACAGCTGGTATTTCTCCAACTAGCTTATGCACCGAACATGAAATGTGATTAATCTTGTATAATTCGTATATTCAATCGAGTCTAAACTAAACAATGAATTGAACTATTTCACTTTGGTAAATTGACTTGAGAAACGCCAATTGAATGTCCTTGGTTGTTTTGATATTCTCAACTCTTCAGATCGCCATTCCGGTGACCTAAAGTCTTAGCGAATTTCGCAACCCTAAAAGCTTCTCCATCTGGACGATCAACGAGACTCGAACATCCACTTCCATTTCACCCTCCATACCCCAGGTCAGTCTCCCTCATTCCTACGCCTTGGACAGAAGCACTTGTTATTGCCCGTCTCTGCGAAATTCCAAGCCCTGCGGTGTTGAAGCGCACACGAGAAAATTCGAAATTCAAACACCGCAGCTTCAGCTTGCTAACTGTTACCACAATAGACATACCACCCAACATGTCGAACCCACGCATTGAAGAGCTCCCAGATGATGAGCCCGTTTCCAAGAACGTCACCGCCGAGGATGATGGATCCGATAGCTCTGACTCTGAGGGAGAGGCTGCTGAGGCTGGGATCCCCGCCGAGGGTCAAATTGTCCACTCCCGCAACGAGAAGAAGGCGCGCAAGTCAATCCTGAAGCTCGGCCTTGTCAAGGTCCCAGGTATCACTCGTGTTACCTTGAGACGACCAAAGAACGTGAGTACTGCTCGAGTTCTTTTTAAACCTCTGAATACTCCAATGGGCTGCCGTAGAAAAGGATGGGCATGGTTGCATGGGACGAGAGACACCACCATTCAAGCTTTAATTCTGGTTATTACTTTGGGCACTGTGCTAATTTCTATGATCTGAACAGATTCTCTTCGTTATCAACCAGCCTGAGGTCTACAAGTCTCCTTCATCCAACACCTACATGTAAGTTGGCCCAAAGCGTAATTCGCAGGCTCCGACTAATGTTCTGTACAGCGTCTTTGGTGAGGCCAAGATTGAGGACTTGAACTCCCAGGCTCAAGCATCCGCTGCCCAACAACTCGCTGCCGCTGAATCCCACGACCACGCTGGACACGACCACTCTGGCCATGATCACTCCCACGACCACGGAAAGGGCAAGGCTATCGATACCAGCGAGGACAAGAAGGATGATGATGAGGATGACGGAGAGGAGGTTGATGCTACTGGACTCGAGGACAAGGACATCGAACTGGTCATGACCCAAGCCAGCGTCTCACGAAACAAGGCTGTCAAGGCATTGAAGGAGAACGACAATGATATAGTCAACTCTATTATGGCTCTAAGCATATAGGGTGTTGAGCTTATGTTCGTCTAGCTGCTGGACTGAATTGGGCTCATTGGAGGACTTTTGATGGAGCTTGCGTACCATGCATCTCTATCCGGGGATCTGTATTCTGAAAAGCATCTGTGGAACTTCAATTTCACATTCTCGGAACTTTGCACCTCTGAAACTCTACTTTTCGCAATGCTCTTTTTCGTGACTAGTTGGGCCTGTGTTTGTTGGACGAGCTCAAATCTGCAAGGCACTTGCTCCAACACGTATGAGTGAAGGCTCGAAGTAACTATCAAGGAGGCATACAAATATGCCCCAATCATAGCTCAATTTCATCGAAAGTGAACCAGGAAGTTTGTACGCTATTGGACATATCCTCCAACCATTTCTGCTGATTATTCTGGCCGAAGGGATCTGTTTTGGTATTAATATCACGTGACTGAAAATTAGCTCTTCGAGTTCCGAAGCTCTCCAGCCTTTGACGAACACCTCAACGTAACTCTCCACTCCCCAATCCTCCCAATCACATCAAAATGGCAGCCGGAGTAAGTAAAATCGCTCAATTGATCCCGTAACTATCTGCGAATCCTCTCGCACGTTCACGATAATCGTCACAATTGACAGCCCCCTCCGAGACGTGCCGAAGTTCGCACCTCCTCTTCTGGACACCCAGCTAATATATCTTCTTCTCTCACAGCGAAGTGCAGCACTCAAGCTCGACTGGGCAAAAGTCACCCAATCCCTTGGTCTCCGAGGCCAAACCGCCGCCTCCCTCCAAGCCTTCAAGAAGCGCAACGAGGACGCCCGCCGCCGCGTTCAGATCCTTTCCGAGCAGCCATCGAAGGTCGACTTCGCGCACTACAAGTCCATCCTGAAGAACCAAGCCGTGGTCGATGAGATCGAGAAGCACTTTGCCACGTTCAAGCCCGCGACCTACGATGTTGGTAGACAGATCAAGGCCATTGAGGCTTTCGAGGCACAGGCTGTTAAGAATGCCGAGGAGACGAAGGGACGTGTGGACTTGGAGTTGAAGGATTTGGCTGCGACGCTGAAGAATATCGAGGAGGCGAGACCATTCGAGGATCTCACTGTGGTACGTACCTCTGGGTTGATGGGATTGGGTACGTGGGATGGAACTGATTCGATGTGTGCTTTTAGGACGAAGTTGCTGCTGCCCGCCCAGATATCGATGAGAAGACCTCCCAACTCGTTTCCAAGGGACGCTGGTCTGTACCAGGCTACAAGGTAAGATTTGACGCTGGAAATACTTGTTCATCTTGGAATCAGCTCGCTAATGCCTCTATAGGAGAAATTCGGCGACCTTTCGTTGCTATAGATGGCTCCTTCGCATCCCTTCCTATGTCCCCTGTACTAGTGTAAATAGTTGGCCGATAGAAGAGCAAACGCAGATGGTATTCTCAGTCTACAGGTCTGCTTTAATTGGAACAACTTCCACCTCTCTTGAATTCGAAGGCATGTACAGTATGTGAAAATGGTTGAACGATACGCTATGGACAGCGTGTGAAATCAGTCTTGACCGAGAGGCCGCAACAGTCGAAGGGGTAAGCTCCCTAGCCAGATTAAAGTCAGGATCACGTCAGTCACTTGTGTTGAAGTACCACGCTCAGTCACTTTGCCGTGAACGGCCCCTCGCTGTTCAGGGTTGGAAAAATCATGTTTTGATAGCAGCTCTTGATCGTAAGTAATAGATCCACGATGTGATCTATTCCACCAAGTAGTTTTTCTTTTCAAGCTCCAAGTAGCATTCTCGTAATTATCCTTGAAATTCTGTTTTACAGGTGCCACAACCTCTTTTAATTGCTGCTGGTCGTGTCCAGTCGCCAAACGTTACTTCACATCCTTCTTACTTTCAGTTTCACTTTCCAACAACCACCTCAATCCCTCAATCATATCCCTCTCTGCCTGTACTGCCCTTTCCAAGTACGGCGCCTTCAACCAGAAAGTATGCGGCCAACCAACCACAACATCCAGCTTAACATCAACTCCCTGACTTCTCAACGCCTCCGCATAACAGGCACCATCCGAATAGTACAGATCATTTGTCGATACCTGAATCCAATGTCTCGGCAATCCCACCAGATCTTCCGCCTCCAAGGGCATTGGTTCCTTGGTCCTGTTCTGCCCGTTCACAGCTGCATTGCTCAGAAGAGATGTATAGAATGCCCCAGACATAGAAGTGTGATACTCCTTGAACTTCTCAGGGAGGTTCTTCCCACTATCTGTTGCATCGCACGTCACTGGTCCCCTCAACAGAACGCCATCAATCCGCGTCTTTCTATCCGTCTTGAAATGCTGCGACACCTGCGCAGCAAGCTGCCCGCCCGACGAACTCCCCATCAAGATCAGCCGGCTAGATTGCCTGTTTATTGTAATAGATTCAAATGCAGCAATGGCATCGGCCAAAGCATCTGAAGCTGTATTATCGGGCATCAGGCGGTAGTCAACCGAGTAGACTATGCAACCTAATGACTTGCATATTCTACGACAAGTAAGGTCTTCGCTGTCGAGATCGCCGACGTAGAGGCCGCCGCCGTGGAAGTAGATCACCACAGGTACGCTCTCGCTATCTGGGTTGACTCCAGAGGGGATGTAGCTTCTGATAGGAATACTTCCAGAATTTGAGTGGCCAGGTTTGGACTCGACCTTCGTATCTTGGATCTCTATACCTTCAGTGAGTTGCTTATCTCTTCCAGAAAGCAGTTCGGCGTTGAGCTTTCGGCAGGTGTCGGCGTAGAGCTTTTGTCTCTCGCTGGAAGAAGTGAGCACTGGTGCAGTGGCGAGGAGATTTGCGGATTCCTCGTGGGTGAGCCATGCTGGATCGAGAGGTGGAGGCGTGTGGAAGACGAGTTTAGGATCCATTTTGAAGGCCATGACGGGTGGTTGATGCCGGGATTGACTGGCTGGTGTAGGCAGGACTTTCGTATGTGACTTTAGAGCTCATAAATCGGCTTCGGCCTAGGTAGCAACAACACAAAAATAAGATACTGGGAACTTTTTAATGTTACCCTACAGCCTGTATTGTGTAAGTCAAGACTCTCTGAAGTGCTGAAAGCTTTTGAAGTGGTGGCTCATGTATCAAAGATGCGTGCGCTTTCTAAAACCGACTTCAACCGCCATTCTTGATAACAGGAAAAACTCCACCTACTCAATCAAGGCTCAAAATCATAACGAGAGGTATAGCATACCTTGAGATGGTATCCTTGGCAGCAGCTCAAAAATCCCGGATCAGTAACAACAAGGCCGCTTTCAAGTACCAACTCTCTGTCTCACACCTACTCTGGTCTCGTGTAAATCCAGATCGTTGTGGTCATCCAAGTGCGGCTAGATCAATTGCTGATACTCTGAGTTCGGAGACTCTAATTCGCGGTGAGTTGGAGCTGGCCAAGGGATTCAACGAGGTTGTCGCGTTGATGGAGACGAGACGCTCATATTAGCCGAGAGAGTACCGTATCCACTTTGCGAGCGACATCATGGCCCTGTCAACTGTAGCTTGCAGTTTGTCTAAATCTTCTTGGTCGAGTTCCCAATCATATTTATATGAAGGCTTCGATGAAGTTTCGTAGGATATGCTCCATGAGACAGCTGTCATCCGAAGGAAGAGCCAACAGAGATGTTGTAAGATTACAAGAATCGTCTCATTCTGTTTACTATGGAATCCACCTCTGCACACCAGCCCACCAATATCACCACGTCCTCCCGACCGCGTCCTCGATTCCCAATGAACTCAACGTCAACAAGCTCACAAATGCTTCTCAATCCATGTTGTAAATCCTTCCTCCACTCGTCCTCAACGATTTCACTTGTGCCCGCTGGCTTGACACAAATATTCGAGGTCAAGGTTTTCAAGTCTCTCCTAACAGGTCCCTTCCCATGAACGATATCGAACAAGTAAGGTCGTAACACATTAAGCAAAGAAGTTTTGTCCCAATTCTCCATTGGGTGCTTCATCAGCGGATCATAGAGCAGTTTCAAATGCTTCAAGCATTTAGGCAATACGTCCGTCAGAGCGACCATATTCAGTTGTCCCCACTCCAGCAGCATATTGAAAGGTATCTCCAGCGTATGGAGGTGAGTAAATTTTGCGAATTTGATCGTCTTTTGCAGTATCACTTCGTCACCTGGCCATTGTGGCGAAACAACGAATCGACTCTTTGGGATGATGCGGAATTCTTGCAATGTATTACTGAGGTGACCTAGGGACATCTGGAGCTTATTACAGGCCAAAGATTTTTTATCATCCAGCCAGAATGACCATGTAAGTCTTTGGATGCGGGGCACAAGGAAGAGAATGCTGCTCAAATACTCCTCGTAGCGTGAAGTTATACTCTGAATCAGAAGAAAAGTCAGTATTGTGTTATATGGCATTGGAAACAAATAATAGGATTTAAACCAGACTGTCACTTACTAGAGATGTCACAGCGCTTTGGTTTGGAGGATTATCAGCGACGCAAGGCAACGGGGCTTCCTCAAATTCGAACAAAACAACAGCCAGGCTGTGTAAAGAAGGAAGCTGGGAGACGAGCTTGAAGTCTCTTATGAGTAACTTCGTAGATGCCGTCTGGTAGAAGTCGGGCTTGCAACTGAGATCGAGATGTTTTAGTTGCGTGAATATCTTCTTCTCCTCAATAGCCCACTCTACGAGAGCGAGGAAGCCAACTCTGTGCCATGTGTAGCCTTGCAAGGAGAGGGACTTGAGATGTGGAAGCCATAGAAGGAGGAGATTGGTATAGGCACCCCTGTTCGTAGTCAATAGATGGTTATAAAGACTCACTCGGGAACGTAGGTTTCCGTGGACTTACAATTGACTAATTTTCAGATCCAGGTTCCATATTACTGCAGACAGATATCGCGAATTCGTGACATAATCGGTACACATTCTCGCAACAGCAACTTCCACTTCTCTCTGATTCATCGAGAAACTCTCATCGGTGCTCGTCTCGAAGAAATTCTTTGTGGAGTTAAATTTAAACGATTTAAAGTCTTTGGCGAGCTCTGGACTCTTTCCAATCGTTCTCATGAAGAGCAGCAGCACGTGCGGGTGGGAAGGCCGCGGCTCCTTGATGAATGATACAGCTGCGTAGAGTTCTGGCTGGGCAATCTCGTGAAAACGTTTGCTTACTCTGGAGAGGGCAGGTAAGTCTGCGGATGCATCGAGGAAGATCTGGTTGAGGACCTCCGTAGGGAGGAGGCTGATGTAGTCGGCGCGAAAGTCGCACTTCGAGAGCAGCAGGAGAAGAGTTATATGTGCTCTCACTAAAGCCAATAGACAGTAAGGTGCGGTGGAGGCATTCGGTGGCTTCGTGTGGGGAGGGATGGTGAAAAGGACGAGAAGGGCGACCCAGAGAGGTTCTGCGGCAAGCGTGGCATAGCAGAGGACCTCTGCGTCGAGAATCGCGCAATAAATTATACATGCCGCGACCTTAAAGTCCATCCAGTCCTGAGGCCGTGTGACTACCAGCAGCTTGAAGAAAGCTAGCGACAGAGAAGCCATAGTGCAGTTCTGTCGTGGTGGTGCGAGTTTCAAATTTTTTATCGTGGTGCTGGAGAATGCAAGACCTGTGTATGGTAGCACTCGAAGGAGAGCATTGATTTGCTTCCAGTGATTCGCGAACAAAATAGTGAAAGCTCGGATCGGCTATTGTCGAGATTTTGTTTACTGTCGCTTAGAATTCACTCGTCCCGATTTCACCGCCCTCTCGCTTGATGTTTTCCTCAGACATTGGACGAGACAAAAGTAGGGGTGGCAGAAGTCAGTTGATTAATTACTACTTAATAACTTTTCCACAGCCCACTTCACGGAAAGATTCCTCAAGTCGCTGTAGTGCTGCCCAACACCTACGAACAGTACTGGAACGTTGGTGGCATGTACCATGCTGACCAATGTACCCACCATGTCTCCAACGGTGTCACATTTGGAGATAATGAAACCATCAAGCGACCGCCCGCTTCCAAATGCTGCGTTGAAGTTCCTCGCTTGCGCGACTGAGTCTGTTCCCACCAATGCCTGGTTGAGGTTAGCAAGAGCCACACGATCAAAGTACATGGACTTACTTCTCCAACCATGAGAATCTTGTCAGGCTGGGCGAATTTGGCGAATTTCTCAAGCGAAGACATTAGACGCTAAAACTATTAGCATAATAAAAGAGAAAGCCGGCAGGACACTTACCTGATCATTGTGACGACGACCAGCAGTATCGATCAAAACCACATCGAAGCCTTCTTGCGCGGCAAAAGTCACTGCGTCTTTCGCAACATTTGCGGCATCCTTTCCATACCCTTTCTGGTACAGCTCAACTTCTCCACCCTCTCGAGATGTAAGCTCCTTCAAGTTGCGCACGTGGACAGCTAATTGCTCCACCGCACCAGATCTGAAGGTATCGCAAGCTACAACTAGAACCTTATACTTGTTCTGCAAAAGGAAGAAGCAGATCTTGGAGAGATTCGTAGATTTCCCTACGCCGTTGACACCAACGATCGACATAACGTACGGGCGCCGTTTCTGTAAGGATAATGCGGAAGGCGCTGTAATTGCATCGATTTCGCGTAGCAAATCAAGCGACGAAGTTGGCGTCAAGATCTTTCGTAAAGATGATTCCATAGCTGTTTGAATCTTCGCTTGGACACCTATTTCTCATTAGAAAGTGTTTACGTTTCCAGTGCAATAGAACTGACTCTCAAAGTTGCCAGTCTTGACACCAATCAGCTCCCGTTCTACACCTTCACATAGCCGTATCGCAGCTTCTCGTGCAACGTTCTTCCTCAATAAGTGGTCTTCCATCCCCTTGATAGCTTTGTCCAGATCCTCTTTCGTCAAAGTCTTGCCTCCTACAACATTTCTGAAAAGTCCCCCAATGGCACTCAAACTCGACCCTACTATGCCAGTAGCTGGAGCTGCTGTATCTGCTTTCTTGGCATCTGCTGAAGCCAAAATCGAGTTGACCTGGTCATCGAGGTCCTTCAAAACGAATTGACCTTTACCGGTCTTAGATCCCCAAGTCGCCTGGTCAACTTCCTCCATGTTCCCTGGCCGTTCCTTGCCCTCATCCTCGCCAGACGTTGCGCCATTTGCTGGTGCGGAGTAATCGAGTGGGGTGTCGCTGTCTTCGTCCGCCAGTCCGTCAGCATCCCATTTTCTTCCCTTCTTTGGAGCAGCAGATTTTCCGGTTTTGTTCTTCTTCAAGAAGGATTCATCGCCTGAAGATGCATATGCGCTTGGCGTATTTGCTGCTTTTCGAGCTCGCCGGGATCCTTTGCCTCCTGGTCCCGCCTTTCCGGTCAAAATGTGGCTTGCCGGTGTACTTGGTCGCGAAGTATCGGGAGTCGCAATTGGAGTAGAATCATTCGAAGTTAGGTCTCTGTAGTTGTTCTTGGATTGTCCTGAAGCAAAGTCAGCCTGGTGCCTATACGTGGGACTCCTCACCTACCTCTTGAAAGCAGACCAGGCAACGGCGGAGGTTCATCGTCGAACTTTTCGGACACTGAAGGTGGTGCTTCTTCAACGTATGCAGAGGATTCCGCCACTCTTGTATCTTGGTTCAGAGCTGTCTTTTCGAGTTTTTGTATTTGCTGGTCAAAATACTCGTCGAAATGGCATTCCACAACCGTAGTATGCGGCTTCTTCAATTGGTCACCATACAGATCCACGAATATGGTCTTAATGTTGTCGACGAGTTTGTCAATCCATGACAGGTGGAGAAGGGATCGATAGACAGCCTAGAAGTTGGACCATCAGTAGCCATTGGGTCTGGTAGTCCTCGATCCTCCACGTACCACAAATATCAGGTTGAGCTCCTTCACAGTTGTCCACTTCAAGGTATGCTGTTCGTACTTGTATGGAGGGTTATTCGCTGCTGAAATATCGTCTGCGATACCAGCTCCTGGGAGTGTGCGCTCCTCAATGAACACATTCGTGATGAGGCTATTGATGATCGCTGGGCTGGTTGGCGCATATGATTTCGACCATAGAACGACACCAGAGGTGGTAAGGATTTCAAAAGAGTCCAACATTTTGAGGGCTTCGGGGACTATTGCTGTTCAAAAGTCACAACAACGGCTGGCGACTTTGAACATTCGCAAAGAGGTCCAGGTCAGGGCTGGAGTCCGATAAGGCTGGCTTGGCGATCGCTATCAACGAATCTTATGTAAGCAGAATCGCGAAGCTCAGAAAATGCTATGGCAATGTGGTCAACACCGCTCGCGACATTGAATTTGACAGATATCCATTCCACGAAGCTACGAAGCAATACATCCTCTCACAAGACCAGCACCTGCGCCTCTTTTACCCGGACTCCGACAAAGATGCAGCGAGCAAATTATGGGCATCCTGCCCCAGCAACCTCTCCGCCCCTTCACCATCCTGTACCTCAGCACGTCTCGACAGTTCCCCAGCTACGCTCACCACCACCTCCGATGTCACAACAACAACAGCAGGGCGGATATGGAAACCCTTACCAACCGCAGGCTCCTCCAGGAGCTGCCAACGCTTTTGGCGCATACGGAAACTTCATGTCAGACCCCACAGCGCAGATGGGCTTCCAGGTTGGACAGACGGCGTTGAAGCATGGAACAGAATACGTAGAGCAAAATGTAGGTTCCCAATGTCCTGAATCTAGGCTGTGACATTGTTAATTCGTTCAGATTAACCGATATGTCAACTTCTCCGCGCTCAAGCATTACTTTAATGTGTCGAATGGATATGTGGTCAACAAGCTCTTCCTGGTCCTCTTCCCTTGGAGACATAAGCCCTGGTCGCGCAAGCAGACACTCGGTCCAAATGGTCAGGAAGGATGGTTCATGCCGCCCAGAGACGATCTGAATAGCCCGGATATGTACATTCCCGTCATGGCACTGGTTACCTACATCCTCCTTTATAGCATGATCGCTGGTCTTCGAGGCGCATTCGAGCCTGAGTTACTCGGATACACAGCAACCTGGTCATTCTTCATTGTGGGCGTAGAGATCATCCTCCTCAAGCTAGGCGCCTACCTGCTCTCCATTGCCAGCGATTCCCAACTCCTGGATCTGGTTGCCTACTCAGGCTACAAGTTCGTCGGGGCGATCGTGACGATTGTAGTCAGTGAGATATTCAATGGTGGGAAGGGTACTGGTGGATGGGTCGGATGGACAGTCTTCGCATACACATTCCTTGCAAATGCTCTTTTCCTGGTAAGCAGTTCCTTGTAAGCGGAGAACCAAAGTACAATTCTAATTCTCCAACGCAGCTACGATCTCTGAAATACGTCCTGCTCCCAGAAAACGTCAGCGATGAGCGAGGAACCATGCAAACAGTAGCACGTTCACAAAAGAACCGAAGGACACAGTTCCTCTTCATATACTCGTACCCCGTACAGCTGTTCTTCATGTGGCTGCTCACCCGGGCTTGAGGCACCAGACTACCGGTAGTACAGCGGGATAGGCATCGTGTTGGCGTTAGATATTGTATAGGATTCAGGGGAAGGTCTCATCTCATGTCGTGAGATTCACGGGGTACTTTGGGAGGTGAACATCGGGCAGGGTTAGCTTGCTTGCTTGCTGTTAAGAAAACGGGCCCGGCTTGTACAATACCACAATAAATGAAACATAAGCTTCGGCTTCGAAATGGAGCTAGTCAAATACGTGACATTCCAATAGACATAACACCCAGCTAATGCAGCGAAGTACAGCGCAGCGTGAGTTCTCTCGCTTAATGGGATTGTTATGCCAAAATATCACCATCTCATTCCAGAAACGCATTATTCAAGTAAATCCCTTCATCTTCATCAGATAGTCTGTGCTGACTCATTTCTATTCTCATTCTTGGTTTTAGCGTAAGAGTGTCGACTTCAAAACGCCAGCAAAACCTTGCCCTATTGTAAATTCGAGTCTTTCTTTGGTCTTAAGTCTTTAGGGTATGCGCAAATGCCAATCGATCGAAAAACACATGTATAAGCATAAGCAAGCGAAAGAAGAGTGAATGAACCGCATGCATGATCTATGAAACATGTGCAGAAGAATAATGAGCAACGCTTAGCCTCCAAGATAACAACGCAACCTGCAAACCCAGACCGAAAAGCAGATCCCATCCATTGATCGAGTTGCTGATGTCGTGTTCGAAATGAAATGAGGTGCTGGCAATGTTGAGACATATTTGAATATGAGCGGGGGTGTACCGGCGTTTAGATACCAGTGCCGCGGATAGCATCCACTTGCTCGGAGAGCGAAGCGTTGTTCTTTGGGCCGACGAGGGGTGGTCCTTCGGGAGTGACATATGCCTTTGTCATTCCACCGTCCACGACGAAGTCCTGGTACTGTCAGTATTTTCCTTTGACCGGACTGTAAATACGTATACATACCTGGCCGTTGATAAAGCTCGACTCGTCACTCGCCAAAAACAGTACCGCATTCGCCTGCTCAATAGCTTCACCGAATCGTCCACTGGGGAAATGGATCTCGCGTCTCTGTCTCTTGGGGATATCATCTCCCAACCAATCCTGCAGAAGCGGAGTGTTCAACGGAGCTGGGCAAAGCGCGTTGAATCTCAAACCCTCTCTAGCATGCACAATAGCCAATTCTCTCGTAAGAGCCAGAACAGCACCCTTGGAAGCAGTGTACGCCAGCTGAGGAGTAGCGGAACCGACCAGGGCGACGACAGACGCAGTGTTGATGATGGAGCCCTTAGTCTTCTTGTGCTTGCGCATGGAGAGCACGGCGTGCTTGCAGCCGAACCAGACACCCTTGACGTTGATGGCTTGAGTCAGGTCCCAGATCTTCTCGGGTGTGTCGATGGCGTCAGCGTCGTCGGCGTGCATTATACCGGCGTTGTTGAACATGATATCTACGCCGCCCCAGGCGTCTACGTGTGCTACGAGGGCTTCAATGTCGGTCTCCTTGGAGACATCGCAGACCTGAGAGGAGGTTTAGTCATGTGATAGTTTATAACATGGGGAGAGGGTGATTTACCTTGATGTCGACTTTGTGAGCAGAGGGAACGAGTTGCTTGAGCTTTGCTGAGGCTTTGTCAAGTGCTGCAGAGGAGATATCGGCCATCAGGACGTTGGCGCCTTCTTTGGCAAAGAGAATGCATGTTTCGAGACCGATACCACTGTGACTTGTAAGTATGTTTCTTAAACAGGTTCTGGCAAAAGTAGCAAAAGTAAAGGTGCTATCCTGAGCATTCCATGTACGTTGAAATAGAAGTATAGCTTGTCTGACTCGTAGCAAGGGCGAATGCCCTATCACGTGTATCTTGATTCAGGTGATGATCAATGGATCCCACAAAGGCAAAATTAAAGAGTCCTTGAGGACTATTGCAGGCAGAAAAGTAGACAGGTCGCAAGAAATCGAAATCCAAATTCCGAACTTACCCAGCGGCGCCTGTGACGATAGCGTTCTTGCCAATCAGTCTTCCCATGCCAACACTGTTGATGGTCTGGACTTTGCCACTGCTGCTGCTTCGAGAAGAGCTGTCTTCCATTTTGGCGTTTGATTTGTTGAAAATGTGTTTGGGAGCTGGACTTGATTTTATTCTGTTTTCTGTAAGAAGAATCAGTCAACTGAGAGTGACTTCGAATTGCTTGCCGGTGACGCAGCTGTCAGACAAAGGCAAAGTATATTGAGGCTCGCTTAGGCAGTTGGAAGGAGCGATTATGCAGCTGCGGGACAGTAGCGTAGCGTTGATATGAGATGAACTTACAATTCACTTGATATGATGCGATAAGACCAATATTGAAGTTGAGAAAGTGAGAATGAAGAAAGAGGAGAAAAGGGAGGAGGCGAAGATGATATGATGATGAAGGACACGATGTTCAGTCACAGAATTCCAGCAGGTGTGGAGGGCTAGAGGGGCGAGGGGACCCAGGATGTGTAATGGAATTGGGAAGGGCAAAGTCCGTTCTCGGGACAGCCATGCCAGCCATACCAAACCATCTCAGGCACTGGCCTTATCGTGCTCCGACGGGGACTGATGAGAGGCAAACAGCCTTTCAAGACACGACCGAGCAGCGGCCACCCTTTCCGAATGTTGCTGACCGCTCATCTTTCGCCCGTATCAGCCGACCATGTATTTGCTCATAGGAATGAAATGTAATGGGTAAATAACGACTGGGCAGCAGCGCAGCCACCCTTCGAGGTCGTGAGGTCAAGGCATTGCGACGGGGTGGCGATGTGTCTCAAGCAGCCAGACACACCCGACGGATAGGGACGTAGCTGTGGGAAGGCGCCGCGGGGTCACCTCATTGAAGGTCGAATCGAAGCTCCACGAGGGAACCCCTCATTATTGTCACAACACAGAGGATCACCAACAGCCGCATGGGATTGCATTCCGATTGTCGTATCAGAACCCCGAAAAATGGGGTAAATGGCCGCCGGTCTGTCAAGAGAAGGCGTTGTCGAAAGAAGGCGTCACATGGATACGATGCTTGAAACGTCTGGGTTGGTTGAAGTTAAGGTTGTTGTTGACTCAGGAACGCTCCAACGGCGAGTGGAGCTAAGATTGTCTGTCATGATGAGGTTCAAAAGCCGACGATAACGAGATGGATTTATGTTATTTTTGTATCTTCGCCTATGACTACCGACGTTGGTGAAAAGATCTTGAAGCATGCACCGATGATTGTCTGTTGTACTGTTGTGCAGTGCTTCGTGATGCGATGTTGCACCAAAAGAATGCCATCGTAATTCCTTTTTCTTCCGGTCGTCGCCCTTCCATCTATTTATTTATGTTCGAGGTTACTCAAACCTCGAAACGATGACGATTCGTGTAGCACGGCGGTGCGGGGCATGTTGGGGCTTCAATTCCAGCACTCAATTGGCCCAGCCCACCCCGAGCGACAGGGGAGCTAGGATTCGGGCCAGCTTCCTTGTTCCCAGCTTCTCCCTTATCGCGAATCCCCTCTTTTTCTGTCTCGTAGCTAGAAGCTCTCACCATACACTTGAGAATAGATCTTGCTTGTTCGAACGTTTCCTCTAGACTTCCTCCGTCTTTCGTGAATACATCCTCATACCTCTCTACTACTAGCAGCTTTCTTTAGCCACATTCCGTTGCTGTCGAGCTTACCCCTCCTTCCAGCCTTCGATTCCCACACTCCACCGATCGATCCCCAAAGCTTCAGGACACGATGTCAGAACAGGAAGTAACACTCGAGTCTTTACCAAAGCTTTTGGAGAATGATACCAAGGTCAAGCTTGCAGGCGTTGATGTCGACGGCATTCTGCGGGGTAAGCTGATCTCCAAGAAGAAGTTCTTGAGCGTCGCAAAAGAGGGCTTTGGATTCTGCTCTGTGATCTTTGGATGGGACATGCATGACCAGACCTACTTCAGGGAATTGAAGATCAGCAACGCCGAGAATGGTTACCATGATCTTATTGCCATTCCAGATCTCAGCACTTTCAGGAGGATACCGTGGGAGGACAATGTTCCTTTCTTCTTGATCTACTTTAAGGACCCAGACTCCGGAGAGGCAGTCAGTGCATGCCCAAGAGGTCTGCTGAAGACGACCGTGGATAGATTGCACGAGAAGGGATATGGTGCTATGGCCGGAGGTATGCTCGAGCTTGGCTTGTTGCTTCGGCTTGCTAATTTTTGCTTGCAGCCGAGTATGAATTCTTCCAATTCAAAGTCCCCTCCAGCGACTCGAATGGACCAGTCTCTGAGCGAAATACTTCCTCCACATCGACATATCTGCGAGACAATCCTGTCAATTCCCTTCCGTCCCTGACAGAGGGTATGTTCGGATACAGTTTGACTCGGCCTGTACAAAATAAGGAATACTACTATGGTATATTTGACGCGTGTGAGAAGTTCGATGTTGGAATCGAAGGGTGGCATACGGAGAGTGGACCTGGAGTCTTTGAGGCTGCGTTGTCTTTTGGAGAGATCCAGCAGATGGCAGACAAGGCTGGATTATTCAAGTAAGCATACTGCCCTGCTGTTGCAAACGTCTCTAACCAATCCAGATATGTTGTCAAGTCAGTAGCCTCAGGATACGGGATTACACCATGTTTTATGGCGAAACCAAGACAAGGTCTTCCGGGAAACAGTGGACACATGCACGTCTCCATTGTCGATAAAAAGGGGAAGAATCTGTTCTTCCGAGAGCAGAAAGATACAGAGGCCGAGTGGACAGATATTGAGAACTTGTCAGACATGGGCCGGCATTTCCTCGCGGGACTTCTCGAGGGTCTCCCAGACATCATGCCTCTCGTAGCACCTACCGTCAACTCCTACAAGCGTCTCGTGGAGAACTTCTGGGCCCCCGTCACCGTTTCCTGGGGCTTGGAGCACCGTGCAGCATCAATTCGACTTATTGCGCCACCAACCTCAAAGCCTGGGGCGACGCGATTCGAGGTTCGCGTTCCGGGCGCAGATGCGAACCCATTTTACGTGCTGGCCGCTATCCTAGCACTAGGCTGGAGAGGCGTGGAGAAAAAGCTTGAGATTAAACAACCACCTCTCGGCAAGGGGCAAGATGTTGGCGGAAAGGCAGATCCAGGCGTAAGACTTGCAAAGAGCTTGAAGGAAGCAACAGAGAGATTCATGAGGCCCGAAAGTGTGGCAAGAGAAGTCTTCGGCGATGAGTTTGTAGAACATTACGGTGGAACAAGAGAGCACGAGATTCGCCTGTGGGACGAAGCTGTAACAGACTGGTACGTACTCCCCACGAGTTCTTGTGTTTTGCAATGATGTGGTACTGATTTCAATTAGGGAGGTGCGGAGATACATCGAGACTGTTTGATTACGGACTTGCTAGCGAGCGCATTGGTTTGTTGCTTTGATACCATTTACGTTATCTGCTCTGTACATCAATAGCTTCTCTGTATGTCAGGCGTCGCCTCGGAGCAATTTGACTTCCATATAACATCATCTCATCAATTTATCCGAGCTTTTGTCAAATTCGTATTTACTGACCCAATCGCCAAGCTCAAAACATTTGAAATCATAGTAAGTCAAGAAGAGATTTTCCGGCTCTGGACCTTTCCGTTTCCACACAAGGCAGTAAGCTTTTCAAGTCCTTTTTGACAGAGATGAATGACGCGGGGAAAGCACATCACATCAGCTTAAATCGCACCGACCAGGTACCTGAATGGTGGGAATCCCCAAAAAGTCGATCTAGATCGCCAAAGAGTCGTCCCGGATCGAAGCGTTTCCGACCCATCCCGCATCTTCAATGTCGATCCCTCTCGAGAGCTGACAGCGCTAGCGAACCCTCACATCAGAAACCTAACCCCAATTCGTGGTTAACTTTAAAAGCAAGCTTAAAAAAGCATGGCCACGAAAGGCAAGATGCGAATCCGATGTGAGGGGTTCGTCGCATTTTGCGCTGCTTTCATTGGTGTGAGAAGAGACAAGCTTGGGATGGGCCTGCCTGTGCTCCTTGGCGAGTGTTACTTTGGGTTAGAGCTTCATTTACTATCTCGTCACAATCTCAACTTCATCACGAGAATTCCGAGTAGTTCCCGACTACTGAGATGTGCCTCATTACATTTCAGTAGTTTCTGATTATTCTGGCCTTGGTGAACGCCTCGCTCCGTTCCTTTGACGAAATAAACAGGGGACAGAGCTCCAGATTTGCTGGTGTTCCTCCAATACACTCCCTAGCTTCCTTTCATGGACAAGTGTCGCTACATCGGGACGTGGAATGGCCTCCTCCCTTCTACCCCCTGGCCAAAGTTCAGACTTGGTCGCTTGGTTGTCGATAGATAGCTGCTCAGCTATGCTCAGCCTCTACTACAGAGTACGGGCGTCGGGCTGGCTGCTCTTTGTGTGTTGTTGCTCGCGTTGCAAGGCGCAAAGCCGGATCCTCGAGCTTCCAGGTCAAGTGTCTTGAGTAGCGTCAACATGTCGCCGTCGAGCCTCCTTATTGCTCAATCGCATCATATCCCCCTGGCGCCTTTCATCATCAGAGACGATCCAGATCGACTCCCCTCTTTTCGCAGATATGTAATCATGTCCCTTAGTATTCCTTGACAGGCGAGCTCACTTCTTATAACTACCTCCTGTTTCCCCTTCTCAATTGTGCTCTCTTGTTTTGGTATCTTCTCGCACTAGTCAAATCATACAGAAGTCTTCAACATGCGTTACTCGGCTTTCACATCCGTCCTTGCTGCTGGCCTGGCCATCGCCCACCCAGTTGAACAGCGCGATGTCGCTATGGACTTCAACCCTCCTCCCGGGGGTGATATTACCATTCTGAACTACGCACTTACTCTCGAGTACCTTGAGCGTAAGTTCTACCAGGACGGTCTCAAGAATTTCTCTCGTGCGGACTTCGTGGGTGCTGGCTTTGCGGACCCCTTCTATGACAATCTGAAGATTATCGCTTCGGATGAAGAGGTATGTTCCGATCCATTGGAAGTTAGTGTTGGTATTGAGTCATGAAGCTAATGTTTGGATACAGACCCACGTCTCTTTCTTGGCTGGTGCTCTCGCGGGTCAAGCCGTTAACGAAGCCACATACTCTTTCCCATACACGGACGTGAAGTCCTTCCTCGGACTCTCCTCCGTCCTTGAAGGTGTCGGAGTTTCCGCCTATCTCGGTATGCCTCCTCTCGTATCATCTTATGCCACTACATCAAGACCAAACACTAACACCTCCCGCCAGGCGCTGCCCAAGCTATCGTCGACAAAGGGTATCTCACCGCCGCCGGCTCCATCCTGACCGTCGAGTCCCGCCACAGCTCCTATATCCGCTCCGTCCTCAAACAAGTCCCCTTCCCAAAAGCCTTCGACACCCCCCTCGACTTCAACCAAGTCTTCTCCCTCGCCGCACAATTTATCACCGGCTTCGCCCCCGGCGACCCCGCCCTCCCATTCAAGGCCTTCCCAGCCCTCACTCTCCAACCCTCCCAATACCCATACACTGCCGGCTCCTCGCCCATCACCTTCTCCGCCGCGTACAAGAACGCTAAGAAGGCCGGGCTGATCGCAGAGGGCCAGAAGGTGTACGCCGTGCTGTTCAGTGGATTGGATGTCTACTATGTGGAGACGTATCAGACCAGAGGCAATGCAGGTGATTTGAAGATCGAGAAGATCCCTGCTGGGGGTAATGGACAGTTGCCGCCTACTGGACAGGTTTACGTTGTTTTGTCGACGGCTGATGGGACGAACACCAAGGTCAACGATGCGAATACCATCTCTGGTGTTGGTGTTTTGGAGGTTCTGCCACCCAGGCATTAGATGGGGAAATAGGCAGTCGTTGATGAAAGGAGGTGCGATGGATCGCGGATGCTGGACTGATCGATGAATTAGTTCTGTTGCATGGTTGTGTGACCAATGGGTTCATGAGAAGAGTAGATGATAATGTTGATGACGATGGGATAATATAATGATAATTAAATCCTACATACTTTATATCAATGTCCATTCTGTTCTTAAATTTGGTGACTGCAGCTTGATTTATTCGAGCTTTACCTGCTTGATCACTTCTTTATCAGCATGATCACTACCACCTCTTCAACCTTCGGTTCTCTCCCCTTTCTTCCTCGCTTATGGTACGTACCCCTTACATGTCCCCTCTTCACCCAATTGCTCAAACACAGATTCACGATTTGGAATCCAAATCCTCTACTCCACCGATTTCTTCCCTCCCACGAAACACTTTACAGCTATAGATTGTTAATGAACCCCGGTCCGGAACAGACAGTCGCTGAAATGAGTTGTAAGAACCCTCATGGAGTTGAAAGTCAATAGTGGGGTGAATTGTTTCATGCGGGGTATTGTAAATCCGGGGAAGCGAGATTCCAACCCCGCCTCCCCGCCATGACGAAGTGAAGCGGCGAGGGATTGAATTGGATTGGATGAGATGAGATGCCTCGGTGATGCAGAGCAGTTGCCGACCCGACGTTCAAACAGCTAGGTACAATACCTGTGTCAGGTCTCGTGGATTGTATACTTTCTCCTTTCAGTTATACTCTTGGACTTTGATCACTTTACAGTATTAATACTTGAAGGATAGAGAGAGACTTACTGGTAACTTGCCTTTGCAAACTGTATTCTGACTTCTCCTAATTTGAAATTGGGATTGCGAAGATGGCAGCTGTCGGTAAGTGGGGTATTTCCTAATTCTTCCAACCCTCACTCTACATTTAGATTCCAGCAGGGGAAACGATAAGGAGGATGGATTAGCATGAATTGCGATTTATAAAACAACCTGGATTCCAGATCTCAGTATTTCAAAAGCTAATATGGCATTTCAAAATAGTTGCAGCAGCCGCTGCGAGCTCCGTGCTAGGAGGCATGTACCTCAATGGCAAATTAGGACTTGCACGCGACATCCGTGAAATCAGAAATCGCAGAGCACAAGCAAAGGCATATCGAGAAGCAGGTCAGATCTCCCATCTTCCTACCCCAATCCAACCTCTCCCAAAACCCCCCAACCAAAACATCGCCCACCAAGCACAAGAAACAGTAGCTGACGCCAAACAAAAAACAGCCCAAAAGAATCGTCTCGCCCTCTACTACTTCTTCGAACACTCCGTCCTCACCCAACCCAACGCCGAATGCATCTGGTCGCGGTCCGGCTCCTACACCTACCAGCAAACCTCTCAGCTCGCGCACCTATACGCGCAATTCTTCCTTTCGCTCGGCGTCCAGCCGGGCCAATACGTCAACTTCTACCTGACCAACACACCGGACTTTCTGTTCGCGTGGCTGGGTCTCTGGGCTATTGGCGCGGCGCCGGCGATGATTAATTATAATCTGTCGGGCAAGGCGTTGTTGCATTGTTTGGGGGTTAGTAAGGCGGGGTTGATGTTGGTGGATGATGAGAGGGAGTTGAGGGCGAGGATTGAGGGTGTTAAGAAAGAGATTGAGGGGGATGGAGAAGGTGGGTTGGGGTGTAAGGTTGTGGTTTTGGATGAGATGACGAAGAAGGTGATTAGGGAGGGAAAGGGGGAGAGACCGGGAGATGAGTATAGGGATGGGGTGAAGGGAGATTGGCCGATGTGTATGTTTTATACAAGGTATGTTGGGATGTTTGTAGGGTCTTCTTCATCTCCCTTGAAGCTTACTTTTATTACTTTGTTGTTTGAGTGTACACTGATTTGAGATAGTGGAACGACGGGAATGCCGAAAGGTGTTCCGTTTAATGTTGATCGTGGCTTCTATGTGGGTTGTGCCGTAAGCTACCTGGGTGGCTTTCCTTGCTCTTCGGGGGCTACTTAAAGCTCGTGCTAATCTTCATAATAGAGAGCAACTGGATACAGGCGAACTGTCGATGGAGATAGATGGTACGACTGCATGCCCATGTATCATGGAACCGGAGGAGTCCAAGCTGTCACCATGCTTATGACAGGAATAACTATCTGTAAGTACCGGAAACACAAACCCCTTTTCCTGTTTGCAAGTCACAAGATCTTCTCCAAACATGTCTCCGACCATTTCGAGATATTTGGGACAATGACTAAATCCACTTGTACATAGGCATCGGCAAGAAATTCAGCACCTCCAAATTCTGGAGCGAAGTCCACGATTCCCGCGCAACGTGGATTACCTACGTCGGTGAAACGGCACGGTATCTCCTTGCCGCACCTCCGTCCCCTCTAGACAGGGATCACAACGTTCGCTGCATGTTCGGGAACGGTCTCCGCCCAGACGTATGGTTCAAATTCCGAGAACGATTCGGCGTCCCTGAAGTCACCGAGTTTTTCAACTCCTCGGAAGGTGTGTTCGGTCTAGTGAATTACTGTCGAGGTGACTATCTAGCAACGTGTGTTGGTCACCAAGGTGCGATCATTCGCTGGGAAAACAGGAATAAAATCGTGCCTGTCCTTGTTGATCAGGTTTCTGGTGCTATAGCGCGAGACCCGAAGACTGGATTTGCGAAACGACAACCGTATGAAAAAGGAGGAGAGATCATCGTGGCCGTCACGGACACGAAAGAGTTTGCGGGTTATTACAACAATCCGTCTGCAACTCAGAAGAAATTCGAGCGAGACGTCTTCAAGAAAGGAGATCTCTGGTACAGGACAGGCGACGCGTTGAGAAGAACGAGCGATGGTAGATGGTTCTTCATGGATCGATTGGGCGACACGTTCAGATGGAAAGGAGAGAACGTCAGTACAGCCGAAGTCGCAGAAGTGCTGGGCCAGTATCCCGGTGTGGTTGAAGCGAATGTTTACGGTGTCTCGCTTCCGTCACATGATGGAAGGGCGGGCTGTGCAGCTGTTTACATCGATCCAAATGTCGCGAAGGGATTTGATTTTGCTGGATTACTCAAGTATGTTGCTTCCACTGTTCTCACCCGAACATCGAATCATTACTGACCATCGACTAGACATTCGAGAACACACCTCCCGAAATACGCCGTCCCGGTATTCATACGGGTTGTCAAGGAGATGACGCCGATACACAATAATAAACAGAACAAAGTCCCGCTTAGAGAAGAAGGAGTTGATCCTGAACGGGTCAAGGACTATGACAAGATATTGTGGATTGATGGGCTTGGGAAGGGTCATTCTTACGTTGATTTTCACAGGGATCATTGGGAGGATTTGAAGTTGGGCAAGGCGCAATTATGAGATATGAGACACGATCCCCGAAAGTTGCCATTTCGGAAGATTTAGTCAATGTGGGAATTCTGGTCGGAATCACGCAGGTATGATTAGAGTGAAGCCAACAATTGCAATGACTAGAAATGATACAATGTGAAAACATGATAATGCTGATACTTGTCAAGCCTCTGAAAAGATGGAAGAAGAGTGTGTCCGTTGAATCTCGGGCCTGAGTCAAGACTATGTAACTTGAATATCTGGCATACATTCATTCGACACTAAAGTATGATAAATCCAAAACCGGAATGGGAAATGACCCTGTGCTTTTCTCCATATACACGTTCATTCATTTCCTCATAACAACCATTTCAGAAAACGCCGTTCCCCAATCCAATCCCAAGGCAGAATCAATCTATCCCATAGATACAACGAACGAATGAACAGGAGACAAAATGTTACATTACGAAGAGAAGGTTGGTATCTTGAATAGTGGTAATCAGCGACTGTCTTACACAAAGGGCAGGTGATGAGTGACTTACTCAAAGGATGACTACAACTCAACTGCGGCTTCTGAGTATACTTGGTAGCGAGCTCGTCACGGATACTGTTGAGCAGTTGGACGTAGCTCTGCTGTGGGTTCTTCTTCATGGCGTTGATGAAGGCCCAGGACATAGCACCGGTAGCTTGTGCGGCGATAGTAGCGTCGGCTCTGTAAGTAAGACAGTCAGCAAAGATTCTCTCCGACGTCGAGATCCCGACGAAATGGGAATAGTGCTGAGGACAGGAAAGGAGCCCCCGATCCAGCTAGTCCGTCAGGCAGGTCACCCAACGTGACTCGCAGCCCTAAGTCCACGCCTCAGCCGTACTTGGCCAATGGCGTAGCCTTAGGGCTTTCCAAATTATGCTAATTAAGACAGATGCTACAGTAACATTGGCGAGGGGCTTGCCCTGCAGCCAGAGTGGGACGCCGCCCACTATCCAGAACGCCCGCTAAGCCTCAAGTAACGCCATCCCACGACTTTTCTTTTGTACCCCCCATTTGTACAGTAACAGAAATACTCTATATGTGGTAAGAAATGAAAGGATATACTGACGATGTCTGATCATCTTTGCTTCCAGACCACATAATAACATCAGCTGGTGATGTTTTTGTGGCCATTGTCTTGTTGTATGCGTCATCTCCAGTGGTGGCCTTCTTGAAGAAGCCCATCAAGTTACTAGCAACACCACCCATGTTGCCTTGACTGTATGAAGAAATAACACCAAGAAGACCTTGTCCAGCTTCTTTGGCGAGGTTGGGCTCTTTGAGCACACCTTGGGTAGAGTAGATGTAGGGAAGGTCGAGCGCTGTTCCAGAATGGCAAGAATCGAATATGGCTGTTAACCGCACACCCGGATGTAATGGAGTTACCATAATCCTGTGCATCTCATCATCCACGATATGCCCAACTTGTCGGAAATCAACTGGGTAGATGACTTCGTCATAGCCATCCTCTTCATCGCCGTCAAGATCCTTGGTTTGGCCACCGTGACCTTCGCCAGATTAGTACAAGAACGATCCCAAGGAACAAAGTACTCACCTGAGTAGTGGAAGAATAGAGAATCGTTCGGCCGAGCATCCTTTACCAGCCAGTGCATTGCTCGCAAGATGTTTTGCTTCGTCGGTTGGCTCATCGGGTTTTGTTGGTCGTCGGTAAGAATGACCATGTCATCCCGTTGGTACCCGAAATTCTCATTTAAGAATGCTGACATGTTTTTCACGTCGTTGATACACCCACGCAATTGTCCTCGCTGTCCAAAATAGTTTATCCCAATAAGTAGAGCTTTCCTCCTTCCTGTACAGGCTGAATATTGGAAGGCATAGCCCTGTGGTGCGCCGTTGCCAAAGCTTTGCATAGCTTGCGGGGGAGGGGCTGGTGCCGAGTGGTTTCCATTGACGTAAGCATTCGAGTTTATGGATGGCATACCTGCAGAGTCTCGGTGTCAGCATTGTGAGTAAAAATTTGCAGAGGCAACATACCAGGTCTGCCATATTGAGGTTGATTGTTCGGTACGCCATTATATCCGCCGTATTGTTGTGGAGGAGGCTGCCAAGAGCAAAATCAGAACTTGTTCTACTTGGCACTGGACAGACAGTCTTACCTGTGAATATCCATATGGTTGCTGCGGCGGCGGAGGCTGTTGATAACCATAGTTTTGTTGTGGAGGAGGAGGTCCGTAGCTTTGCTGAGGTCTACAAATTGTTAGTATGTGCATCTGCAACGGAAGCCATGATGTTCCTACGGATAGTAGTTTGGCTGGGGTGGGTACTGCTGAGGAGGTGGTCCTCCATATCCTCCGTGGTATCCAGATCCTGGGTATCCTGACATTTCTCAAGTATGAAAGTGTAGAAGTATATGCTTCGTTGTCGGCTAGACGCCGAGGGCGCTCCGAAGATCTCTGGGGATACTGCTCGCGGAGAGTGAAGAGATTGTCTGAATCAAAAGCTGGTCCTGAGACAAGCCTCGTAGATGGGGGAGGAGAGCGATTCTTTATAGAATGAGGCCTTGCAGATGTGTGTATGGTATGGATGTCTAGCAGCAAGTGGGGATGATGAAATTGGAACTGAGGTCCGGAAGCTAGAGAAGCTAGGGCAGGGGAGGCAGTGTTGGGTTCGAAGCGCGTGCTGTGTGCTGTAGGGATGATGTTATCGCGGAGCAGTGCTTCTCTGCTATGTTTTGCGTGTTGCAGTAGTCAATATCGATGCAGTGGGCGGTGAGTATGGAGCTCTAGGGACAAGACGAGGCGTCGAGGCTTGCCAAAAGAGGTCGGGCTGAAACGCAGAGGGACGACGACAGGGAGCTAAGCAACGGGGTTGGTGATTATGTTGTTGTGAGTGGGCCCTGTCTGTGGCCGTGGTCGCTGTCGTTGAGTCGTGACGACGTGGAAGGGGTGTGGTGTGGTGAGGATAGATGTGTGGTGAAGCGTGGGTGTGGCTTTTGGGAGGTCAAGGTCAAGTTAGGATGCTTCGGGATTGAAGGAGGGGTTCACTGGAAAAAGCGGCATGGACATGACATGGGGCATGGACCAGCAAACGACAGGCTTCGGTTGGCTCACAGGGCAGTAACAGCCATGGCGTTGATCGCTAAAGGTTGATGTTCGCTTGCCCCGGAACTAAACCCGAAAGAACAGGGAGAAGGAAAGACAAGACACAGCAAGTCATCTCAACTCTTCCCCTCTCCTTTTCTACCAAAACAAACTATTACTTCATGATACATCAGTACTCGAATTTGTTGTTATTCACGATGTTTTAGTTTTTCGACTCAAACACCATACATAGCTCATCACTCATACGGTCATTTCAGTAGAATATCTCTTCAGTTCCATTCAATAATTAAATCATCATCCAATCTACGCGCTGAAGTCATCCTGTCAGGAGGGTGGCAGGGGAAAAGGGTCCAGAACCTCAAAACCATGCAGACCTCATGCGTGAACCACGTTGGTCGAAGGGGGACCGCTGCTGGTGATCTTCCTCACCAAACAATAAGTCCCTGACCAACAGCCGAGTCGAATCACGATGGCTCGGATAGTCATATCCATGGCTCATATTCCTATCTTGCATTCTGCCATTCTCAAAGCGGACCCCCGGTCGAGGAGTTACACTAGGATTACGAAATATCGATGTCCGTCCATCGGTTTCCTGACCCAGTTGACTGGTACCGCCCGCTATGCCACGAGTTCTTTCGTCCGTGCAAGTGCTACTACTCAAGCCACTAGTCCAATTATACTTTTCCAGCACTTTCTGGTTCCCTCTTAGAGCTTTCTAGCACCGTGCTATAATGCAATAGCTTCTCTTTCCCACGCCCATCAGGGGTTGTGCCAGACTCATGGGACCGGAGCGTGATAAGCTATGGTCATATGAAGTCAATTTACGCGACATCGACATGAGCTGGCATCTGTGTCCAGCTTCGCTCTGTTAGAAAACTCTTGGTCTTTGGCTATTATGGCATCGATCTGGGACTTGTCTGGGGCTTAGAGCATGCACAAGATACAGCAGCCGTCATCATCCAGTAGCATTTCTTCGAGTACAGAGATGCAGAAGTGCAAAAGCAATCGGACTCTTGTCATACGGCTAAAGATTGTGGTCTGGCCTGACTCTGGCTCCTCTCCATCATGAATTGCAGCATTCACCTCCCCTGAACAGCCTGTCTGAGCCCTGCAATGTTTCAGGAAGAGGTACGGATCATGGAGAATTACTGTCCGAATTGGAAGAAGAATGGCCCGAATGCACGCCTTTATCCTGCCCTGCCCTGCTGCACTGGGTGTCTCTCGTTCCTTAGTCCATACATATGCAGACGAATTGTGAGCAGTGGACTGGCTCCCGAAGCCCCCCGGATTCAACCAGTGTGCGACAAATGAGCGTTGTCATAATTAGGGTTTATGGCCATGCGATAGGACGACTCAGGAGTGGAGAGCAGCAAAATTGATACTTCCAACGGAGCGGCCGAAATAGTCAATTTTGTGGCTTGCGTAGACTGGAACTTCTCTGCGTGGTTGTGCATGTTCGTGCATGGGAGGTGCTTTGGCGAGGAATTGTGATTTGCTGGCCTTGCATTCGGAATGGGGAGACGAGCCACAATGTGGCAGATTACGCTAGCCCGCATGCAGAACAACAACACCTCCAAGCTTTTTCTTCGCAACGTTACTGGATGACTATCTCATCGAACCACAGGCCTTCCTCACCGCACTATGCACAAAGAAGCTCATATGCCCATTCTACCGGTCGAATGAGCGGCCTCACAGGAACGGTAAACCTCACAGACACCCCAGTTCCCCACGTCTTCTTCACCTGCCGGATAAAGATCGTACGTCACTTTCACTTAAGGTTTTCTGCGGCTTCAACCCTAATTTGGCTCTTCTGCTTACATTTTTCATCTTATTTTCTCAATCTTCAGTAGGGGTACAATAAGCTGCTGCCTGAAACTCTTCATTTGAACATCCGAAGTTCCTTCAAACGGCCCGAAAAAGTCTTGTGTCGTCCGATATCGCGATGAATACGAAAGCTCTTCTTGTCGAAATCTCACGAAGCTCCATTCTGTTACAACATCAAGTTCCATCTAGACTAAGCACATCAAATTTCCAGCCTCCCCCACGATTCATACGAGCCAATCGAGGGCATGCCGATCTCTCAGCCATCAACGGAAGCCACATCTTAATATGGGACACACCACTGTCACATACTACCTTTACATGTCCAGAAGCCACATCTACCATACTACAACTCGGATCCCAATACCTCCAATGGAATAGCTTGGTGTAAGCCCTAGGAACGATGCTGATCTGCCGTGACACCGTACCTCACTCCTCGTCTCCAGTAAGACGGTGCAGCAAGTACCCACCCATCCACCAACAGATCTCGTCTTACTGCAGCTGCAGAGTCGCATCTCATCAAGCCCACAGATCTCTCACACCGTCATATGCACGGTTATGTATCTTCACGGAGCTTTCTATCATGCAGGTGGCTATGCTCTGCCACAGGGTTGCATGTCAACAGCGTCCTCTTCTCTATCCGATAACATCCGTGCAAAGTATAACGGCCCGGTACTTCAGAAGCTTGGTATCTACTCATCAGCTCTCCTCAAATACGCCATACTTTCCAATGCAGCTGCCAACTACATCATACGCTGTGGCTCATGCTACAATGGCTTGTGGCTCAACTTCTACAAGCCAACAGCTCTTCATATCAGCCAGCACGAGACCTTCTGTAGTCTCTCAGCCTTGACAATGTTGCGGCTGTAAGCGCAGCCGTGCATTCAAAATAGAGGCCAATGAGTGAGCTTGGAGGGGGTGACAGGTACGATCTGTGCTTTATGCTTAATCGAAGCTGCTACCCTTCATCATTCATCTGCATGAGTCGGTCCCTACCAAAGTACAGTTACCACAAGATCATCCGAGAGGTGAATGAGTGGAAGCTGTAGTTACGGCAAAGCTACGATAGAAACTCTGCTATTCGTGAAGGATATTGGTAGCTTTGATGCCCTCAACAGCAAGCACAAGCTGGTGGTTCACTCGGAGCAACGGTATTCAGCTCGTCTCTCTTTACCTTGTCATGGGTTGTTGACCGTAAATTACATATTGAGCCTTGTTTGCGCTACGAGACTATTTCTGTCCAATTAGTCGGCTTCAAGCTACAGCTGCCATAGCTGAGATCTGCCAGCATGGGAAAATTCCTGCTTGGTCGGATTTATAGATAGTTCTTGGTGCGAATGGGCAAGTTAAGCAGCAATTGGTCAAATTCAGGAATTGCGCTGAAGTTAGCCAAAGCAAAAGTGAATTTTGACTGTTGAATTCCGGAAGTTATAGGAAGCGAGGGCCAGATAGAGCAGCTGCACAGTTGAGATGCCAAGTCTGGCTATGAAACAATCGCATACCCGACGAAGCCTTGATAAAACACCTACAGACGATCCTCACAGGATTATGTCATTGCATAAAGCTATTCTCTCTACAAATGTTCTGCGAACCATCTTTCCAGGGGCGTCCGACGTGAAGTGAAGTGGGGCATGAGAAAAGGGGGAAGCGAGGATAGCCGAGTCAATATTGTTTGCTCCAAGAGGATCAAGACGACGCAATCGGACGTAGAAGAAGAGGTACGATCTACTCTATTGTTGATTTCAGGGATTACACACGTCAAAAATTGCATCATGGCGTCGTCGGCTTCGCCTTCGCAAGCTTATAACCTCCCTTCACCAATTTCTGAAAAACACCCTTCGGATCGTACTTCCTCGCAAGTGCCTTCAGCTTCTCAACATTGGCCTTCGCATATCCACCAAGCGGATCCTGGAACTCTCCAGCATAGTTCAAGTAGATGAAGGGATTGTCTCTCCCGAGTTCGATAGACTTGGCTTTGATCTCGTTGATTACCGAGTAAGCGGCTGCGTTTAAAGCTTTGTCGTCTTTGGCGTCGGTCCAGGAGATGAAGAGGAGGTATACTGTGGAGAGTATCAGGAATCGGGGAGAACATGCACGAGTTTGGTCCTACGAAAAGAAATGAGCACATTAGCATCCAACCATCAAGAGCTTTGGCTCCTGGGGCATGAAATTTAGAGGATGTCTCCCGACTAAAATCGTGTGCTGAATTGCATCCTCGCTTATTGAACATACATTGTATTGAAGCTATTCATTAAAGTGACAGCAATGACGACAAAACCGACGGCTGGTATCAAGCCACAAGAGTACGATGAGCCGTTTGGAGCCTACGTAAGTCTTGCCGCTCGTCGACATAGATCTTTCTACCTACTTGTCAGACTGACATTGAAGCTTTGATCTCTTAGATAGGATGGCAGCTGGTAATAACAGCAAGTGTCGGCATGGTCTTTTCGACGACTTGGACCGTCCTTCGTCTCTGGACCCGGCAGCATATATCGAGAGCCCTTGGACCCGACGACTTTCTTGTTCTGGCTGCATGGGTCAGTGCTCTCCACGAGCTTCAGATCATAAATAGAGCAATTAATGATAGACAGGGTTGTGCCACAACTTTGAGCATCGGAGATATCGTGCAGTGTCGTTACGGTACCGGCACTCATTTGTGGGAGTTGGAACTTGATGATTTTGTGGTATTCTTACAGGTTAGTATTTCCAAAGCCGCGTATTATCTATTGACACCAGTTTGAATCCTCGAATTAACCAATAGTTAACATTCCGCATAGATCCAAATGGTAGTTGGAAATTTCTACGGTGCAGCCCTCGCATTCGCCAAGATCTCCATACTATTCTTCTACCTGCGAGTCTTCGAGAAACCATCTTTCGGGGTCTCGGTCTACCTCACAGCTGGCTTTGTGGGCTGCTATACAACAGCAGGAGTTCTCGTCGTAGTATTCTCCTGTGGTCCAGTAGCAGCAACCTGGGATCTGAACCTGGCAGCTTTGCCCACCACAGTTTGCGTCAACCGACCAGCGGCACATCTTGCGCAGGCTGCGTTCAATATCAGTTCAGACAGTTTTGTTATATTGCTACCATTGTACGAGATCTGGAAGCTGCAGATGCGGTTGAGGCAGCGGTTGACTCTGATGGGTATCTTTGGAGTTGGGTTCGCGTCAGTGACTTCGATGTAGGAAGATTGTGGAGTAGTGGACTGACTTATAAACAGGGTTTGTATAATCTCTATCATTCGATTAAAGTCAGTAGCACATCTCTTGAGCTCTGCAGACTTGACTTGTAAGCTTTTTCCTGACTCTTATCCTCGTTCATGCACGAGCTGATACAGCTTAGGGGACACGACGGATGTTCTGAAATGGTCAACAATCGAAGCTCACGCCACCATCGTTTGCGCATGCAGTCCAACCCTAAAGCCGCTCTTCACAAGATTCCTCCCGAACATCTTCAGCTCTGTCAAGTCTAGTCGTGGTACCACTGGCCCGTATGCAACAACGTCATCAGCCAGACCCCGTACACATACCGGAACATACGAGCTTGATCTGAAGAGAACGAGAGGAGAGACAGGAACAGAGAGCGAGATCACTACGACCGGTGGAAGGGGTTGGTCCAAGAATGGGATCACTACAGATAGCGAAGAGGATATCCTGGTGAAGTCTGGTGATGATGTCTATGTCACTAGAACCGTGGATATCCAGTCGGGAATTCGAAGAGAAGTATAAAGCCAAGGGGAAGCTGTCACTCGGGACTGGGCGTATATAGCTCGACTAGCCTCTCTTACCTTTTCGTTAAGAGCGAAGAGCAGCAACAAAAACAGATTCAACCTCAAAGAACCTCCGCTTTTCTTTGGTAATAGACATTCTGATTGTGACTTGGACACGTCCCCTACAGCAGCAAACAATAGACGTTCCCATCTCGTGTAAAGGCAGTATCTGTAGGTAAACAGGACATAAACAACACTCCCAAACGCTCATCCAATGCATGTGACCCATGCTACCAGCTACTCTAACGCCGAAGCCTAAACCCTGAGACGCAAAACAAAATGCTTATCGGTTACCAATGACAATATCAATAAGAAAAAGAAAAAGTCATCAATCATCCATTCCAGCACACCCTTTTCTCTCCAGCCACAGATCTACACATAAGCTGATCGTGCACCACCGTTACTACCGGAAGTGACCTTTCTCTTCGTACCCGCCGAGGCAGTCGATAAAGCAGTATCCGCCTTCTGCTGCTGCAAAAGCTGCATCTTCTGCTGCTCGATCTTGGCTTCGATACGCTCCTGGATCTTGCGCGACTCTGCCCATTTGGCGGCACCCATCTTCATGCGAACCGTGGCACGAATCGCAATGGCGACGAGGCGGATGGTAGGCTTCTTCTTCTCGCGGGGAGGGGGGCGAGGCACGCCGGCAGATTCAAGTATGCGGATGTCGGCTTCGTTGCTGGAGAGGGTGACTGTTAGTATGTGGTCCTTGGAAGGGGGGATGAAGTGACTTACCAAGCTCTGAACAGCTCAATCTGCAAGGCCATGTATTTCTTCGCGTACGCAGCATCGTCGCGGAAATTCTCCTCTCGTTGGCACTTAGCTCGCAACCATTCGAGTTGCATGGCTCTGCCTCTCATTTCCTTGACGTGCATTTTCTCGCGTTCTTCCATGGCCTGTTTGAGTGCTTGCAGCTGTTCGGAATCATCGTTAACCGAAAGAGACATGTTCGCGAATCTGACACCACGGGTAAGATTTTTCTTCTCTGTAGCCCAGAGCTGTCGTTCCATGCCCCAGTGTCTCTCCTCTGCATCCCAGTGTTTCTTCTCGGCGTCCCAATGCTTCTTCTCCGCATCCCAATGGCTCATTTCAGCTTCCCAAGTCTTGATTTGAGTATCCCAAGTCTTCTTCTCGGCATTCCACTTGTCCTTGGCCTTCTTGTACTTGCGTTCAAGATTCTCAAGTTGCTCGTGAAGGGAAGTGGCTTCGGAGCGATGTAGAGCCCGCTCATCTCTGACACGCTTGAGCTGGGAACGAAGTTCTTGTTCGGCCGATGTAATGGCCGCGATCTTGTGGTCTCGCTCCTGAACGACGATTTCGAGGGACTCGGCTTGCAGTTGAGTCTCACGTAGCATCTCATGAAGATCCCGGCGTTCAGCAACAATGCTACGGTCCTCTCCGACGTTTTGGCGTTCTTGTTGCAGTGCTTTCTCTAAGCGGTCGATCTTGCTGCGAAGACGAGTGACAGTAGCTTCAGATGTAGCATTCTTGGCTTCCAACTCCTCTCTGGCAAGTTCCGCTTCATCTAGGGCACGCTCCAACTCATCCTTTTCTGACTCCCAAGAAGCTTGCTGAGCCTGAATGTCAATGTTGAGAGCTGTGATCTTCTTGCCTGCCTCCTTCTCAGCGTCCTTCAGCTGAGTGCGGAGTTCTTTGATAGTCTGATGTGCTGCAGCAAGCTGAGCACGGATCTCAACGACCTCAGACTTGCGTGCAGAGCCGTTGACAGATGATCGGGGAGACGATGATACGAAACGAGAAATCTCAGTCTCGTGAACCTTGCGTTCAAGTTCCGTGATCTGGCGTTTGAGGGTCCGGACAACATCCTTTTGGGCAGCTTCGCGCTGTAGAAGTTCAGTCTCTTTTTGGCGCGCTGATGAAAGATCATGGCGAATGATGGAAAGCTCTTGTGCCGCATCAGTCTGACCATCGGCAGAGGCAAGCTGCGACTCCAGCTCTTGAACACGAGCCTCAAGCTTCTGAATGGTCTTCTTAGCTGATGCCAGCTCCTTCTTCTCAGACGAACCCCTTAAGATTCTCTGGAGATCACCGATCTCCGCATTCAAACGCCCTTCCTCAGCGCTCGCTCTGTCGATCTCTTGCTGAAGTTCTGTTTCGACAGCTTGCTGCTGTGCCAGAGCAAGTCTGTTGTCTTCCCGAAGACGTCGAATTTCACCGTCAAGTTTCATCTTCGAGGTACGGAGATCTACTCTTTCCCGATCCAGGCGGAAGGTATCTTCCTCTTGCCGTTGGAGAGTCTTTAGCTGGCTCTGGAGCTCGTCGCGCTCTGCCTCCGCATCGGCCTTGGAAATACGCAGGGAGTTCATTTCAAGCTGAAGGCTCGAAACTTGATCCTGGAGACCTTGCTTGTCTTGTCTAACTGCAGCGAGCTGAGTCTCGAGGTCCCTCAGTCTGGAATTCAGCTGCTGCTTGCTCCCTTCGCCAGCTTGAAAGTCGCCCTGGAAAGCCTCGATCTCAGCACGGGCGCTAGCAGCTGTTAATTCTGCTTTTGCAAGATCCTGCTTCAAGGAATGTAGTTGTCGTCGAAGGCTCTCCGATTCCTGCCTGGCAGCCGATATATCTTGGTTCGCTTGGTCGCTTTCATCGTCCAGACTTGTTTGAAGGATCTCAACTTCATCCTCGAGACCCTCTACCTTTTCTGCAAGCACCTTCTGTTCTCGCTGACTGATTCGGAGCTGCTCGCGGAGACTCATCATTTCATCCTTGTTCCGTTCAAGAGAATTGAATTGCCTGTCCACATCGTCCTTCAGCTCTTGTATTTGGCGATTGAGAAGAGCTTCTTGGTTGGCGTGTCTGTCCTTCTCGCTTTCAAGTGCTTGCTTGAGCTTAGATTCCTTGGTGGAAAGTGTCCCTTCAGCCTCTTGTAGTCGGTCGATAGTGCGTTGCAGACCTGCAGCCTTCTCTTCGGCCATCTCTTTTTCTGACTCCAGACCTCTACGCTCACTAGCCCAGATTTCATGTTGGTCATCTGCATCGCGTTGCTGCTCTCTCTGCATAGCCTGAAGATTCTCAATCTCATCACTGAGACGATTGATCTCCTTGACGTATTGATCCCGGACTTCACGTTCGTTATTGAGAGATATCGTCTTCTCATGTTCCAGCTTGTCCTCGAGGTCCTCGATAGTCTTTTGAGATCTGGCGAGATCTCTTTGAAGGCTGGCGGACTCAGTCGTAAGAGCATCGTGGCGAATCTGGAGCAGGTTCTTCTCGTCCGACGTTTGGTGAAGTTCGTTCTGAATGGCCTCGACTTGTTTCGAAAATGATTCTCGGTCTTGACTAGACGATTTGTTTTCATTCTGGATCAACTCGATGCGCTTCAGGAGAGATTCACGCTCCCGATTCGAGGATTGGTTGTCGGTTTGCAAAGCCTGTACACGCTGCAAGAGAGACTCGCGTTCCTGGGAAGCAGATAGATTCTCGTTCTGGAGAATCTCAATCTTGTCCTTCAACTTTTGCTCATTAACTTCGCTATCCTGTTTGAGATCCTCAAGCCTCTCTTTGAGCTTCTTGATGTCTCGAACTTTGTCCGCGTGATCGTCCTCGAGAGTTGTATACTTCTCTCTTAGACTTTCTAATTCATCCTGCAGTCGATTCGCCTTTTCCTCAATTTGTCGGCTTCGGCCTTTAGTGGTCATAGATT